>CM066031.1:1546583789-1546776961 GCA_033557465.1 Ichthyophis bannanicus
GCCGTTAATGAATATTTTTAACAGATCCTTGGAAACAGGAGAAGTTCCTCAGGACTGGAGAAGGGCTGATGTGGTATCTCTTCACAAAAGTGGTGACAGGGAAGAATTGACAAACTACAGGTGGCGGGAAAAGTAATGGAGGCGCTCCTGAAAGAGTGGATAGTGGACTTTCTCAAAAACAACAGGTTGCATGATTCGAGTCAACATAGTTTTACTGAAGGATGATCTTGCCAAACAAATCTGATTAAGTTCTTTGACTGGGTGACCAGAGAACTAGATCAGGGGCATGTGATGGATGTCATCTACCTGGATTTCAGCAAAGCCTTTGATACTATTCCTCACAGGAGGCTTATCAATAAACTCAGTAGTTTGGGGATGGGTTCCAAGGTGGAAAACTGGATCAGAAATTGGTTGACTGACAGACGACAGGAGGTGATGGTAAATGGAGCTCACTCAGATAAAATTAGAAGTCTGTCTTTTTGCAGATGACATGAAAATTTGCAACAGAGTGGACTCCCCTGAGGGAGTGGATAGCATGAGGAAAGATCTACAAAAGCTGGAAGAATGGTCTAATGCTTGGCAGTTCAGATTTAATGTGAAGAAGTGCAGTGTCATGCACTTGGGAAGCAGAAATCCAAGGAAAATGTACGCGATAGAGGGTGAGAGGTTAGTGTGCATGGACAAGGAGAAGGACCTTGGTGTGATTATTTCTGAGGATCTCAAGGTGGCAAAACAGTGCAGCAAGGCAACGGCAAAAGCCAGGAGGATGTTGAGCTGCATACAAAGAGGAATTACCAGCAGAAAGGAAGAGGTACTAATGCCACTGTATAAGTCGCTGGTGAGGCCCCACTTGGAATACTGTGGTCAGTTTTGGAGACCATATCTTGCAAAGATGTAAAAAGACTGGAAACTGTTCAAGAGGAAGGTGACCAAAATGATTTGGAGCCTGCGTCAGAAGCCTTATGAGAAGAGACTTGAAGACCTAAATATGTACACTCTGGAGGAGAGGAGGGACAGGGGAGATATGATTCAGACCTTTAAATACTTAAAGAGAGGTGACTGAGCCCTGGAGTGCAGGCGTGAGCGGAGCTCATTGGCGTGCTGTGTGTGTGGGTCCTGGCAGCTGGAGTGTGCACTTACTTCCCGGTATTGCGCTGAACAACCATCCAGCACTGGACTATCTGCGGGGTCCTTGAGAGCTTTAAGTTCTGCCCTATGGCCCTTTTGTGCTGTGACTGAGCCCTGGAGTGCAGGCGTGAGCGGAGCTCATTGGCATGCTGTGTGTAGGGGTCCTGGCAGCTGGAGTGTGCACCTACTTCCCGGCATTGCACTGAACAACCATCCAGCACCAGACTATCTGCAGGGTCCTTGAGGGCTTTAAGTTCTGCCCTACGGCCCTCTCAGGGATGACCAAAGGGGCAGGACACGCCCTTTAAGCACTCCTTCAGCGTCCATCGGCGTTTTTGTATAAGTATTTCCTTGAGTGCTGCGCTAATTGTTAGTCAATATTATGGGGAAACATAAGGTAAAAAAAAACAATGGAAGACAAGGGCCCAGCGAATACAGGGGAGGGTAAGATGTTTGGGCCTCTTGACAAACACTTTTTAACCCTTCCTGAAACGGGCTCTTAGAAACATAGAAACGTGACGACAGAAAAAGACCACATGGCCTATCTACTCTGGCCTTCCATATCAACAACTACAACAGTCCCCTTTTTTCCTTTAGAGATCCTCTGTGTTTGTCCCATGCTTTTTTGAATTCAGTTACTATCCTCATCTCTACCTCCTCCACTGGGAGACTATTCCATGGATCTACCACTCTGTCCATAAAGAAATATTTCCGCAAATCACTCCTGAATCTATTCCCCTTCACCCTCATCCCATGTCCCCTTATAGCAGAAATTGCTTTCAATTGAAAGAGGCTCTCCCCTTGAACATTTATGCCAAGGAGGTATTTAAACATCTCAGTCATATCACCTCTATCCCGCCTTTCCTCTAAAGTGTACATATTAAGATCCTTAAGTCTGTCTTCATATGCTTTATAATGAAGACCATTAACCATTTTAGTAGCCACCCTCTGCACCGACTCCATCCTGTTCACATCCTTTTGAAGGGGTGGTCTCCAGAATTGCACACTATACTCTAAATGAGATTGCACCAAAGACTTATACAGAGGCACTATCACCTCCTTTTTTCTGCTAGCCATTCCTCTCCTTATGCACCTAAGCATCCTTCTAGCTTTTGCCGTCGCCTTTTCTACCTGTTTAGCTACTTCAAGATCATCAGACACAACCACGTCTAGGTCCCGCTCTTCTTTAGTAGACAAAAGTACTTCACCCCCTATACTATATTGCTCCCTTGGATTGCTGTAGCTCAAATGCATGACCTTACATTTGTTAACATTAAATCCCAGCTGCCAAATTCTAGACCAGTGGTTCTCAACCTTTTTTGTACCGTGACCCCTTTTACCATTGGTCAACTTGTGGTGACCTCCAATGATAAAATCAAATGCGTCTCTCTTCTTTACTGTTAATGCATTGTCGCTGTAATCATTTGTTGAATTATTAATATATTATAGGCCTTTGCAATATTTTTATTTATAAAATGTACTTATTTAAACCACAATTATTAATCACAATAACAAGTAACAATATTTGATTTCAAAATTATGATGATTTTGTAGTCAAATCACTAATATGAAATAAAATTATTTTTTCTACCTTTGTTGTCTGACCAATTTATTCTCTGATCATGCTGGTCCCAATTTGAGGCTTCTGCTTTCCTGTCTTCTCTTAGCTCTCTTTCTGTGGTCTATGGTCCATCTGCCATTTCTTATCTCTTCTTTTGTTTTCTTCACTTCTTTCCATCAACCTATCTCCAGTCCCAGTAACCCTCCCCAGTATCAGCCCCTTTCCAGTCCTCACTCTCAGTACCTTCCAATGTCAGCTTGCATTCCCATGACTGCCACTGGTGTCCATTCCCTTCCAGTCCCCCTCCTTCCCCATTGACCAGTCCCTTCTAGTACAAATACCATCGCAGCCCCTCTCAGATCCACTCTCTTCCAGTTCCATTCTCCCATACCCTCGTATCAGCCCATTTGTAGCCTTAGCCCCCAGTTTTCTTCCAGGGCCATCAGCTCTATCCTCCCCACCCCACAATCAGCCCATTCCCAGTCGCAGCCCCCAATCAGCTCACTTCCAGTGCTAGTCATCCCTCAGCTCCATTACCAGTGCTAGCCTCCCATAATCAGCCCAATACCAGTCCTACCCCCCATCAGCTCATTACCAGTCCTAGCCTCCCCTAATCAGCTCATTTCCAGTGCTAGTCCCTCCTCAACACCATTAGCAGTGCTAGGCTCCCCTAATCAGCCCATTACCAGTCCTACCCCCCCATCAGCCCATATCCAGTCCTAACCTCCCCAATCAGCTCATTTCCATTGCTAGCCCCCCATCAGTCCATTATCAGTCCTACCCCCCTATCAGCACATTACCAGTCCCAACCCCCCCTTGATCAGTCCATTCCCAGTCCTAGCCTTCCCTAATGAACCCATTACCAGTCCTAGCCCCCCCATCTGACCATTATAGTACTAACCCGCACTGTCTCTCCCCTCTGTCCAGCATTTATTGCCTGTCTGTACAGTATGTCCCCCTGTCTCTTCCCTTTGTCCATGTCAGCCCCCTCCTTCCCTCTCTCCCTCCATCCATGTCAGCCCCCCTCCCTCCATGTCAGCCCCCCTGTCCATGTCAGCCCCCTCCCTCCCTCCCTCCATCCATCCATCAGTCAGCCACCCCTCCCTCCCTCTCTCTCTCCATGTCAGACCTCCCCTTCCTCCCTCCTTCCATCCTTCCCTCCATCCATGTCAGCCCCCCTCACTCCCTGTCAGTCCCCCCTGTCCATGTCAGCCCCCCTGTCCATGTCAGCCCTCCCTCCTTCCATCCATCAATGTCAGCCCCCTCCCCTCCCTTCCTCCCTCCCTCCATTTATGTCAGCTCCCCCTCTCTCCATGTCAGCCCCCCCTCCATGTCAGACCCCTCCCTCCCTCCCTCCATCCATCCTTCCATTTCAGCCCCGTTGCAGGTTCCCTGCCCCCTTCTCCTCTCTCCCTGTCTGCCTGCTGCCGACCTGCTGTTCTTTTACAGCCGCGGCTCCCTGTCTCTTAGGGAACATTGGCTATACCTGTAAAGCCATTGCGGAGCCTTCTTGTCTCTCGACGGGCTCCGTGCAGCATTGTCACGCCTCCAAAGGAAGTGGTAGACAACTTCCTTTGGAGGCAGGACAATGTTGCACGGAGCCCGTCAAGAGACAGGAAGGCTCCGCAACGGTTTTACTGGCACAGCCACGGTTCCCTAAGAGGCAGGGAGCCATGGCTGCATTAGAAGGGACTGGGAGGTGGTAAGTTTTCCGCTGCCAAGAAGTGGACTCGGCAGCGGCAGCAGCTTGGGTGCTTTTTTTTGTAACGGTGGAGTAAGGTGAGGCGAGGCGACCCCCGCTAAATCCTGTGGCGACCCCCGTGGGGATTGCAACCCACAGGTTGAGAACCGCTGCTCTAGACCATTCTTCAAGCTTAGCTCTTCTACTGAAGGGGCATCTTCAAGCACCGTTGAGCAGTTTCCTCCTCTCCCTCCTATCCCCCAGCTCTCCTCCACTCTGGTAAGTGATACCAATAAGGTTCTTTTACCTGTTTATTCCCCGACTCCCTTACCTGTGGTGGGCCCGGTTGTTGTGAAAACCTCAATTATTCCTCCAGAGGAGATTACCTTGAAGGATTTATGGACTGCTTTTGCCAATATAGATGTAAAGGTTTCTACATCATTTGATTCTTTATGTGTTTATACACAAGAGTCTAACAGGAAGTTTGCTGTGGTAGATGCTCAGTTGACTGAGGTGGTAAATTCATTTTCAGTGGTGAATAAGCAGCTTTTACAATTACAGAGTGTTAGTTCTGCTTCTATTAAAGATTCATTAACTATTCAGAATAAGTTGGAATCATTGGAGAACAGCGCTAAAGCGCTGAATCTCCGTTTTTCAAAATTTCCCCATGTCATCGCTGCTTTCTCCCCAGATTTTGCTTGATAAGTATTTTCATGAAGTTTTGCTATTTACGGAAAAAATTACTGTGCAGTCTTGTTACCATAATCCTGTAGGGAAACATCGGGCTGATAATATTGAAGGTGGGCTGGATGTTATTTCTATTGATATTGGTAAGGATTTAACTAATTTCTTGGAAGATTCATCTGTTAAGATTGAGAAAAGAGCCACTTCGTTGGCCATGTTTCTCTCTTCTGCAGATAAGATTCGGGTTTTGAAAGCTTATTTTAGGAATAAAGAGAAGTTGTTTTGTGGTTATAAATTACATATATTTCCTGATGTCTCTAGGCCTACCTAGGTCCGGAGGAAGGGTTTTCTTGCACTAAAGTCTTGAATAATTGGACTGGGTGCTTCATTTTTCTTAAGATTTCCCTGTAAATGTATCATTGTCTTTCAAAATTGTACTTATGTATTTTCTGATGTTGCTCAGTTAGAAAGTTTTTTGCTTGATAGGAAGGCATGAAGTTGATTTTCTCTACATATGTGTAAGTCTGTTAAACATGGAGGTGTATTACCTCGTAATTTCTTTGTTTTTCTTCTTTTTTCTATTTGTATTTGATCAGGGCGTCAGTTCACCATTATGTGGGCTATTGTTGTTCATAAAAGTGTTATTGGAAATAGTAGTTTTGATATTTGATATTTTGATATTTCCTATTGAATGGCATTTCTTGTTCTGTTTATTGTGGATTTTTTATTGTTAAATCTCTAATAAACATATTGATACTTAAATGCTTAAAGAGAAATAATGAACAAACAAACCTCTTCCAAAGATGGGGAAGCTGTAAAACTAGAGGGCATAACATGAAGCTGCAAGAGGGTAAATTTAAAGGCAATGTCAGGAAATACTTTTTCACTGAAAGGGTGGTGAATGCTTGGAATGCCCTCCCGGAGGAAGTGGTGGGGGCAAATACAGTGACAGAATTCAAAATGGCATGGGACAAACACAGTGGATCCCTTTACAGCAACAGGATAAAATCAAAATAAACTTAACTATCTAATTTCACAACAAATAGGGGTGTCCTACATGGAGCGGTGAGGTCACCCCTAAACAAAGACATGGGGAGGGGTGGCCTGAACAGAGCGGCAGGTGCACCTACACTTGCCATCTTACTGGGCAGACTAGATGGACCATACTGGTCTTTATCTGTCATCATTTACTATGTTACTATGTTTATCTTTATTACCAAGCTTGATTGACCGCACCTTCGCAAGCATCAGGGCGGTATATAATATTGTAAACATACACAATGGCTACAGCCAGAAACAGGAAAAGAACTACAATTTTGATAGGACAGCACACATTCATAATCAAAAGAGAGAAAGAAAAAGGAGGAGGCATTGAGAAGGGCATGGGATTAGTATTTTCAAGGGTCAGGGGAGGGAAGGTCAAAGGCTAGGCAGAAGAGGTGTGTTTTGAGAAGAGCCTTGAATCTGGGATAAGACTGTTCTTGGTGGAGGGCGGAAGGGAGTGAATTCCACAGGGAGGGTCTGAGAAAGAAGAAGGCTGAATGACAGGTCTGTTCCAGGTGAGCACATGCTAGGGACAGGAGCTGCAATCACCAAAATAGTGCAAGAGTGTATTGAGAGATGCAGGGGACAAGACAGCACAAACAGTGCAAATTCGTTGGAGGTAGAGGTAAAAGCGATGAGTGAGAGCAGAAATTTGATCATGGAAGGATAGGTCTGCATTTAGGAGAAAGGAAGAAACCAGTGGGATCAGTGCATCAAGAAGGGTGGGTGATAATGTCGGGAAAGGATTATCAAAGGTAAACCATATTGCTGAGGTTTTAGCAGGGTTAAGGTGAAGGAGGTTAAGGGACAACGAATCAGCAGCATGAGACAGGCAGATATTGAGGGGTTAGAGGTCAGGGCTGATAGGGGTAGTGTGGTTAACCAGGATAATATCAGTGGCATAGTAATAAGCCAAAACACCAGATTGCTGCACCAAAAGAGTGGGGGGGGGGGATAAAGATATTGAAGAGAAGTGGTGCAAGGACAGAGCCTTGAGGCACCCCACAATGCAGAGGCAGAGGATCAGAGGTGTGGGATTAGAAAAGGATCGTGAATAGAGGAAGGAGTGAAACCAGCAAAGTACAGTTCCACGAAGGCCTGCATCCCAAAGACGAGTGAGAAGAACAGTGTGGTCAACAAGATCGAAAGCAGCCGAAAGATCCAAAGAAGAGCTAAAGAGATATCACCCTGATCATGGGAGATGTGAAGTTCATTAAAAAGGATAGAGGGATAGTCTCTGTGTTGTGACCTGAGTAGAAACCTGATTGTCATGGGTGCAGGAAATGAGTGGAATCCAGGTATGAAAAGAGTTGAGAGAACACAGACTTTTCAAGGATTTTAGAAATAAAAGGGAGATTAGAAATCGGATGGTAGTGGGCGAGGCTATTAGGTTCAAAGGAGGGCTGTTTGAGAAGGGGGTGGACCAGCATGTTTCCAGTGTGTGGGGAAGGTACCAGATGAGAGGCAAGAGTTAAACATGGTGAGCAGAAAGGGAAGGACAGCGAGGGATGGTTCCAGAATCCAGTGTGTAGGGATAGGGTCAAGAGAGCAGGTAGTTTACTGGGTAGTAGAAATAGATCTGAAGAGTTCAGTGGAAGTAATAGGTTGAAAGGATGACCAAGTTTGGGAAAAAGATGTAGAGGAGGGTGTTGAGGGGGGAGGAGAAAGTAGTGGAGCAGAAGTATCTGAGAGGAAGGAGCGAAGATGCTGAACCTTCATGACAAAATGAGTAGCAAGCTGTGAGGGGCTAGGAGCAGGCGACTGGATGCTGCGTTTTGCAGGAGGATGCAGAGAGGATAAAGATTTGAGGGTTGAGTAGAGTTGTTGTGTGGAGTTAGCAGCAGAGGAGATTTGATTGGAGCAATTGGAGTGTATGGTTTCTAGAATAAGAGAACAATAATGTTAATGGCAAGAATTGAAGAACTGGAGGGAATCAGGGGTTGGAGCCTTTCTCCAGTGACATTCTGCTTGGCAGAGCTGTGTACATTGTAGCTGGAGATTAGGATGGTACCAGAGACGGTGGAGAAAGACCCGGGGAGTGCATGCCCGCAAAGGGGCTAGATGATCAAGAGAGGTGGAAAGACAGGAGTTCCAAAGGGATGCTTGTGTGTCAACATTGAGGGAGGAAAAATCCGGGGGGGAGAGAGCTGGTCAGCAGAAGTGAAGTGTTGGAGAGTAGAGGGAGTAATCCAGCAGGATTAGTGAGTAGGACCAGCAAGAGATGAGGGGAGGCCCTGAGGGGCATTGATCTTATGTAAAGGGGAATCAGGGCTGAAAAGATAATACAGAAGTAATCCATCTAGGGCATAAGTTTAGGGACAATATGTGTTTGCACATATAGAGAGCCTGAAGGGGTAATTAAGAGGTCAAGAGTGTGTTGGGCTATATGGGTAGGTGAGGTGACATGTTGACATAGGCTGAGGTCCTGAAGAAGAGTAAGGAAAGAGCGGTCACAAGCTGAGGTTGGGGCACAAATGTGAATGTTGAAATCACTGATGAGGAACAGGTATGGAAACTGTAGGGAGGCTTCAGAAATGGTGAGAATAAGGGAGTCCCTTAGATGGGAACGTAAAGAAGGTGGCACATAAAGAAGGAGGAAATGAATGGGCAGGGATGCATGCAAGCATAGAAGGAGGGATTCAGGGTACTGAAGGTTGGGTGATGATAGCTGGGTAAGAGGCAAAGTGGAGCGGAACAGGGTAGCCACTCCACCCACCGCCTGACTTAAGCGAAAGGTAGCGACAGCTGAGAAGCCTGGTGGGAGACAGCGAGCGAGGAGAGTGTCCTCACCCATTCTGTCAGAAGAAGAAGGTCGAGTTGAGACTCAAGAAGGACATTCTGTATTAGAACTGTTTTACTCCAGAGAGCTCTACAATTAAATAGGTTCAGCATGCAGTGTCTGATCAGTGAGGATGTGGAGGGAGCAGGAGGGCAGAGTGCAGGTAATATCTGGCAGAGTAGAAGGCTAGAGGGAATCTGAAAAAAGTGACCAGGGGGCATAAGAGTGCACAGAAATAGGTGCCGCCCCCAGAGGATGGGAATGGAGGCCATGCTTAGTTGCAGAACTAGTGCACCCAGAAAGTTAATGCTGGGAGTGCAGGAAGGCACCATCAGGTTACCTTATTGGGGGTCACACTAACTGTGTGGGGCTTACTACAGTGAGCAATTGGGCAATGCAGGGCTTGGGAGTCTCAGGAGTCATCCCAAGGAGCACATCCTACTCCTTGTGTGCGCTCCTTTGATGCGTGCCCGCAGTGCGGATCACTGCAGAGGGCTAACTTATATATTGAAGGGGATGTGCTCTGGTACCTGATTGAGCATGGCTGCGTCACTTCCACTGGGGAGTAAGGTGCAGAGAAACAGCTGGGAGACTGGACCTGCAACAAAAAGACAGAGCAACAGGTAGTACACCAGTGAGAGCAGTTACAACAGTTGTAGGCAGACAGGAAGAATGGTCTATCTCGTCGCAGAGGGCTGACATATAATGAAGGGGATGTGTCCTGGTATCTGATTTCTAGTCAAATGCCTTCCTTGCTGAAACAAGCAATCGTTAGGTCACTGTTGAAGAAATTGAATTTGGATCCCTCTGTGTCAGCTATCACCTTGTTTTCAATTTGTTATATATGTCTAAACTGATTGAAAAGGTGGTGTTCACGAAACTGGCTGATTTCTTGGATGAAGTCAATATATTACATCCTCAACAGTTGAGTTTTAGAGCTATGCATAGTATACCAAAACTGCTGTTGCTGCTTTAATCAATGAAATTCATGGTTTTATTTACTCTGGTTGCATAGCCCTAGGAGTCTCTTTAGACCTATTTTGAGTCTTTGACACAGTAGACCATACTTTTCTCCTATGCTTCTTGTCAGCTCTAGGTATGAAGAGTCAGATTCTGAACTGGTTTATATACTACCTTCAAAATCACACTTTTAAGCATCTCAAGGGTACTGTCTATCCATCCTCTTATGATCTGCCATATCATGTCCCCCAAGGATCAACTTTGTCCTTTTGCTTTTCATTATTTTTTCTCACACCTCTTGCTACTCTTGTTCATGATTATGACATTAGTGACTTTTATTACGCCAATGATATTTTGCTTGTTGCATATGCCTCCTCTGCCTAGGTAATTAGCATTTAAAACCGAATCTGAGTACATTGCAGGCTCTTGGGTTTAGTGAATTGCTGTAAGTTTGGCCACATATCCTAGGTTCTCCTGTTCTGCTTGTAGATTCTCTTCCTTATTTAGGAGTCATTCCAGACTCCCACTTTCTTTGCTGTTCAGCATATCTGCTCAGTTAAACTTTATATAACTGCTTAAGTATTATATACTCTCATACTTTTATCATATCCCTTTTGGACTACGGTAATTCAATATACTGTACTGTGGAATAGGGCTCTCTTGTCTCAAACATCAGACCTTTCAAAATGCTGCAATTAGGGTGCTGTGCAATACATCTAAATTTGGTCACGTTACCCCTCTATTACACCAACCTCACTGGTTGCTCATATCATATCGTACTCATTTCAATATTCTCATACCTGTTCATAAAGCTTCATATTTACGACTTCCATTATAGCTGTCCTCCCTACTTGCATCATACTGTCTAGGATGAGTCCTTCAATCCAAAATAGTGACTCTGGTCTCTCGGACTAGGTTGTATTGAAGTCTACTCAGAATTCAATTTTCTTTTTTCTGGTTTCAACTTCTGGAATTCCCTGCCAGGCTATATTCACACTGAATCATCATTTAAAAAATTCAAGTTAGCCTTGAAGACATTTTTCTTTGTGGCTTTTTTTGATGGACAGATATGACATCCCTGGTCTGGACCTTTGGCAGCAATGAAACCATTTTCTTTTTTCTCTTGGTTCTATCTTTCCTTTAGATTGCACTGCAACTTTCCTTTATATTGATTGGGGTCTTTTTCCTCTTTGTTTTTCATTATTAATGTAAACCATTCTTTTGCTCCCCTAATGAAAGGTAGTGTGCAAAGTTTTAGCATACATAAACATAAACAAAGGACACACTGGAACTTGGAGTATATCCTAGTTGCTGCCTTTCAGTGTGACCATCTTGGAACTCTCATTTTTCAAGAGTTCTGATGTCTATCCAGTACAACATATCACAGCCTGCAAAGAATCTAGCTTTCTCCAAAACTATTATGGCTACTAGAACTCTGCACTGAATGATCACGGAATCATAAGGAACCAACAGATAGAGTTGCTAACATGCACTCCTGCATTAACATGTGTTAATGCCGTTAATGTGCATTATTTTACCACAGGTCCTATTCTATGTAATGGGACCTACTTACTAATAATGAACATTAAAATTATTAGAGAGTACTAATATGGTATCAAATATTAGTAATGCTAGCTGCAATTGTACAATTTCCTATGTCTAAACATTTTTCTAAAAAAACCATTAAAACCAATGGCTGGTAGTTCTATCGATGAAGTAGCCCAAAAGAATTAAAAAAAAAAAATCAGCATTGAAAATGGATTATGGATTTCCTCGTGAATCCTAAGAAATAGAAGCAATATTATTAGCTGATTGTATTTATTGAAAGCAGTCATTGCTCATAAAGTAAACCAGTTCAGAAGATGCAGATGTGTGGTTCACCGAAACTTGAGATAACTCAGAACACGTGAGCCAAATAAACAGATTTCATTGATATACACGAACTATAATGCTGCTTGTAACTTTAAGGTTATTTTCTTCCATTCTCCTGTCAAACATCAATTTCAATCATGTGTATGATTTTTTGGAATTTTCAATTAATTTTTGAGGTTGCATTTGCCACAGAAGCCTGAAGAAGAACAAGAGGCCAAACGGCAAACCATCCCACTTTTCAAACAAACATTTGTTAAAAACTGGCTGGTCTCATAGGACAAAAACTCTCATGTCAGGTTTACATTACTACAAGTGAAAAACTGATATACCCCTTGAAAAAAAGTGTCTGAATGAGATAAAACAAGATTGCCTGATTAGCCCAGCTGGCATTAATCTGGTGCAATCACAAATAATTTAATAAAAACTTCTCTTTGGTAAAGACCACTTTGATTCAATTTGGCCTAATCCCCTTAGTAAACATGCCTTCTGTAAGAAAAAAAATACTGCCGAAAGGCTCATATTATTTTCAAGAAATACGTTAATTGAATCACATTACAGTATATATTGCATGCAGAATACTGTTCTTCCATTGTATTATATTAGTGATTTGACAGGTTTTCACATATGAGGCTTGACTTATGAGTTGTCTCAGACTATGCTTATAGTATACGGGTAGGATACTCAAGTAATTCAGGGCTGTAAACAGGTCTGTTTTTCAGGACGCCCAATGAATATGCACACGATATGCTTGCAAATATATCTCATGCGTATATATAGTGGGTGTCCTGAAAACCAGACTTATTTGCGGCACTTTGCCTACCCTGCCACAGTATTTGCATCTCTGCTAGTCTCTGCTACACGTTACTGCCTTACTGCCATAGATAACTTTTCTGTTTCTGCAACAAACATCTCCAAACTTCTCAGAGAGCTACATTATAACCAGGCACTTATGGCTGTTCAAATGTATTATATGAGAAATTTCAGAGGCTAAACTTAAACAATGCAAACAATAAAGTAGTTGATGAAACCATGCACTTTTGGTATTTAGTCTATTCAAAAAATACTTTTTCTGCATACATTTGGTTGAGAACCAGGTATTTTTTCATACTTCAGTAATCTTGAGTTCCAAATCTGTTTTGGGGTCTCATTGTCTCAGTGTTGCTATGGTACTTTCTATTCCAATATGTTACAATGTTCTTCCTATTTATTAAGAACATCAGTGGGAGGGGGCCACTTCAAATCCTGTCATTGAAGATCACAAACCTATCTGGTTTTTAGCTAACCAAAATATAAAGATCAATCTATTTCAATGTATGGAATCATATTTTCTGATTATTTGCCATGGATATCCTTCAAACCAAAGTGGGCAATGACACTAATTGAGTGGATTCATTCTTCCCCCAAAAAGTACTTAAGTATTTGTTCCTGTCTAAATCTTTCCAATATCATCACCCATGTGAATTGGTAAGTCTTAGAAACACCCTTACAGTGTTCAGCTAACCTGAATTTAGAATTTTACTTGAAGGGTAGAAGTTAGTAGAATTAGGGTAGAATTAGTTTCCCTCGATCCAAATTGAGGTGTTATATTCAAGGACCCTTTTACCTTTTTTTTTAAAATTGGGCTATGCATTTTTAATTGCTGATATAGGGTCCCTTTTACTAATGCTTAGGGTGTACTATCTGACGCATGGTCCATATAAATAAAATGGGCCATGAAGCAGACAGTATACATTAAGCATTAGTAAAAGGGGCCCATAATGTTTACATTGTTTTTTTTTATTGTTCCTCATCCAAAAGTATCACTGGTAAGGCAGGTGACAAATCTAACAAAAAAAAGTTTTGACTTCTAAAATGTAGAATTTTAACTGAACCTAAATGCTTGATGTTCCTGGATTCTTGATGTATGTGGATTCAGTTCCAGTACTAGGTAGAATTTTTAAAAAGCAGTAAACACTATGGGGTATGTTTACTAAAACCCCGGTAATGTGCGGGCCGCGCTAGTGTGCGGGTGCCATAAAAGGAGTGGGCGTTTCTATCTGAAAAAGAAAAACAAGGATTTAAATATGCGCTAAGGTGCGCGGTGCCCATGTGCACCCCGCACATTAGCGCATGAGAAAGCTGCGCGGGAGGCATAAGTGGTGCGCTGATGTGCAAGCTAAAGAGCAGAGCCACAGCACAATGGTTAAGGCACTAACCAATGGTGCAGGGATCAGGGGTTCAATCCCCCACAGTACCCAATGAAGACAGCTGGCTGAGGCATTACTTTAGGAGCCAGTTTAATATTGGGCGGCATAAGGCTGCACGCTATTGCTTTAGGAGGTATTTTAATATTGAGAGGCATAAGGCGGCGCGCTGATGTGCAAGCACAGGTACAAAACCACAGCACAATGGTTACGACACTGACCAATGGTGCAGGAATCAGGGGTTCAATCCCCCACAGTGCCCAATGAACAAGGCTGGCTGAGGAATTATGTATTATGGGGAAGATTGCTTAAGGAGGCATTTTATTTTTATTTTAATTACTACTACTAGCAAACGCACTCTCAAAGCGTGTTAACATAAGGCGCCCCATAAGGCACATTTTAAAGTGCACTGTCCGCCAAGGCACCCTGGAATGTTGCTTATAGGGCACTTTATAGGGTGCCGTATGAGTTACCGCAAGGTCACAGCAATGTTTTTGATGGCAGCACTGTGCAGTCTAAGGAATGCACAGCATAAGTAGGTGTGCTGACATGCAAAGAGGAGCAGCAGTGTAGCACAATGGGTAAGGCACTGACCCCTGATATAGGGGTCATGAGTTTGCTCCCCAGTGTGCCTAATATGTAAGGCTGGCTGTGGTGTCAGCTTTGCAATGTATGTATTTTTTCCTGTAGCACTTTAGTTGTATTTTATTAATTGCTGCCAGCAAATAGGTCCTCACGTGCCATAAGTGAAGGTGCCGCATAAGGCACGCTATAAGGCACTCCATAGGGCACATTATAAAGTGCACTGTCCGCCATGCCACCCTAAAATGTCCCCTTTATGGCACCCTATAAGTTGCTCCACAGGATAACATATAGTGCACCTTATATGGACGGTAACCATAAGGTAACCTATAGGGCGTCCTATAAAGCGCCCTCTGAGGCACCTTATGGGTACAGTACGATGAGGGTGTTTTTGCTGGCAGCAATAATGTACATTAAAAAGAGATAATGCTCTGGGCAGCCCCATCAAATAACCCCACTGTGGGTTTGAACCCATGACCTCTGGCTCCACAGACAGTGATGTAACAACCATTGTACTACAACCCTGTAGCTGCTAGCAAGCCTCTGGCTGGCTGCAGAGGGAGTGCATGTCACCACACAGACAGTCTGCTGTGGTCACCAGGATAGGGTTAGCCCACCCATACCCATGATGCACTGCACATGCAAATCAGCTGGTTTAACATGATTTGTCTTTTAATATTTATGTTTACACATCAATTTCTGTTTGCTGTTGGTTTTTACATGTATGTATATTTTGTAGTGAGCCTATAACCCCTGAGGAAGTGGTGTACGAAACACGGCCTGTGTTTATTTTTTATTTATTTATTTATTTAATTGGATTTTTATACCGCCTTATCATACAATCAAGTGTTGGGTTTGGCGCACCTTATCCGTGGATCAATAAAGGTTACGTTTGAACCTCCTGCTACGGTTTCTGACTGGTTCCATGCAAATCAGCTGTCCACAGATAAACACAAGATGGGGAATGCACCCCCACAGCACCTCGGCCTGGTAGGGGGAACTGACCATGTGCACCCGCACAGCACCTCAGCCTGGTAGGGGGTACTGACCGTGTGTTTTACTGGCACAGAGTAGCTACACACCGTCACATTGTGCGGGTACTGTGCTCACCCTGAGGGTGCAGTGAGGCACCCAGCACCAAGTCCACAGCACCCTCCATGCCTGAAAGAGGTCATGCTGGAGGTCCAAAGCAGTGTTAATGTGTGAAATAGGTAGTTTCTGCAGAAACACCTTGGATATCTCTGCCTGTCTCAGTCCGGTGTAGCTCCCATGGACCCCCAGGTGGGCCATGTACCACCACCACCACCTCCTCCTCCTCCTTCCCCCTCCCCCCAGGGCCAAGGGTGGCAAACAGGGTCTCCTATCAACAGATCCACATTCTACCTCCCTGCAATGGTGGCAGTAGAGGGGACCATCAACCCCAGTCCTGCTGGGGGAACAGACACCCTACAGGGCAGTCAATGCAGCTCTCTACACATCTATAACACAATAGCAGACAGACATCAGGCCTTGATATGCTAAGCTGCACCCCACCACTATCTGATATTCTCCTGCAGCAAGCCTTCAGCCACTGCAAGCCACTCCATCAAGACACATACCAGCTGCAAACAGTCTGCTAGCTAGTCCATAGTGCATGTTCCCAGTGGAAATGAGAACTGGGATGTCAGCATACACAACAAGCAGATAAATCAGTGACTGGGCCCCAAAAGGAAACCCATAAATATCACATGAGAGAAATACTAGGTAGCACTATGGGGGTGCCTAGCCATGCTGTCATCACTGCACAGTCAGGGTGAGAGTGATCCCCCAGCAGGACATACTGAGGTCACCCTGTCTGTGTAGGTGGTGGCCGGGCACTACAGTGTCCCAGCCAGTGCCCTATGCCCTGTGCAGATGCATCCTGGCCAGGTCACCCTGTCCAGGCTATACCCATGGTACCTTGTTCCTCATTATGCACATTGGCAGGCCAATACTGGCAACAGTGCTGGCAGTGTGGGCTGTGGAAAGTGTTTGCAGCCACCACACACTGTATAGACAGACCCACACTCCCACACCTATGCCAGCATTGTGCTACTATAGAGGAGTTTAGCAGCCCTGCCCACCGGTGTAGTCCTGCCCACTGGTGTAGTCCTGGGCACAGTACAGGCATGGATATGCTACGCAATACTGTTGGGGGTCACTCCCCAGGGTGGTAAACACTGTCAGAGACCAGACCTGAAGCACACACCGCAGACATCAGAAAGATTGTTATGATGGAGCTCAATGAGCAAATTATGCTTAACGTAGGACTTGCTATCTGCCAGTAATCATAGGGAACGTTTGATAGGTGTGTACCGTATACCCAGGTGTAGGGTGGCATTGCTAAGGTATGCAAGTGCTAGTATTGGGAGATGCACGCAGGGCCCAATGTCCTGCCTCTCCAGGAGGCATTAGCCAATGGGGCCTGTGGGTGTGGGTGTGTCTGGCCCTGTTGGCTGCTGCTTTACGGCAGAGGTTCCCAACTCCAGTCCTGGTGTGGCAAACACTGTTCGGGTTTTCATGCTGTCCCTCATGGATATGCATGGGATACATCTGCATACCATGGGGGTGGTGCATAGATATGCAGCACAGGCATCTTTATTAGAGGCAGCATGGAAACTGAATGGTGTTTGTCCCTCCTGGACTGCATTTGGGGGATTCTGCCATAGGTAATGCACATTTCTATGGTGTTTGTGCTGTGGAGGGTAAAATAGAGGTGTTTGGACCATGCTTATGTTATCTGCAAAAAAGGTTGGTATTTACTATCATGGTTTAGTGGTGGGTAAAATATGGGGATTGGGTTTGCAGGAGCCCCAGCTGGGACTTGAACTGGTAATTTTTGGCTCCTGAACACACTGTCTGTGTTCACTGCACCACACTGTGGCCACAGAGACAGTGCAGTCCCTGGAGATAGGAAGCCTGGCCAAAGGAATCATAAACCCTGCTCTGCACAATTTCACTGTGGGATCATTCAGCTTGTATGGGGACGGAGCGTATAAAATAATTATTATTATTTTTACGCTCTGTCCCCATACAAGGTGAATGATCCCACAGTGAAATTGTGCAGAGCAGGGTTTATGGCCCTGCTCTGCACAATTTCACTGTGGGATCATTCACCTTGTATGGGGATGGAGCGTAGACCCTTCTAAAATTCATATTTCTTTTTTGGGACTTTCTTGGGAGTGGTTTTTGATGTTTTCCATGACTATCACTATTGCCCAGCTGGATTATAATTTATTAGAATTTTGTTGTGGTCATTTTCAATTTTTATTTGCTATTTTGTTCTGTGCACATGTATCACACTGCTCACGTTTTGTAGGTTTCCCTGGTTTTGCGGTACATTGCTGACAGAAATGGTTTCTCTTCCCTTTAAATCGGCTCTAACGCGAGGTTTTCACTCGCGGTATTTTTTACATCGAATTTCAGCCCTGCTCCTGTGCGGGGAGCCTCTCCCCTCCCACTCTCCACCCATTGACCCCGTCCCTCGGGAGCCTTCCTCCGCCCTCAGAATGCCTTTCCACGTCTCTATCGCACATCAGCGCGCCGCGCACTTGTGCGGGCCCGTTAGTGCAGCGCGCACATGTGCGGGGCACAAAAACACACTATTAGCGTGCGCTAAGGTACCTTAGTGCACGCTCAAGTGCGCCCCGCACAATTGCGCGGTTTAGTAAACATACCCCTATAATTATAAACATGTTTTCATGAATGCAACATTGACAGGATTATAGACAATTTCCCGTTACTGAGAGATATGTTGTAGGAGCAATGCAGTTATTATAATTTCCCAGCATCGATTGTTGACATTTCTCAGCACAGCATTAAAGTAGGCTGGCTGAAGTCTGCACAATGAAAATTTCAACAACAATTTCAATTTCAACAATTTCAACAATTTCAACATCATAATAGAAGCCAGGGAACATCTGGAAAAGTTGAATCCAAGGTGGTAGAATCCTTAATGGAAAGCATGACAAGGAAGACATGTCAAACAAGAACTAGAGTCGTGTGAAACAAATGATATTTTGCCATGTGAACTATCAAGTATACCTGTCATTCTCCTTTGATTGAAACATATGGAGGGTAAATTTATAAAGCAGTGCTTAGTTGACAAGTGCTTTAATGCATGTCTATCATGACTATTTTATAAAATCAAGTACACATGTGCTTAATTTTATAAGATAGGGGCATAAGTTGTGGGATACGCAAGAGAGGAAGGCCAGCAATGAGATGGATCGATACAATAACAGCAGCTATGGGTGCCACTCTCAACAATGAGCTGTCTGACTAAAGACCGAACACAGTTTAGGAAGACTATCCAGAGGGTCGCCATGAGTTGACACCGACTCGATGGCACTTGACAACACAACAATATCATGCCTATTTTATAAAATCAAGTATGCATGTACCTAACTTTATAAAATAGGGCATAAGTCGTGGGATACACATAGAAAATATAGGGGTGAGCAGTTACAACCCTAGGGATGACGTAAATGTTCAAGCTTAAATTTTTAAAGAACTTAGGCATGTAGACTTGTGCTCCACCCACGGTTTACTCAAGCTCCATCGCTGTGTATGCCCACTCAAAAATAACATACTATCACCCTGATATGAATACTTACAAAATAGTGACAGGCAAAAATATGCATGCAAAGGCCTATTTCCACATGTAACTCATTGAAAATATGTACATGGCTTATGCATGTTGAAGGTGCATAACTGTATGCAGCTCTTTATAAAATTACCTCCAAAGCTCCCAAAAGACCTACTGATCAAACTTTAAATCAGTGGTTCTCAACCCAGTCCTCTGGGACCACTTGACCAGTCAGGTTTTCAGGATATCCAGTATGAATATGCATGAGGTAGATCTGCATGCACTGCTTCCACTGCATGCAGATCGAACTCATGCATATTCATTATGGATATCATGAAATCCTGACTGGACAAGGGATCCCACAGGACTGGATTGGGAACCACTGCTTTAAATCATTGAGTTGAATACAATAATACTGTTATTCCTCATTTTAAGACACTACTGCATGTAAGGGACTCAGTATACAGTACACTAGCACTAGACTTTATGGGGTATGTTTACTAAACTGCGGTAACGTAACAGCATCTATGTTAATGCAAGTTAAGTAACGTTAACGCACGTTAATGTAACGGTAACGCACGTTAACATTACTTAACATGCGTTAACGTCACATAACGTGCGTAAACCTTACCGGGTGTGTTAAGGACCGGTGAGGGGTGGAGAGAGGGCAGAGAGAAAGGGTCAATGGGTGGGGAGTGGGTGGGGAGAGGCTCCTGCTACACTAACGCATTGATCCTAAGGCCAGAACAGTACCGCGAGTGAAAACCTCACGTTAGAGGTACATTGGCAGGAGAGAGAAACCATTTCAGTCAGCAATGTACAGCATAGCAGGGAGCCCAAGAAAGGTGATAATAGTGCTACCGGTGCAGTAACAGCATAGTGGCCAGGTATGAAAGGCCACTTTGGTGATGCCGCAAATGGGCCATATGGGGCTGCATGAAGGACAGGCAGTGGGTGCAGCCGGGGTGCAGAGGGGACTAGGAAGCCGCCTATGTGGCACATAGGAACACAGAAGTAAACCAGCAGCAATACAGCATATGACCATGGTAAACATGCACATCAGTCTGTGCTCTACAGTGTCGCATCCAAGGGACACATGGCCAGTAGGTACCCCAAACATCACACAGGAAACACAATGCCTGTAATGGGGCAAGCAATGCAAATCTGGGGGTCACACCTACAAGAGTCCTTGCACCTTCCACAGGCTACATCCAAAATAGACCAGACACAAAACTAAACGAACACCCGTTACTACAGCTCATGGAAGGCAATGCAGAATGTGACCACACATCATCTGAAACAGATGTACACCCAGTAGTCCAAACCGGGTACATCGTACCCCCACTGTATGCCCTAGCCAGTCCATAGTCTGCTGGCATAACACCAGCTATCTACCAGGTCCACCCTAGCCAATAGCTGCGGGATCAACAAACCTGACACCCAAAGCCAGCATCAGCCCATGTGGAAGGGACATAACAGTGGCAGGTGGAGATGGGGGGGATGTGGGGATGTACAGGTAGGCCCCACCACCCCAGAAGCCAGACGCCCGCCTACCTGTACAGTGGATGGCCTAGGACAGCGCAATACCATCACAAACAGCATATGGGCATGTCAGCATGGTGTGGGAGAGGGTATTGGTGGTGATGGAGCAGTGACACCTGTCCTCGGGACCAAGGCCATGCCCACCTCCAGGGCATTGTGGACAGTGCAACAGACAGGGTCTGGAGGATGAAAGGCAAAGGTAGTCACTGGGACCACAGCCCTTCTGTGCAGGGTAGTGCAGTACACACAGACAGTGTGTCCTGGAACAGAAGGTCACAGATTTGCATCCCAGCTGTGGCTTTCGCACAGCATGCCCTGATGTTTTACCCTGCAATGCAGATAAACCATCAGAATGTGCAATCCCCAAAGCAGCGGTGAACAGGGCGACAAACACCCACTCACACAGCCTCCACCCTCCAAAGCATCATGGTGGCTCATGCTGTTGGCTGCAGCATGGAGCTGCAGTTATCACCAGTGCACAACTTCTACCTCCTGCACAGTTGAGCAAAGTCGGCACTGTGATCAGGACCAGTGTTCCTGGCAGCCTTGCCAAACACCCGTATATATGCACAATAACGCATTAGGAGAGTGTACATGTGTATGTCCAGGCATTGTTTTGTGGCTGGCCCACTGTTACCAGCGTTAGGCTGCAAATGCACATAATGAGGAGCAAGGCATTATGGGTGTGGCACGGACAGGGTGGATTGGGCAGGATGCATCTGCACAGAGTGTAGGTCAATGGCTGGGACACTGTAGAGTCTGACTACTACCTGCATGGACAGTGAGACCATAGCATGTCATGCTGTGAGGTAACTTTCACCCTGACCGAGCAGTGACCATGGGATGTCTATGTTCCCACATGTTAAATGTTGTAAAACACCCACATGTTAAATGTAATCCAATTGTGATGTGATGTAACCACTTTGCTTGTAGGATAAGGTGGTATACAAGTATGTCTAAATAAATAAATAGTGCTATATATTGTGTGTCTCATGTCACACCTGGGTGTTCCCAGTGCTGTTGGTAAGCACAGTGCTATCTGCTTGGTGCACATTGTTCCTCTGTGATTATGCACTATGGATTGGCCAGAAGACTGTCTGCAGCTAGTCTGTGCATGGTTGGAACTCCCTGAGGGTGCTGCAGGTGCAGTCTGACTGTGCAGTTTGCTGGTGAATGGCAGACGGCAGTGGAGACTTTACAGACGTACACACAGCAGTACTGCTGGGGTGTCACTGGCCCAGTCACAGTTATGGCTGTGGGCCACAAACCCTGGGGTGCTATCCATTGACAGCAGGATGGGGTTTGCTGGTCATACAGCCATTGCTCCACTCCCTCAACTGCCAAAAGGGTGTTTAGGGTGCAATGGGGTATGTACTATATACTACGTCAACCTGTAGAGGCACGGACACACAAACATGGTGTGTGTTGTGATAAGGAAGACTCTAGTGAGCCCATGGAAGTAGAAGAAAAGAATGATTCTACCTTTAGGAAAGGTCACAGCCCTGCAAAGCACACGTTCCAGCAGTTCTCTGGAGAAAACAAACACAGGATTCAAAAGCTAAGCTGACACACCCAAGCCCTGATGACGTAGCAACAGGCTTGGAAGCTGATTACAAACACCTATCTAGAGATTCAGGGAGGTTGATCAGAAAATAGGGATATAAACCAGGACTGGAGAATGAGAGAGGGCAGACTGAGAAGCAGCCCGAGAGGGAGCAGCTTGAGAGGGAGCAGCACGGAAGGCAGCCCAGACGGGAGCATAGTTGGAGGAAACACAGTAGCAGGAGGAAGGAAGCCACGTGGAGGAAAGGAACTGAAGCAAGCAAAGCAGAAGGGGAGAGGACACGAAGGTGGTCTGGAGTGCTCAGAGAGAAAGAGCAGGAAAACCTTCAAACCCCAGCACTGAAGGAAAAGGTTCAGAGAGTTCAGAGATGGGTGCCTAAGACTCAGTGCAGAAGTCTGCAGAGCCCAGCCTTGAATGGAGAACCATGGCAGAGCTCCAGGGAGGAACCTAAACTAAGGGACAAGGGACTGTTTCCCCAGAGCTGGCAAGAGATAGCCGCACAGCTGCAGAGAGGAGTTTCCTCAGGCTCAGGTACTACTTATCCCTATTCATTAGAGCTGTGTTTAAAAGACCCACAGGAAGTTTTAGGGAGAAAACACCCTGAGGCATTTGCCAGTAGTTTAAAGCAAGGCAATGCAGCACAAGAACCTGAAGCAATGCAGGTGGACTCTAAGGAGAGTGATTCCTTACAGCCAGAACAACCTATGGATTGTACTTTGTGCTTTGCAGATAATATTGAAAGCCTTTGCTAAACTGTATAGTATAAGCTGAGTGTAACCTAAAGAAAAGATATTTTCTTTGGTCAAGGAAGCTGCCATGTTTTGTTCTTTTTCTGTATACGTGAGAAGCAGCTGCATTTGGATTGAATGAATGTAAAAGCTCAGCTAGCACACTTGTATAAAGAACCTTTTTGAACAAATACTGGAGAAGTATCCTGGTGCAACTTACTTTGAACCTTTGCTTTTGGGAGAAATAAACTTTGTTATAGTTTTGCCTATAACTCTGGCTTCATGACTATTTTCTATCAGAAGGAAAACTACTTTTCTCAGCATGCATCACGAGAGGAAAGTTAGTTGATTTAACCTTCAATAGAGAAAAATAATGGCTACCCCACCCCTCCAAGCCTAAGGCAGAGGGCGGGGTATGACAAGTGGCGTAGTTGTTGGATGATTGTTACATCAGGATTTATAAAAAAACACTTCAGGATTTTCACCAAAGGTTTTCTGCAAGTACCTACTGCTAAGCTGTACTCTGGAGGGCAGAGTGAAGAATCGCTGGCGACCTGGCCAGAGCAACTGGAGACCAGCGATACTCTACTTTTCAAGGCGTGAATCGACGCCTATGCTCAGGTAACAAGTATTTGGGCATGGGCAATATGGGATTCAAGTGAGAAAATGTTTAGCCTAAGGGAGACTAGCTGAAAGTCTGGTGATATCGCACTTGGTGGGCTGTGTTTGTCTTTTTCTTTCTGCAGAGAAAAACTACCAAGATGGATCCCAAAGATGTTTTGCAGTGAATGGCGTCCCAGTTTGAGAAGCAGAGGGAGATGGCTCATCATGCGCAGGAGCAGTCTGCAGACGCTCTGCAGGCCCAGCAGAAGCCTATGCTAGACTTAATGGAGGCGTTGCTTGCGAGTCAGAAAGCGACAGTGGGAGCTACATTAAGCACATTGCCGCTGGAAGCAGCAACACATACCTGTGTGGTAGGACCACAAACTTGTGGGACTTTCTCGTTTGGACAACTTACAGTAGCAGATAATGTGGATGATTTCATTGAAGCTTTTGAGCGAGTTGCACATACGGTGGGGTGGCCAATAGAACAGTGGGCTGTACGGCTAGCCGCATTCCTTGCAGGAGAGGCATTATCAGGCTACAGGGCCATGCCGGCAGCACTTGCTACGGATTATGGGGAGCTAAAAAAGGCCATAAGAGATCGTTTAGGCTTAACTCCGATGGTCTACCATCACATGTTGAGAGCTACAAAGTTAGGAGCTGGTGAGACACCTAAGGCTCTGTGCCAAAGGGTCAATGCCTTAACTGTAAAATGGTTAGCTCTGGAAGGTAAAACCATAGAAACTGTAATAGATGCAATTGTATTAGAACAGTTCATGAATGCGATACCTAAGTAAATTCAGTCCTACTTGATATTATAGAACTGCCAGACCTCGACAGAAGCAACCCTGCTGACCGAAAGATATTTAGAAGCAGAATTGGCTGGTCAGGGAAAAGGGGGCACTCTGAGAATGGCAGCGGAGGCTAGTTTTGTAAGATCAGAAAGAGGACCCAGGCAAAAGGTGGACTGTATGAAAGCTTATTTGCCTAAGCAAGAAAGTAATTTGATAATGAGAAAATGTTTTCAATGTGGAAAGCTAGGTCATCTGAAAAAGGAATGCAGTACACGCAATGCATTAATAAGTGCTAATGTGAATCACATAAGAGAAGGGTTCCTGCTGAATGATGATGTTCAGGGCATTTCTGTTAACGCTCTACTAGACTCAGGTGCTGACCAGAGTATGATCTCTAAGAGACTCTGGCAGACAATAGATGCACAGAGTGAATCCGTACCGAGCAGACCAGAGGGAAAGGTCAGGATCAGGTGTATCCATGGATCATCATCCTTCTATCCCATGTACAAGCTGCTAATAAAGGGGTTAGGAACACAAAGGGCAGTCCTGGTAGTGGTAGTCCCGAGATTACTGGCTTCATGACTATTTTCTATCAGAAGGAAAACTACTTTTCCCAGCATGCATCACGAGAGGAAAGTTAGTTGATTTAACCTTCAATAGAGAAAAATAATGGCTACCCCACCCCTCCAAGCCTAAGGCAGAGGGTGGGGTATGACAGTGTCTAGACACCCTCCCACCCAAATAACAGGTGTCAATGGCAGCCATACCCTAACACTGGGTACACAATAATCTGGGTGGTGATATGACCCAGAGGGCCACATGTGAGCATGTAATGCAGATGGACACCAAATAACCTTCAAATGCACTGCAGAGAACACCTGGCACACAGTGGTAGTGATGGGGACATACAGCAGGACCACTCACCAGCAGCACATGTACTGCGGACCTAGTGCTGTGTGGCCATCCTATCACTCAGGGTGAACCCTGAATATGCACAATGCCCTGGTCTCTAGCTGTTCTGTGGCAGCATCACTCAGTGGCTGGTCTTTTTTCAGGCTAAGGTACCGGAGAGATGCAGATCCCATTGGGTCATCAGCTGTATACAGCTAATCAGCATGTGCATTGCATCATGGGTACTGGTGGTCTTTACATATCCTGGCACTCAGAGCACTTTGTGTGCTGATCTGCAGTCCCTCTGTACCCTGCCATTGCTGTGAGACAAGCCATGGAGGTATAGGCTACTGGTTAGTGAAAAGCCTTTCTGGGCAGCGGTCATGGTTGCAATTCCTCATCATTGCATCCTGTCATGCCTGTCCCACTCTAATAGTTTACATGGCTGTAACAGTCATCTTTTAGCTGATATGTGCTACTAGCTCATAATTCCCGCACTGCAGCTGCCAGCAATCCTGCGCTCCACCTTTTTGCATCTGTCAGACAGTGTAACGTCCTGTCCTCCTGTGCAGGCTAACACCCAGTGGTCTGCACCGGTACCCTTTCCGCCATTGTGCCTCCTCCTGCTTGCCACGCCTGTGTCTGATCTGCATGCCACCACCACACCTCTGGCCATGCATCATTGTAACAATACTACCACCTCCACTTACACTGGGGGGCACGTAGTCCCAAGATCGTGCACCCACTGTCTTTCAGGACATTACATTGGCAACCCCCTCTGGTGTGGTACAGTTGTCCCCAATATGTTTGTCACCATAACTGACAGTCAAATGTGTTGGCCGCAGATATGGCAGGTCCAGCAGCTCACAGCTCGGCCTCCTTAAATCCTCTGCACAATGCCATTTACTTGCTGCTCTATCCAGTGTAAGGGTTACATGTGTCTCAATACCTCACAGGTCATGCATGTAAACCTCAGGAAATGTGTAGCCATTAGGGCACACCAACCCAGGACACCGTAGCATTGTCAGCGCACCGTGACCTATGTTCCCATAACCAAGAGAGCCCTCTAAGGTGCCCTGTCCAGGGGTGCCCAAGGAGTCCTATAAGGTAACTGAGAAGGCACATGACAAGGCATCTTGCAAGACACCAGACGTGTATTGGATAAGACACACACAAATAAGGTGCCTACAGCACCCGAAAGTGACTTAGGTCACATGGTGCGTTGAAACGCAGTCTAGGGCACGGTATAACGTGTCAGCAGGCATAAGCCGGCCCATCACATGCCTGGTAGCGTACAGTGCCGTAAGGCGCACTCTATGGTGCCGTAATCAGAGTCATTGTTGAACGCGTCCTAGGCATCGATGGCTGAAACCTGGATACACGGGAACGTAAAGCGCCAATGGCCACAAGATCATGTTCCATCAAAACAACAGGAACTGCTGCGTGTAGTGCAGTGGTTAAGCAATGTACCCATCAACAATGGAGTCAGAGTTCAAATCCCAGAAAAGGATACCGCTATGTTACCTGAATGGGAAAATAGCACATCACATATGTGGAGTGCAGTCATGCATAGACATGCAGATATGAGTAGTGCATTCAGAATCTATAAAAGGTCACCGAAAAACTATAAACCAACAGACAACACACTTCAAACTACGCATGCCATAACGTGCGTAGGAACATGCATGCACCTTTTTTGGCCATCACGAGCTCATGGACCACAAATAGCAAAACAAAATGTATGTCAGATCAAGACAGCCAGTGTTTAACCATGCAGACCTGCATTTCCTAGTACAGATGATCTGCAGCACCAGGAGCACCTGTTCCCAGGCTCCTCTCGCAGGCAGGACCTGAACAGGGTGTGCAGGGCCTGGGTTCGCATCACCAGACATTATATTAGGCAGGCAGACAACCCACGTGAGGTAAGTATATGGGGACAGGTCACACAAACCCAGGAGTGCAACAGAATAGGCTGCAACAAACAGGAATATCATAAACGCTGAACTGTGGGAAAAAACATGTGTGCGGGTCAACATGGGATCAATGTAGGCCCCCGTGTTGATGTCTGCAATTATGCCCTATTCACAGGAGGTTTCAGGCCTGACAACAGAGGTTTGTGTGTCACCCTGGTGGTATGGTAGTTACATCTGCTGATGCGTGCTGTTCTGACATATCCCCAGGAGGCCCAGACCCATTTATAGAGGTCTGTCACTCATCATGGTGGTAAGGTGGTTGTACCAACTACAGTGTGCAGGTCAGCCTTATCCCCAGGAGGCCCAAGGCTTGTTTACAGAGGTCAGACACTCATTCTGGTGGTAAGGTTGCTGCACCAGCTGCAGTGTATATGTCTGCCTTATCCCCAGGAGGCCCAAGGCCTGTTTACAGTGGTCTCAATTCAATCCTGTTGGTAAGGTGGCTGCATCTGCTGCAGTGTGCAGGTTAGTCTTATCCCCAGGAGGCCCAAGGCCTGTTTACAGTGATTTTATTATAATCCTGTTGTTAGGGTGGCTGCACCTGCTGCAGTGTGCAGGTCAGCCTTAGCCCCAGGAGGCGCAAGGCCTGTTTACAGAGGTCAGACACTCATCCTGGTGGTAAGGTTGCTGCACCAGCTGCAGTGTGCATGTCTGACTTATCCCCAGGAGGCCCAAGGCCTGTTTACAGTGGTCTCAATTCAGTCCTGTTGGTAAGTTGGCTGCACCTGCTGCAGTGTGCAGGTTAGCATTATCCCCAGGAGGCCCAAGGTTTACCCTCGGGTTCAAGCCACTTTAAAACCAGCCCATGCACTCTGTGATACAGTGCCTTTGGGGTTTCATCCGGTTGAATCCGGGTAGACCGTAGCATGCGTCTGTACGCGGTAGGGGTTAAGCCCAACCTATCACGCAAGCACAGCTCTTTTAACCTCTTGATAATCAGCTGCTAACGCTGCTGGCATGGCCCTGTAGGCTGCCTGAGCCTCACCGGTTAGTGCTGAGGCCAGCCTAACGGCTAATTTGCTCTTGTGGCCATTTTGCATTAAGAGCTATTCTCTCACATGTTTGCACAAAGTCATCGAAATTGTCATTAGCATGCCATTTGTCCCAGTGTCCAAATCCCACAGCTCTGTGGGCCTACCCCACAGATAGGTACTGCTGCTGGTGATTCTTCCTTGTTTGGCTCCTTCAGGAGAGTACGCATTAAGTCCGTCAGGGGCTTCTGTTGCTCCACCAGGGCAGCGATGGCCTGCTCCTGGTTCTGCCAAGCTAGCTCTCCCTGCTTCTCGAACTGGTTGCTCATCCACCTGAGAACCTCCTGTGCATTCATCGTGGTCATCTTTTTTTCTGGAAAACAAATCAGAAACACGCAAACCCAAGTGTGGCACAATAATACAAGGAAAAATTTCTTTCTCCTCCCAAGCCTTCTCCTTCTCACAGCGATCCTCCCAACCTGTGCCCAAATACCCGTTACCTGAGCAAGGTGAGGTTCTTATTTTGAGAAGGTGCTTGCCGTCGCACTCCTGGAATCCTGGATCCTCCTCTGGGCGTGTCAACTTCGCTCTTCCCGCTTCGTTGCTCCACTCCGTAGTTTGTCTCCTGGACTGGATCCGATAAAACTACGCCAACTTGTGATGGGGCCCGTGGTTAGAGCCCTTATTGCCCTGTATAGGCGGTTGCCTAGGGCCTATGAACAAGTAATTGCTCTGGCTTGTTAAATAAAAGAGTCTTTCAGAGCAACTTTTGAATGAAACTTAAAGTGGGTTTTTATTCCCCGTCCGCTCGGACTTGTCAAGAAAACAGAAACTTAAAGATGAACAGAGCAACAAATTAATGGCAAACGAATAATCCTTATTTCCTGTACAAAGTTCTCTTTGCATTCATTCACATAGCAAGGCTGCGTTTGTAACACATGCTGCATTCCATGGGAATGGGCTCCGGAAGATTGCTAGCGTCTTCCCATATCATATTCTCCTCAGCAGTGCCCAAACTCCCTGTGTCAGACTCCTCATATAAATCGCGCTCAGACACAGTGTCCTGTGATAAATCACTGTAATAATCAAAAGAGGCTCTTCTCCCTTCAGGGCTATACCTCTCTGGCCTGTGGTATCTTCTGCCTGGGCTCTCCTCCCAGAATAACAGTTCTGAACCACCTTGCTGCTTGTAGTTATATTCAGGACCACGCCCTTGGTACTTAGGGGTTTTAAACTTCTCCCTATAATCATATGGAGGATTCCTTCTCTCTGCAGGGACTGCCTTAATACTTGGCTCCCTATACCTTATGGCTTTTGCCTTCCAGGTGGGTTGTGCAGGAGTATAATTAGACTTAGTTTTACACCTACTTCTTAGGCTGCAGACATGCTTGGAGTTCCCATCCCCCAACACTCTCCTCTCACAGTGACCTCTGCCTTGAGCTGGCACATACCGGTCTCTAGCGTAGTGGGATCCTCCTAGCTTCTCTTTCAGGTTATTTCTGATAGCAGGTTTACTCTTGGAACAGCTTGCCTTGAACCTCTCTTCTCGAGAGCTGGAGTCCGACTCACTTCCTGGTTCTCCGTGAGAAGAGTTTCCTCCCAGCAATCCCCTGGGGTTTCTGCTCAGCTGATGAGAGCCACACCTCCTGCTATTCTCTGCAACCCGACCTGCAGTCCTACTCTCTGTAGTTCCCTTTGGTGTTCGTGTTCTTGCTCCTCCTCTTGCCACTCCCAATCTACTCCACTGACTGGAACCTTGCCTTAAGTAATCCCTAGCTCTGCACGTGACCTGGGGATTTTCACTCAGGTGTTCCTGATGGGATTTTTGTTTGCTACGTAGCAAGAATTTCCCTTGCTCCAGTGAATCAGAGTGCCTAGTGCTGCTTTCTAAAGCTGACTCTGAGGTAAATCTTTCTTTTACCTGAATTTGCATAGGCTGTGTACCCCTTGCTGCATCACATATCCCCCCTCTTAAGATATTCCGTGATGGTGAACTCATGTGCACACAGCGCGGAATCTGTCCTGGCCTCATGAGTGGTCCCTCATACCTGCTGTACAATGCCCGGTACTGGGGTAGTATTTTAAAACGGCTAACAGTGGCCATCCTTTCATGCCATGGTTTCAAAACATTTATGTGGTACGTCTGAAGGCGTCCCCTGTCATTCTTGACCATATATGATACCGGACCCTTGCGGTCCATTACCGTATAGGGACCCTTCCACCGGGCCTCAAATTTTGGCCCTGGATCAGTGACCATTACCACGACCTTATCGCCTGTGGCCAACTGTCTAGGTTTTTTACCCCTGTCGTAATATTTTTTCTGTGTTTTCCTACTATCCTGTAGATTTTTATCTGCGGCTTGAGATGCCCTCTGGAGGCGACTCCGTAGCCCGCAAAGAAACTGGGGAACTCCTATTTCTTCCTCACCCGGTTCCACCCACTGGTCTCTCAATATGTCCAAGACCCCTCGTGGCGCCCGTCCGAACATAAGTTCGTAGGGAGATGTTCCTAGGGAGGTTTGCATCCGTTCCCTGCTAGCATATAGGACAAATGGGAGCATAACATCCCAGTCCGCCATTTGCCCTTCTAACCCCCTCCTCAGCAACTGTTTAAGGGTTTGGTTAAATCGTTCCACCAGACCGTTTGTCTGTGGATGATAAGCCGCTGTTTTTATATGGGTGATGCCAAAAGCATCCCATACCTGCGCTAAGTACCTTGAGACAAAATTGCTTCCTCTGTCTGTGAGCATTTCCCTCGGGAAACCTACCTCACAGAATAATTTTATTAATTCTGTGGCTATGAACCTGGCAGAAATGTTCCGTAAAGGAATTGCCCAGGGGAACCTAGTGGCTACATCCATGATAACTAGGATATATTGAAATCCCCTAGGGGTTCTTATCAGGGGCCCTACAATATCCATTGCCATTCTCTTAACTGGTTCCGTTATGGTAGGCGTTTGGATCAGGGGAACTCCTGCAGGCTTTGCAGCGCTTACTCGCTGACAAGCCGGACAAGCCTCGCAGAATTTCTTTGTCTCTCGAAATACTCCCGGCCAATAAAAACGCTCGAGAATTTGGTCGAGTGTGGCCTGTACCCCTTTATGCCCTCCAATGGGGTGGTCGTGAGCGAGCCTCAGGACAACTGCCTTAAATGTGGTAGGAACTACCAACTGTTTCCTAATGGCATCATTTTGGGGATTACTACTTTCCCTATATAAAATATCCTCCTCTAAGAGGAATCTAGGGAGCACGTCTCTATCCGTCTTTGCAAACTCGAAGGCGTATTTTAATACAGGGTCTGCCTTCTGTTCTTTAGCAAAGGACGGAAACTTTTTTACTAAGTCTGCCGGTACCCAGGGTAACCCTTGCCCATCGGCTACTCCGGCTCTCAACTGGGCTCGGTGTTGCCTCTCCCGGCGCTTTTCACCCTTGCTTTTCTTTTTTCCTTCGCTAGGGGTAGCAATTAAATCATCATGTCTGGGAAGCTCGTGTAGGCCTTCATCTGCCCTCACCTCTTCCCCCTCTTCGGGTTCTATCTCACCCTCTTCTATTACTGGGACAGGATTTTCCTCTACTAGAGTTTCACTAGGGGGTCTCAGTCCCTTTGCCTGAGATCTGGTGGAAACTAATCCTCCCTTTATGTATGTATTGCTCTCTATGCCTTTATAGAAGGGTGGCCAATCTCTTCCCAACACTATATCGTACGGTAGCCTGGGAATAATGGCTACTAAGACTTCCCTTCGTGTGCCTAAGCCCTTAACTTTTACCCTATACAAAGGATATGAAGTTGTTGCACCATGCACACATTGTATTTTCGCTGTGCCTTCTTGCTGACTCGGGGGAAAACCCCTCTGGGCCTGTATGGTTTTCCACAAACGGCGGGAGACCATACTTTGGTCGGCCCCCAAGTCAAGCAAGGCCTTAGCTGGGACTCCCTGTACCTCCACATCTACACGGAAACCTGCAGCTGTGTGGTGTTCATGGCCAGTGACAAGTGCTGTACGAGACATACATTCTCTCTTTAAGTGCCCACTTTTCCCACACTTAAAGCACTTTAACATTTTGTTACCATCCATTTTTATACACCTGGATTCCTTTGAATCCCCTCTGTTCCTTGGAGAAACATTTATACCTCTTACAGAATTGGCTAACCCTGACCTGCTGCTAGCGCTGGCTTCTTTCATTACTTCAGCCTCAAAGAACCTTTCGGTTAGGTGCGCTGCTTCAGCAGAGGTTCTACAATTCTGTAGGGTCAGAAATGTTCTAACCTCTTCTGGTACTGCATCAAAGAATTGCTCTAATACGATTAGATCAATTACCTCTTCCATCGGTTTACCCTCGGGTTCAAGCCACTTTAAAACCAGCCCATGCACTCTGTGATACAGTGCCTTTGGGGTTTCATCCGGTTGAATCCGGGTAGACCGTAGCATGCGTCTGTACGCGGTAGGGGTTAAGCCCAACCTATCACGCACAGCTCTTTTAACCTCTTGATAATCAGCTGCTAACGCTGCTGGCATGGCCCTGTAGGCTGCCTGAGCCTCACCGGTTAGTGCTGAGGCCAGCCTAACGGCTAATTGCTCTTGTGGCCATTTTGCATTAAGAGCTATTCTCTCAAATGTTTGCACAAAGTCATCGAAATTGTCATTAGCATGCATTTGTCCCAGTGTCCAAATCCCACAGCTCTGTGGGCCTACCCCACAGATAGGTACTGCTGCTGGTGATTCTTCCTTGTTTGGCTCCTTCAGGAGAGTACGCATTAAGTCCGTCAGGGGCTTCTGTTGCTCCACCAGGGCAGCGATGGCCTGCTCCTGGTTCTGCCAAGCTAGCTCTCCCTGCTTCTCGAACTGGTTGCTCATCCACCTGAGAACCTCCTGTGCATTCATCGTGGTCATCTTTTTTTCTGGAAAACAAATCAGAAACACGCAAACCCAAGTGTGGCACAATAATACAAGGAAAAATTTCTTCCTCCCAAGCCTTCTCCTTCTCACCAGCGATCCTCCCAACCTGTGCCCAAATACCCGTTACCTGAGCAAGGTGGAGGTTCTTATTTTGAGAAGGTGCTTGCCGTCGCACTCCTGGAATCCTGGATCCTCCTCTGGGCGTGTCAACTTCGCTCTTCCCGCGTCGTTGCTCCACTCCGTAGTTTGTCTCCTGGACTGGATCCGATAAAACTACGCCAACTTGTGATGGGGCCCGTGGTTAGAGCCCTTATTGCCCTGTATAGGCGGTTGCCTAGGGCCTATGAACAAGTAATTGCTCTGGCTTGTTAAATAAAAGAGTCTTTCAGAGCAACTTTTGAATGAAACTTAAAGTGGGTTTTATTCCCCGTCCCGCTCGGACTTGTCAAGAAAACAGAAACTTAAAGATGAACAGAGCAACAAATTAATGGCAAACGAATAATCCTTATTTCCTGTACAAAGTTCTCTTTGCATTCATTCACATAGCAAGGCTGTGTTTGTAACACATGCTGCATTCCATGGGAATGGGCTCCGGAAGATTGCTAGCGTCTTCCCATATCATATTCTCCTCAGCAGTGCCCAAACTCCCTGTGTCAGACTCCTCATATAAATCGCGCTCAGACACAGTGTCCTGTGATAAATCACTGTAATAATCAAAAGAGGCTCTTCTCCCTTCAGGGCTATACCTCTCTGGCCTGTGGTATCTTCTGCCTGGGCTCTCCTCCCAGAATAACAGTTCTGAACCACCTTGCTGCTTGTAGTTATATTCAGGACCACGCCCTTGGTACTTAGGGGTTTTAAACTTCTCCCTATAATCATATGGAGGATTCCTTCTCTCTGCAGGGACTGCCTTAATACTTGGCTCCCTATACCTTATGGCTTTTGCCTTCCAGGTGGGTTGTGCAGGAGTATAATTAGACTTAGTTTTACACCTACTTCTTAGGCTGCAGACATGCTTGGAGTTTCCCATCCCCCAACACTCTCCTCTCACAGTGACCTCTGCCTTGAGCTGGCACATACCGGTCTCTAGCGTAGTGGGATCCTCCTAGCTTCTCTTTCAGGTTATTTCTGATAGCAGGTTTACTCTTGGAACAGCTTGCCTTGAACCTCTCTTCTCGAGAGCTGGAGTCCGACTCACTTCCTGGTTCTCCGTGAGAAGAGTTTCCTCCCAGCAATCCCCTGGGGTTTCTGCTCAGCTGATGAGAGCCACACCTCCTGCTATTCTCTGCAACCCGACCTGCAGTCCTACTCTCTGTAGTTCCCTTTGGTGTTCGTGTTCTTGCTCCTCCTCTTGCCACTCCCAATCTACTCCACTGACTGGAACCTTGCCTTAAGTAATCCCTAGCTCTGCACGTGACCTGGGGATTTTCACTCAGGTGTTCCTGATGAGATTTTTGTTTGCTACGTAGCAAGAATTTCCCTTGCTCCGGTGAATCAGAGTGCCTAGTGCTGCTTTCTAAAGCTGACTCTGAGGTAAGTCTTTCTTTTACCTGAATTTGCATAGGCTGTGTACCCCTTGCTGCATCACAATATATATATTTTTAAACAAATGTTTACGGTTCTTATCCATCTGGATTTTATAGTTAGTCATTTATGTATCTGTTTACATATACAAGCGGCACTTTTATGTTTATTACACAGACATGATGTCAATGTATTTTTATTGTTTTTTCAGTCATTAGTGTGTGCCCTTTTTTTGTTTAATTGTTTTTAAAGTATTTTTCATTTGTCACATATTTGTGTCTCATATGTTTATATATAATACTATTCTATTCATCTCCGTTTGAGTACGTTTGCGGTCTTTAGCAGTGAGTTGGCCACGACCCCTGGATTGGCGCGTTTTTCATCTTATTTATTTATTTATTTATAGTTTTTTATATACCGCATTATTCAGCATCAGCGCGGTTTACATGTAACAAAAATGCTCAGTACAGTTAAACGCGTATGAGTTTTACAGGTAACAGGGCACAAAAACTTGGATAACAGGGGAAAACTATTTACAAAACTTACTACATGGAGTCATAATAACAGTAGTTTCACAAAAACATAACCACCACTAAGGGTTTGAGTATCAAACTTGGTGTGTTGTTGAGAATACCATAATTTGTATGGAAATGGTATCACCGGGTGTCTTTAGGCTCTAGGGGGTGTCGTTAGGCTCTATAAGGTATTTGTTGAAGAGTTGGCATTTGAGGGCTTTCCTAAACTGTGGTAGGTTCTTAATAGCCCGGATATCAGGAGGTAATGCATTCCAGCATCTTGGGGCACTGAGACAAAAGGCTCTGTTGGCTGTCGATTTGGCGCAAACAGTTAGTGCCTTCGGGACTTTTAGGGAGTTTATAGCTGTGGATCTTCTTGCTCTATTTGGGGATGTGGTATGGATGAGTGAGGTTAAGGATGCAGGTGAGAGATTGTTAATAGCTTTAAAAGTGGTTATCAAGGTCTTGAAAACTATTCTAGCCTGGATGGGTAGCCAATGCAACTGTATCAGTAGAGGTGTTACGTGGTCGCTCCTGGAGGCTCCGTGGAGGACTCTTGCTGCAGCGTTCATGGCTAGCTGCAGCAGGTTCAATGTAGATTGGGGAAGACCTTGTAAGATGGCATTGGCATAGTCAAAATGAGGTATGATCAATGCCTGGAAAATTGTCCGGAAATCAGTTGGATCAAGCATGGAACGTAGATGCCTAAGTGAGCGGATCTTGTAGTAAACTGATTTGACTATGTTTCCTATATGGGCTTTCAAATCCAAGTGCTGATCTAAAGTGACTCCCAGGTAACGTATTGAGGATTTAGATTGCAGCTCAGCTTCTTTCACCTTAAGATATTGTGGTGGGGTAAAGTTGGGGTTCCTCGTAATGAAGAGTACTTCCGTTTTCTTATGTTGTATTCTGAGGTTTTGAGAAAGAAGCCATTCGGATATTGCGTTGAAACAGTTCGTCAGTGGAGAGAGGTCCATATGCTCAGTAGAGAAGGGAATGTAAAGCAGGACGTCGTCTGCATATAACATGCAATCAACATTGAAGGATCGGATGATATTACAAATTGGTTGCATGTAAATATTGAACAAGAGCACAGAGAGGGAGGAACCCTGTGGGACTCCCTGGCTTTGGTGGAATGGTTCAGAATTTGTCCCTCCAGAACGAACGTGCTGCCATCTTTCGGTCAGGTAGGATCTGCACCATTCAAGCGCTCTTCCATTTATGCCTTTGTCAATCAGTCGTCTTAGTAGAAGCTCGTGGTTTACTGAATCAAACGCTGCAGCGATGTCTAGAAAGATGAGGGCAAATCCTTGACGAATGTCGTCAATGCCGGTGATTATCTTGCAGAAGAGAGTGGTAAGAAGGGTCTCAACTCCGTGGAATTCCCTAAAACCATGTTGGCAAGGATCTAACGGTGCGGCGGAGTCGATGTGATCTTGCAATTGACGTTGAGCCTCCTTTTCTATGATCTTCGCGAGTAGTGGGATGCTGGATATAGGTCTGTAGGATTCTACCTGTTGGGGATCGAGCTTGCAGTTCTTTAGCAGAGGTCTGATAGAAGTATGTTTAAGGGCTGAAGGGAAAGAGCCAGTTGAGAAGGAGAGGTTCATTATTTTGGATAGTACTGGGCTGAAGTGACTGCGAAGCTCCTTGATCCAGAAGGCTGGGCATGGATCAGACTGGGCAGTGGAGGTATTAAGGGCTGCAATAGTGTCTTCAATTCCTCTCTTGGTGGGGGTAGAGAACATGGTTAAGACTGTTTGGCAGTCTTGCTCTATGGCGTTAGTTGTAATAGAGGTTTTGTTGGTCTGGCATATCTTGGATTGGATGTAGGTTGCAAAATCTTGAGGATGTATCTCAAATGGGAGTCCAGAGGGTGGTTCCTTTGATAAAGTCTTTACCAGGTCGAAGAGGTCGTGTGGTTTATTAAGCGATCTCTTTAAGGTATCAGCGTAGTACTGTTTCATCGTATCGGTGATTGCGTTGCGGTGTGCAGCCAGATGAAGGTTGTATGTTATCTGGTCATTTAAAGAATGAGATCGGCGCCAGCGTTTCTCTAGTTTCCGAAGTTGGTTAAGCGATGCTTTGAGATCAGCTGAGTACCATGGGGCACTCGCTCTCTTGCCCGGAGGCTTGTTGGCTGGTGTGCGTAGTGCATCGTCTTTAAAATCACCCTTTCACCGCACTACTAGTTTTCATTGTTTACAATCTGAGCAATGCGGTTCATTTGTTAGGTAAGCTTGATGTTATGTTTCAACGGCACGTGCACAGCATTATTAGATCTTTTTAATACTTTTTAGTAAGACACACGAGTATTATCTGTTACTATTTTAGTATGTGTTCTTTGCCTTTAGAGATATATTATTGTGGCCAAGATGTAGCCTTAGTTTTAACATCCTTTTAAATGTTTTCTGTTTATGTGTTTTTAAAGATGTTTTCCATTAATGTTTTAAAATGACCTTTTTTAAATTATTTGGTAGTGTTGGTTGCATGCCAATTATTATATCAGCAATTTCTTTTCACTTTGACTGTATTCTGAACAGCGCGGGTCACACATTAAACACGATGATGCAGTCTTGCGACGGCACTTGCACAGTACTATTAGTTTTTCCAATATAATGTGTTTTTAAAGATGTTTTTCATTAATATTTTACAAAGGATCTCTTTTAAATTATTTGATAGTGTTGGCTGCATGCCGATTATTATTATATCAGCACTTTTTTCATTTTGACTGCATTTTAAACAGCGCGGGTCACACGTTAAACATGGTGATGCAGTCCTGCAACGGCATGTGCATAGCACCATTAGGTTTTCCAATATAATTTTAATATAATTTTAATGCACACTTTCATATGATATATGGGTAATAGCCTTTATTGTTTTGTAGCAAGTTCTGGTCTCTAGAGATGGGTCTTTTATGGGCAGGAATTTGCTTCTGTCTTTGGGAGCTTTTTAACATTATTCTGCTAACGTCTTTTTAAAGGCCTTGTACTTTATGGTTTTTTTAATAACACCATTTTTAAATTATTTCTTATAGTGTTGGCTATGTGCTGATTATTTATTTATATGAGATTAGTTAGTTTCTTGTATGTACTCTCACCGCATTTTTCGGAAGTATTCATTATTCTCCTACGTTGTTCAGTCAAAGATTTCATTCAAGTATTTTTCAGCATGGGGCTCCCTTTGCTACACAATGGCTCATATTAGCCATGTTCATTGATTACATTTATAACGGCATTACAATGTTTTTTACTCTCCTGTTATTGACAATAAGAGTTCCTTGTTCCCTTTCCTGATGTTTTAGAGGGCACACATAACCCTTTGGGTTTATTTTAATTTAGTAAATGTGTTTATGTTCTTCACAGATCTCTTTGTCAATTTTAATTGTTATGTTGCAGTTTTATTAGATATACTACAGTTTTATTTTGCAAGAGTCTATTTGTTTCAAGTTCATGGTGATAGCTACAATATAAGAGGATCTACCATCAGGGTCTTTGTACCCACAGTGTTTTAATGTGAGTAATATGTTGCATGTTTATATATTGATATTTATTGAGACTCTGTTTTTTGCCCTGCGTCTATTTTACTTTATTTTAGTATATTTTATACAGTTGTATATACTTTTCTATATATTTATTCATATTTGTGGTTTTATTTCACTGTATTGTTCACTGGTTTATTCATTTGTTAATTTGAACATTTACGGTGGTTATGCCCGTTTAATTTTGGTTTTTGATTTATTATGTTTTTAATATGTTTTTTGATATGTTTTGTTTTATATGTATTAAAGTATCCTCCCCCAAAGAAGGCATCTGCCGAAACGCGTTGGGGATTCAATAAAGCATCTGTGCTCATCCTCCACTCTTGCTTCTTGTGTATCGCTGTTTGGTTTTGCAAGAGGGTGTTGCTCTCTTTGTGCTGTGCAATGGGTGCCTGTGCGGAGCTGGTGCATGTGTGGGTGTGTCCCGCATTGGTATGTGGTGGCCCCACTGTGCTCGTCACCAATGCATCCACCTGCACACTGTGGCAGCATCCTCCCGCTGTTTGGAGATGCCCTTCCCCTGCCCCTGCTTCCCCCGGCCACCCTCCATGGGGTGGTCTGTCAACCAGTGATTGTGTTAACGCATCCCTTGGCCCACACACTGCTGTGGACACCCCCTGAGACACCACTATTCACACACCTCTGCCATTGCCCAGTCCCTGAGTCCTGCACATTGGGCCAGTAACACATTGTGTACCACCATGTGACACCCTGTCCCTGGCCTCCCCCGCACATGCACTCTCCTCCACCTACCTCCAATTCCCTTCCATCCCGTCCCCTCACTAACATCCCATGTCCTTTCCTCAGTTCCTGTGCGACAGGACCAGCTGCCTGTGGGACATCCATCGCACCACCTGCTATGGGAGCCCCACCTTTGTCCCTGGTGTACCATCCCCCGCTGGCCCAGACAACACTACTCCTGCACGTCAGCACATCGCAACATGTCGCCGACAGGCCTGGGGCCCCTGCCACCCTGTCAGACACAGTGTATGACCAGCACGGTACACATCGGTGCAAAGCCACATCCCACAGTTGCCCCACCCACACTGCCACCCCCATGTGCCATGTGGTATGCACACTGATCCACATACGCCTGCCAAGCTGATGGTCACCGTATCTCAATTGGTCTACCCTGTCCTGCCCTGGGCGTGACCTGTTCCCTGTCCAATGCACCTGCACCTGTTGCTCCTCGCAGCCATAGGGTCACCATGGCCCTACACACCTCACTTTCCTGTGGCAGCCATGAGGTGGAGCCCAGCAATGTTACACCTGCTGCCCATCCCCATTCCCCCATCTGGCCTGGTCTCACCCATATGTTGCGCAAAATGTTGTTAGGGACTGGGTGGGGACATGAGGTCCTATGAGTGCCGGGACCTGGCCCCCACACACTAGGGGTGAAATACCTGTGTGTGCTGTGCTGTGGCCTCTCCACGGACACATTTCTGCATCTTACCTGCACATGGGTGGGCCATGTCCAGCGCTGGTGGGAGTCCATATATGTAAATGGGTCCCAGGTGGTCATCAAGCTGCATCTCCAGGGGCATGAGGGCATTCAGAGCATGTGCACCACCACCAGTGCCTGCAGCATGGTGGCTCTGCACAGACAGGTAGGCACGGATCCCCCTCTTGATATCATTGTACCTCTTCTTGATAGCCTTGATGTCGCGCACTGCTAGTGGTGGTGCTGCTGTACCGGCCGAAGAGGACATTGTAGCGCTCGAGGGCTGCACCAAGAAGCAGGTCATTCTCCTCCTGAGTGAATCTCTGAGCCCTTCTCCGCTCCTCCTCGGCCACAGATCGCCTCTTATCTTTAGTCTTCTGGTGCTGCGCATTACCGGATGTGCCCAGTTCCTCCTCATCGGGCAACGGTGGAGTGGTGCCAGCAGTATCGGGTGGTTGTGAGCTCATCTTGGGGTCTGCAATATGAAGCAACATACGTGTTACATCTGGGTAATGTGCGTTTTACAAACACGCTTTCCATTTCAAGGGGTTACAGGATTTACATGCGTGTATATGCATGCAGTACGTGGACGCACATCATGTACTGTGATTGCCGTATTGCGTCACGCACATTACCATGCGTGTAATGTCAGTCTCCGTGCACAATGTTGATGAACATGCATAACGGTCTGCCCTCTACCTCTGATGTATAGCATTCCCAGCACAGGTATATGATGATTATTCTCATGGAATGTGACTCCCCTGCCATATTGTGTCTGCTTTATTTCAACCATTACTTCACGCGTATGTGGGGCTGGCGATGGCATCCCATCCCTGCATTCCTGTTCCTGTCCAATTGTGTGCCGTGCATTCACTGTGTGTGATGCGCGTATGTACGCACACTCGTATACACGTTCATCCTTTACGCTTCCGTGGGTATGACGTGATTTGCCAGGATCCTGCTGGTGTATACTACTGCAGACACAGGTGTGTTATGTTTCATATGATTAGTTGCCACACCCCACGCTGTATATAGCATCTGACCAGCCTCTAACTGATTTCATCATGGCTCACCTGAGGGATGCTGGATATGTGTTTTTAAACACTCAAAAATAGGTCTTTTCTTCAGAATGTGAATAAATGAATCAGTGAACAGTACATTCCAAAAAATATCATAGACATTAACCAGTGCTGTCTTCTTAAACACAAGCCTTACCAGGCCACATTCCACAGTCTGTGGAATGTGGCCTGGTAAGGCTTGTGTTTAAGAAGACAGCGCTGGTTAATGGATATGTGTTTTTGGCATTGGAGATGGGAGACAAGATGCGGTTGCGTGGTGAGGGAGATGGTGTCCCTGGGGCTGTGGCCCTGGGCATAGGTGCATTCCCACTGCAACTCAGACCTGCAGCTGTGGAGGCACCGCAGGCTGCCGTCGTACCAGTATGGCACTGTAGGCGTGCGGAGGCACTATCTCACCTGGCCCACCTCTACAGGCCCAGGCCTATGCTCTAGGACATGCGTGAGGACCAGGTCATCTCCCTCTACTGTCTGTGCACAGGAGCTATCATGGAGCTCTATGAGGATCTCAGACCTGACCTCGAGCCCCAGACTGCCTGATCACATGCCATACCGGGATTGACCAAGCTGATGGCTGTGCTACATTTCTTTGCCTCTGGCTGTTTCCAATACTCGGTGGCCGCAGTGGGTGGAATGAACAGGCCGACCTTCTCACACTGTCTCCACTAGGTACTGCGGGCCATGGTCAGCCAGGTTAGGAATTACATAGCAATTCCTAACGATAGGCAACAGTGGGAGGCCCTGGCCCAGGCATTCCAATGTCTTGGGGGGATACCACACGTGATGGGAGCAATTGATTGCACACATGTAGCCCTGGTCCCACCCCGCGACAGGGAGGTGACGTTACGCAACCACAAACACTACCATTCCCTGAATGTGCAGGTTGTTTGTGATGCAAATATGCGGTTCCTCGATTCCCAGGGTCTGCCAATGACTCCTATATCCTGCATCACTCGTCACTGTTCGACCAGTTTCAGGATGGACAATGTTAGGATTGTGTCCTGCTGGGTTTGTATTTCTCAGCTCCCATATGCACATAGTGTTCCTGCTTGCTGAGGGTCTTATCAGCTGTCAAAGGTGTTACATGGTCACGTGTGGATTCATTTTTGGCGCAAGTGACTGCATATCCCCTGTGAAACACATGACATGCATCACTGCAGGTCTGACCTATGTCCATCCAACATTCTGGGAAAGGTCCAACAGGCCATGCCATATCACAGCACAGCCGGTGTATCATTGACCATGTTGTACTGGCGATTTTTGGCTCTACATGCCTTTCCTTGCATAGTGGCTGTGGAACACAGACCTTGTATGTGCCTGTGCCCACTGTCATACCATGTTGCTTCACCATGGACATGTGCATGTTCTGTTATATGTTTGTGCACTTAACTATGACCACCAGCTGTGCGTCCTTGCTCATCTGGGGTTCTCAACACACATGCATATAGCACTCATGTTTGTGACTGCTGCTCTGTTGCACAGCTCTTTTTTGACTGGGTTGATGGAGGCACATACGTTGTGTACCTTATGTGACACCAATTGGCTGACAGATACAGCTCACGGACAGACACTAAACACATACACAGATTTGCATGTGTCTGCGTTTTCCGTAGATCCCTAGGAGGCGCACTATTGCATCTGTGTGAGTGACACCCTGGGTGTGGCGGGGTGGGGGGGTGTTTGCTCCCTGACTATTCTTCCTGCTGTCTTGTGTGCTGGCTGGTCATTCACCTTGGATGGTCTGGCTCGTATCACATTGTTTACTTTGTGTTGTCATGTTGCATCACACATGTCTACTGTCCTTGCTGTCACTGTTTTTGGGTACAGGTGGTTGATCATGTTATTGGTCTGTGTACAGTGGATGTATTTTCCCCTCATCGCCCATCCCCATTGGTCCGTGTCTCCCCACTCCCGGCGCTAGTGCATTGCTGTTGAGTGCCATCATGTGTACTCAAATATTTGTGTCCTAGTTTATTTGTTGTCCAGATGCACATAGCTGCTTGGGTACATCTGTGTGCCATGCCTTTCCTGATTGACCTTTCCACATTTCTTTCTGCAGGTGATGCAAGATATGGGTGTTGCGCCTGGTTTGCTAACCCCTGTGTGTGTTCCATGGACACATGCAGAGATGGGGTACAATGAGGCCCATGCCTCCAGTCGCCCAGTCATCGAGCGCACCTTTGGTATTTTGAAGAGTCGCTTCAGCTGGCTGGATAGGGCCTTACAGTACCATTCCGTGACCGTGTCACATATTATTCTGGCCTCTTGCATCCTGCACAACATTGCTCTAAGGCACAATATCCCAGTCGAAATTAATGAGGATCTTGAGGAGGATCCTGTGTGCCCTCCTGCACGTGCCCGTGCTGACACACATGAGGGGATGGTGATCAGGCAACATCTGATAGAGGAGCTCTTAACATGTACGTACTGCATATGTGCGGATATGCCTATGATTATATATGTATATGCTGCCGTGTGTGATGCAATGCTCTGTCATGACGTATGTATGTTTGCCTTGTGTATTGGACTCCATAGGATGAACTGCTGGGCCTGTCTTGTGCTGTGGTGCGATGGAAACCGTGTGTAGATCAGTCACACTTCTGGGGACTGGTGTGTGTGGACATACTGGTGAGTGTACAGTGCTGCCGTTACAGCATTGCTCATGTCTGTTGTTCTCTGTGCACTGCACATATGTTGTTGTACACCTCTTTGTGCTGCGCCCCCATACCCTACCTGTTCATGGCACATCACATATGGTGATTTGTTAGTGACAGATATGTATTTGGAACACTGTATTTGGAACACATGTGACCAAGCTGTGGGTGTCTACCTGGCCATGGTGTGGTGGTGGTGGTGGACGGCACCTACACCCTTCCCTGACATTGTGACATTATACAACATCAGTGTAACTCAGCAAGCACTGTTCTGAATGTCTACACTGGGCTCTTGTTGTGCACATACAGCCCGTATGCTACTTGAGTCATGCTCACTGTGTGTATTTGTATGTGTTACTGCGGTTTCTATGTAATGGTACATTCTGTTGTCCTTTTGCATTATCTGGTGCTGCAATGTGTCTGGACACCCGTGTGATGATGATCAGTGTTCTATCTCTAACCCTCTGCTGTTTCACTTGTGTAGGTTGTACGCATGGTTTTCCACCTGTGTCTGGCGATGTTGACTGACCTTTTTCTTGTTTGCTGACAGAGCACTACACATCTAAGTTTCCGTTTCACATTGCACCATACCTTGGACAGATGTCAATGACGGATGAACATGCAGACATGGAGATTCAACAGATTGCTTCTGACATCCTCTGCCTTTGCCTGTGACCTCTTGTGCCCTTTGCCTGCCCCTGACATTCCCTATCAGGCACCTGCTGCACACAGATGGTAGGTTGCACCTTTGATCATTTATGAGGGACATCAGCCTTTACATGTTCGTGTTGTAGTGTTTGTTTCATGGTGGTTTTATGTGGGATCTCTGTGCACCAGCACTACTGGACATGCTGTGGACCTCTGGGATGCCTTTGTGCAATGTGCAAAGACATGCCCATGTTGAGTTGGCAGCCTGGTTTGCAGTGTCATCTCATGATGTTGTCAACATGCACTGTGTGCAGTGTAGTGATCGGGCCATGTTTGCATGCCCGAGGTTTCTGTACCTACATATTGTTGTTTCACTCTCTGCAATGTGACCTGTTGTTATATGTAGCATACCATGACCTTTTCTTATCCTATGCTCACCACAGGCCACAGCCAACACACAGAGCACATCACCTATAGTGGATCCTCGGTTGCCATCAGCAACCTGTTGGAGCACAGCGCAACTCCATTCAACGTTCGCTGGGAGATAGTGCCATTGGTTCATGGACCTCTGGGGGTAGACTCACACCTCTGCAGGACATTCCTGTTGTACTGATACATTGGCAGGACATGGTTGACCTACACATGGTTACTGGTTTGCTTTGGCTAGGTGTCCTGATAAACGCAGGGGACGCACAGCACCATAGCTTTACTGTGGCACATTGATATGTCACGTGTGACTTTTCATGGACATGGATTCTGGGGCTGCCATAACAGGTCATGTGGTGTTGCAGGTGGAATATGGACTGTGGACATTGTGTACCAGTCCATACATGTGCAGCAGAAACTCACATACTCGCTGTGTGCTGTACATCTTTGTGATGTTGTATTGATGTGTGTGCCCCATGTGTGTGGCGAGTCTCACATTGTCACCACATTTGTTGTGTTCAACAGGTACATGCAACCATGCATGTGGCACAGGGGGTACATGGTGTGGGTCATGATTATTTGACTGCTTACCTTACACTTGGCCATGACACGCTGTTTGCGACCAGATCACTGTGATGCGTGCCAACTTGTGTGATTGCTGTTTGACACTTTTGCAGGGGGTGTTACAGTGCATCCGGCCCAGTCCTGTGGCATGTTTCAACATATACGGTGCATGTGCATTTGCCTTGTTCCGTCGTTACAGTGGGGCAAGTGCCAGTGTGGGTTGGTGCACCACTGTGGACCTTTCTTGGTACTGGGTGGGTCACATTTCAGACCGCATTTGTGCATTCCATGTTAATTGTTATATCTATGATGCTCCTCTTTCCACAGCACCCATTACCACAGGCCTTCTGCTATTTGCTAACTTGGTGTGACTGTGGGATTGTGCTGTGTTTCTTCTTTGTCAACATGTGCCTTTTGTACCTGTTACCATGTCATCATTTTGGGATGTGTTGCTGTGTTGATCCCATTTGCTGATTAAAGGTATTTATTTACGTGTGTATCCAACATCTGCTCTTTCTATGCATCTCACATACAGTTGTATGGACATCTACATTGCTGTATGACCCACTGATACACACACATATGGTATGGTCGACACAGCCGAGGGATACTGCTGGCCCATTGGGTCATGACATCCTTGTCATGTATATTCATTTGCCTGTGCACTGTGGATCCACATCACTGCATGGCATGAAGACATTACACCTCAGTCTCCCCCCTCCCTACCTTATCGCCTTGTGGTTGTGTATGGAGTGGAGGAGTGGCCTAGTGGTTGGGGCAAGGTACTTCAGGCCGGAAGGTCGGGGGTTCAAGTCCCACTAGAGGACAGCAACCTTGGGCCGGAAGGACTGGAGTTTCTAGTCCCACAGGTGCTCCTTGTGGTCTTGGGCAAGCCACTTAACCTTCCATAGCCCATGTTCCCTGTAAAATAGTTATCTCCAAGTTATAATGCCCTGTTCAATGTAATTTCAGTTTGTACAATGTAAACTGCACTGATGCAGAATAGCGCGGTATATAAGAGAATGTAAATAAATAAATAAATAAAAAATATGCAGCTTTGTGTACCTGCCTGGCCCATGCCCCCTGTCAGTTGTGTGTACTGTTGCTCTGGCTGTGAAGATGCAGACAGGGTACGTCAATGCCATATGGATCACTCACAGCATTACAACCACAATCCACCTTTGATATCATTGCCTTGTGTGTGTGTGGTGTTAGACACAGGATGTGTGTGGTGTCTCTGACATTGTGCTGGTGCATCCCTTTACACAGATGGTTTAACTTACATCCACAAGGGGGTTCTATTTTAAACCATGTACATTTGCTGCTCCCATTTGCCTGGACAGTTGCATGTCAGTTCCTTTTGACCACTCTGTTTTCCTATGGGTGGGCACCTTTATAACCTAAGTCACCATAATACTAGAATCCCTCAAAAGTATTGAAGTAATAACTGATGTACAATGTAAACCTATGTTGATAATGAGTAACCAGAAGTCTCAGACTAGAATAAGCACTGTATCTTGGGCGTTATCCTGAATGTGTGCTGAAATATGCATCAACGACTCCGGTTCTCATGGAGGATAGTTTTTAAATTACTATTATGACTATACAAATATAATCTCTTCTGCATTTGCTTATGTATACAGTATAGTCACACTTATCTTTGATGATTCTGAAAATCAATATCCCCTCACTCCGTCTCAGAATTTCACTACTATCATTCGGATGTTGTTAGATGATATGCCGCATGATCTGTAAATTAGTTTGCCTCTCTCAGGGAGAAACTATCATGTTATATTGGTGTTCCCCGACACCTTCTATTGGTACCGATTCGCGTTTCACAATCCGTTGGTTTCTTCAGGAGGATGATGTCAATACTCCCATCAGCAAGTGCATGAGATGTTATGTCATGCTGCTGTAGGATGAAACAAAGTTTAACAATGTCAAACAGGTAAATCAATGCGATATCATATCAGTGTACCTACTATACACATATTAAATTTGCTGAGGATCAAATACAATTCTACCCGCCAATAGCAAAACGCATACCGGTCAGTTAATTCTGATACAATTCTTGAATTGTGGCTTGGCGTGTTACTCAGAGCTGTCCTGCTTCCAAAAAAACGCCGTGCATGCGTCCCTCTAACTAACCATGTGCATTTAAAGAACTTAGTCCAGATGTCCTCGACGTCATTACATAGATAACTTAACAAAAAAAATGAATTATCCTGGCGTAAGATAGCCATTGTACTTGCAGTAGCTATGTAATAGAAATACGGCTAGACTGCTCACATAATGCAATGAATACATTATTACCAATGTTCTTATCAGCACATTCAAATGCATGTCGACCAATCGATCATGTTATTTAAAGCCCCTGGGCTGACAGACTGTAATTTGTAGACCCAGCGTTGCTCACGTATGATCAATGTTTGATCTCTGGATCTCCCGTCTTGACCAAAAGTAACTGTGTCTATGCAGAAACAACGGAGGTCCGCAAATTGATGATATTGATCCAAACAGTGTGCCACCAACGGGGCTTCCATAACCTTGCATTTTAATCTGCTGCGATGCTCATTCATCCTTATTCTGAAAGATCTAATCGTTTTGCCAACGTAAATGAGGCCACAAGGGCATCTAATACAATAGATGACGTATTGAGAATCGCAGGTAGTGATGTGTCTCAGTGAATAGATGTTACCATTATGTGAAAAACTTGTACAATCTTCTGTAATGCTGCAGATATTGTAATCTCCACATTTGCTGTGACCCTTTTGATTTTGTACTATCAATGGAGGTGTTCTTAATACTGTCGGGCTCAATCGTTCCTTGAGATTTTTATGCCTGGTCCACACACACCTTATCTTCTTGTCTTGTAACTCTGGAAGAATTCTAATGACATTCATATGTTTAGCTATTATGCGTTGTATGGACCTGCTACAAGGGGAGAATTTAGTTATCAAATTAATACTCTTTTCATCTGTCTGTTTGGGACGTCCCGACTGTAAAAGTAACTGCCTATTGTTAAACAGAGCCCTCTTATACGCTAGTTGGACAATATGATCAGGATACCCTCGATGTATGAAATCTCATATCAAACCTTTTGCCTTGATTTTAAAGTCCCGTCTGTCTGAACAATTTCTATGATAGCGGATGAATTGTGATAGAGGAAGACTATCACGTAACTGCTTGGGGTGTGCACTACTGTAGTGCAAAAAAGTGTTCCGATCCGTTGGTTTCTTATACACTGAAGTTTGCCACATCGGTGTGCCTTTGGAAATTAAAACATCCAAAACATGATCTGTTTCTCATGATGATTATAAGTGAACTGTATGTTGGGGTCACATGTATTTAACCAAGTGACAAATGCCTGTAAAGTAACTGTTGATCCGTGCCACAGCATGAAAACGTCATCTATATATCTGCGTCAAAGTACTATCTGTTGTTCATATGGAGTTGCTGCTAACCAGCGGTCTTCAAACACATTCATAAAAAGATTAGCTACTGAAGGGGCACAAGTAGCGCCCATGGCTATGCCTGAAACTTGTTGAAATAGTTGTTGTTCAAATTCAAAGAAACTTTGAAAAATGATAATTTCAGCTAATTGTGCTATAAACTCTATATGTGCAATATCCAAATCTCCTCTTGCATGTAAAGAGTTGACTATAACTGTATATGCTTCCTTCTGTGGAATACTAGTGTACAGGGCGGCTATGTCCAACGTCACCAAGATGATTTCTGTGTGAGATGACCATAGTGAATATTCAGATAAAATGTGTAAGAAATGGGAAGTATCCCTTATGTAGGACAGAATATTTGTCAATAGTGGTCTCAAAAATGAATCTATGTATACTGAAAGTGGTTCTAACAACGTGCCTTTAGTAGACACGATGGGTCTACCTGGGGGATTCGAAAGATCTTTATGTATCTTTGGTACAAGATACAATTTCGCAGTAGTGGAATGGATAGGGTTTAAATATATGAATTCCTTTTTATTTATTAATTTCTTCTCTAAAGCGACTGTAGTGAGCGACTTGATCAAATTGGTCCGAAGAGCTGACAAAGGAGAGGCAATAGTCTTAATGGATAGAACAAAATATTTGGAGGAGGCAGACCGTTAGTTGAAACAAGAGCAGACGTATAGGAAGTTACAATCAGACCCTACGATCGGTCTACAGGATTTGATCAAGTTGTCGTGCCCGTTTCTGGATTGTAAATTCCGGCACACTTGCTCCGTCTGCAACAGAATGCACTCGGCGCTCAAATGTGTTAAGAAAGGAGCAGGTGGGACGGAGCGCCCCTTCCAAAACAGTAAGAACCTCCTGAACTTAGCGCCAACCCCAGTTAGGATCGAAGCAATGCGCCCATGGCTGAAAAGGTATCCAAAACGGAAGGACAGCGCAGTAATTGAGGGGGGATTTAGTGAAGGCTTTAGGATTCCGGTGGTGGGCACGGTGATATGTAACAAAGCTAGGAATTCGCCTTCGGTGTGGCAATTTGCCCAGATGGTGCGGGATAAGTTGGCTGTGGAGATTGGATTAGGGAGGGTGGCGGGCCCCTTTGCTGAGTGGCCCTTCGAGGATTTAGTGGTATCCCCGTTGGGTATAATCCCAAAAAAGGAGCCAGGGAAGTACCGGTTAATCCACAACCTCTCCTTCCCCGCTGGGTCATCGGTTAACGACCATATCCCAGACAATCTGTACGCGGTTCGGTATGCCTCCTTGGATGCGGCAGTGGATCTGGTGAGGAACTGTGGTCCGGGGTGTTTGATGGCGAAGGCGGATATCGAGTCAGCCTTCCGTTTGTTGCCGGTGCACCCAGTGTCTTTTCATCTGTTGGGGTTTTGTTTTGAGGGGGACAGTTATTTTGATAAATGTATGCCCATGGGGTGCGCGATATCTTGTGCCTATTTTAAACGGTTTAGTAGTTTTCTACACTGGGCATTGGTGGAGCAGGTTGGTTGCGCAAACGTGGTGCACTACTTAGATGATTTCTTGTTCGTAGGCGAGGCTAAGTCTGAGCGGTGCTCGGAATTACTGGGTGGCTTCGAGTGGTTGGCTCGGGGGTGAGGTGTCCCTCTCATGGCGGGAAAGGCAGAAGGCCCCTCGACCATCATTACCTTCTTAGGGGTAGAGCTCGATTCGGCAGCGATGGTAGCTCGCTTGCCGGTGGCTAAGATAACGAAGCTACGAGTTTTGGTGGTGAATGTGATAATCTCCAGCAAGATGACGTTGCGGGAAATGTAATCACTGATCAGCTCATTGAATTTCGCGTGTAGGGTAATTCCGATGGGGCGGGTGTTTTTGAGGCGGCTAGCGGCGGCTACGGTTGGGGTCCTTAGGCCTCATCATCGGATTAGGGTATCGCAGAGCGTAAGGGTGGACATGAGAGTGTGGGACGAGTTTCTGCGTGATTTTAATGGTACTACAGTTTTGAGGGAAAGGGAGATCTCTAGTATGGATCTACAATTATACACGGATGCGGCGGGGGGCCTGGGCTTGGGGGTTTACTTTGGAGGTTCATGGTGTGTGGCAGGGTGGCCCCAGGCGTGGCGGGAGGCGGGCCTGACCAAAAATATAACCTTTTTGGAGTTGCTTCCGATACTGGTGGTGTTGGCCGTATGGCCGGACAGACTCTGGAATTGTCGGTTGGTCTGGTGGTGCGATAATGTGGCGGTAGTGAGCGTTTTAAACAATTATGCCCCGCGCTGCAAGCAAGTGGCTGATTTAATGAGACAGGTAGTGTTAGCTTGCTTGCGTTTGAGTGTGGTGGTGAAGGCCCATCATATTCCCGGAAGTACTAACAAAATTGCCGATGCTCTTTCCCGTTTTAAGTGGGAGCTGTTTCGGACCTTGGCACCAGAAGCCGAAGAAGTTGGAGTATCGGTCCCGGAGCACTTATGGCGGATTGGCCTCGTGATATGAAGGAACTGCTGAGGAATTCAGTGTCAGCGGCGACGTGGGCGGCGTATCAGCGGGGCTGCAACAGTGTGGTAACTTTCCTGGTGCAGCAAGGCTGGCGACATGGTCCAGCCCCAGAGCAGCTTTTGGTCAGTATGTGGTAGCAGTGAAGGCGGCGGGTCTATCGCGGGCAATGGTGAGGAGGCAGTTGGCTGGGTTTTCCTTTTTTGCGAGAGCGGTCGGTTGGGGGGCGGCCGGGGGGGGGGATTTTTGACATGTAAGTTATTGCATGGGTGGGAATGGTCCCTTCCCACCCCGGCCGACAGGCGGCGGCCGATAACTCATGACCTGTTGAGCTGCTTATTGGGTATCTTGCCGCAGGTGGTGTCATCCCCGTACGAAGGTACGCTGTTTCGGGCTGTCTTTTCGGTGGCCTTCTTTGGTGAAATTAGGGTGGGGGAGCTGGTGTTGGAGTCAGGTCATAGGGACTGTGAGCGGGACCTGAAAGTCCACCAGGTGAAGGTGGGGGAGGGCACGGTTTGCATACACTTAGCGCGTTCAAAGACTGATCAGTCTGGGAAAGGTGCATGGGTGGTGCTGCGTGCCATACCTGGGGCGCTTACTTGCCCAGTCAGTCTGCTGTACGTGTACTTGCAGGTGCGGCCGGCTGGTGCGGGCAGTCTGTTCATACACAAGGACGCGAGGGTGCTCACAAGCTTCCAGTTTTCGGCGGTGCTGCGGCTTTCGTTGCAAAGGATTGGGGATGACCCCAGTCAGTTTGCTCCACATTCCTTTCGGATCGGTGCAGCGACCAGTGCGGCGGCGGAGGGTCTGCCAGAGCGGGAGATACATAAGAACATAAGAACATAAGAAATGCCATACTGGGTCAGACCGAGGTCCATCAAGCCCAGTATCCTGTTTCCAACAGTGGCCAATCTAGGTCATACGTACCTAGCAGTTTCCCCAAAAGACACAGGTTCTGCAGTGCTTGTACTAGGCCAAGCATTGATATCCTGGGTCCCTTTTTAATAGTGGTTTATGGACCTTTCCTCCAGGAACTTGTCCAAACCTTTTTTAAACCCAGCTATACTAACAGCCCTTACTACATCCTCCGGTAACAGATTCCAGAGTTTGATTACACGTTGAGAGAAGAAATATTTCTCCTATTTGTCTTAAATAGTTTACCCTGTAGCTTCATTACATGCCCCCTAGTCCTTCTATATTCTGATAGCGTAAACAATTTATCCACGTTTATCCGTTCCACTCCATTCATTAATTTATACACCTCTATCATATCTCCCCTCAGCCGCCTCTTTTCTAGGTTAAAGAGCCCTAACCTTTTTAGCCTCTCTTCATAGGAGTAGCCTTCCATCCCCTTCACCAATTTGGTGGCTCTTCTCTGTACTTTTTCTAATAACTCTATGTCCTTTTTAAGATACGGTGACCAGAATTGCACACAATATTCAAGGTGCGGTCGTACCATGGAGCGATACAGAGGCATTATAATATCCTTTGTTTTATTCTCCATCCCTTTCCTTAGGATACCTAGCATTCTATTTGCTTTCTTGGCCGCCGCTGCACACTGGGCGGAGGGTTTTAACATGTTATCCACGATGACTCCTAAATCTTTTTCCTGGGTGGTGTTGTCTAATGTGGAGCCTTGCATCTTGTAACTATAGTGTGGGTTGTTCTTTCCTAGGTGCATAACTTTGCACTTGTCCACATTAAATTTCATCTGCCATTTGGATGCCCAGTCTTCCAATTTATCCAGATCCTCCTGCAGTTTTCCACAATCCTCTTGGGTTTTAACAACTTTAAACAGTTTTGTGTCATCTGCAAATTTGATTACCTCACTAGTTATTCCCTTTTCCAGGTCATTTATGAATATGTCAAAAAGTAGCGGACCCAGTACAGATCCCTGGGGTACTCCACTATTCACCTTTTTCCATTGGGAATATTGGCCATTTAGCCCTACCCTCTGCTTTCTATCTTTTAACCAGTTCCCGATCCACAATAGTACACTGCCTCCTATCCCATGACTTTTTAGCTTCGCCAAAAGTCTCTGATGGGGGACCTTGTCAAAAGCTTTCTGAAAGTCCAGATACACTATATCAACAGACTCACCTTTGTCTACCTGTTTATGCACACCTTCAAAAAAACAGATCAGATTAGTAAGACAAGATCTGCCTTGTCTAAAGCCATGTTGGCTGTCTCCCATTAGGCCATGACTATCTACATGCTGTGTAATTTTGTTCTTTATGATGGCTTCTACCATTTTCCCTGGTACTGACGTCAGGCTCACCGGTCTGTAATTTCCCGGGTCACCCCTGGAACCCTTTTTAAAAATTGGTGTTACGTTGGCGACCCTCCAATCTTCAGGTATTACAGATGATTTTAATGAAAGTTCACAGATTACCAATAACAGGTCTGCAATCTCATATTTCAGTTCTTTCAACACTCTGGGATGTATACCATCCGGTCCAGGTGATTTGCTACTATTCAGTTTATCAAATAGTTGTAATATATCTTCCCGGTGTAGCGATATTTCTCTCAATTCCTCTGCAGTATCACCTTTAAATACCACTTCAGTCTTGGGTAACACCCCTACATCTTCCTCAGTAAAGACCGAAGCAAAGAATTCATTCAGTCTCTCTGCTATAGCCTTGTCTCCTCTTACTGCCCCTTTTACCCCTCTATCATCTAATGGTCCAATTGACTCTCTCACAGGCCTTTTGCTACGAATGTACTTGAAAAAGTCTTTATTTCGTGTTTTTGCTTCCGTAGCAAGTTTCTTCTCAAATTCCCGCTTTGCCTGCCTTATCAATGCTTTGCATTTAACTTGCCAGTGCTTGTGCTGTTTCCAGTTTTCATCATTTGGCTCTTTTTTCCATTTTCTGAAGGTTGCTCTTTTGGCAGCAACAGCCTCTCTGACCTCACCTTTAAACCATGCTGGCAGTTTTTTGGACTTTCTTCCACTTTTCTTAATGCGTGGAATACAGCTGGTCTGGGCTTCGAGGATAGTATTTTTAAATAACACCCAAGCTTGCTGTAAGTCTTTAACCTTTGGAACCGCTCCTTTTAGTTTTTTCCGAACTATATTCCTCATTCTATCATAGTCACCCTTTTGAAAGTTAAAAGGTAGTACTGTGGATTCCTTTACTATCTGTCCTCCACTGATTAAATCAAACATGATCATACTATGATCACTATTGCCAAGTGGTCCCAACACCCTTATTTCTTGCACCAGATCTGGCGTTCCACTAAGGACTAGGTCCAGTATGGCTTCCCCTCTGGTCGGTTCATGAACCAGCTGCTCCAAGAAGCAGTCATTTATTTCATCTAGAAACTTTATCTCTTTAGCTTGTCCTGCTGTGACACTGTCCCAGTCGATACCGGGGTAATTGAAATCACCCATTATTACTACTCTGTTGTGGCTTTTGTTAGCTTCCTTGATTTCTTTGAGCATTTCATCATCCATTTGTTCATTCTGGCCAGGTGGTCGATAGTATACTCCCACTGCCATCACCTTCCCCTTCATAAATGGAATTTCAATCCATAGAGATTCTACAGCATATTTTGTTCCCTGCAAAACTTTAATCCTTTCTGACTCAATGCCCTCTCTAACATAGAGCGCAACCCCTCCACCAATTTGTTCAGCTCTATCATTACGATATAGTTTGTATCCAGGTATCACAGTGTCCCACTGGTTATCCTCCTTCCACCATGTCTCTGAGAGTGCAATCATATCTAACCTCTCATTTAATGCTATATATTCTAATTCTCCCATCTTATTGTTTAGACTTCTAGCATTGGCATACAAGCATTTTAGAGACTGCATTTTATTAATATTAATCTGGCTATTGGTAGGCATGGGTAATTGGGAATCTTTATGCTCTGTCTGCTCCTTACTCAAGGGCATTTGGGCTACTATACTCCCTTTTGGAACCTCACTGCTTTTGGTAGTATCCTTCAAGGATACCTTTGTCCGAACCGTGCGCTCCTGGGTGACTGTCGGCTTTCCCCTATTTTCTAGTTTAAAAGCTTCTCTATCTCTTTTTTAAAGGTTAATGCCAGCAGTCTGGTCCCATCCTGATTAAGGTGAAGCCCATCCCTTCGGAAGAGCCCCCCCTTTCCCCAGAATGTTCCCCAGTTCCTAACAAATCCAAAACCCTCATCCTTGCACCATTGTCTCATCCACGCATTGAGACTCCGGAGCTCTGCCTGTCTTTTGGGTCCTGCACGTGGAACAGGAAGCATTTCGGAGAACGCTATCCTGGAAGTTCTGGATTTCAACTTCCTACCTAAAAGCTTAAATTTAGCCTCCAGAACTTCCCTACCACATTTTCCTATGTCATTGGTACCAACATGTACCAAGACAGCAGACTCCCCCCCAGCACTATCTATGATCCTATCTAGGCGGTGCGTGAGATCTGCTACCTTCGCACCAGGCAGGCATGTTACCAGGCGATCCTCACGTCCACCAGCCACCCAGCTATCTACATTCCTAATGATTGAATCACCAACTATAACAGCTGTCCTGACCCTCCCCTCATGGGGACATGGCCCTGGAGAAACGTCCTCGGTGTGAGAGGGTTTTACATCACCTGGAGGACAGGTCCTAGTTACAGGATCACTTCCTGCCACACCAGGGTGATGCTCTCCTGTCACGTGACCTCTCTCCTCCATGGCAACAGGGATGCTGCCAGACTGGAGGTGGGACTTCAGGACTATATCCCTGTAGGTCTCGTCCATGTACTTCTCTGTCTTTCTTATGTCTTCCAGGTCTGCTACTCTAGCCTCTAGAGAACGGACTCGTTCCCTGAGAGCAAAGAGCTCCCTGCACTTAGTGCATATGTAGGACCTCTCACCAACTGGGAGATAATCATACATGTGACACTCGATGCAAAAGACTGGAGAACCCCCATCTCGTTGCTGGACCTCTGACTGCATCTTAGTTTAAAGCTTGTGTTTAGGTCTTTTAAATCGGTATATAATAAGGATTGGTGTAGATGCTTATACTAATAATAGTGTATCTAATACCCCTAATACACCCTGTGTACCTGAAACTAATTAATCACAGGTCCTCTGTGTATGACTGATTTGGATTAAGAGCTGCACCTGAGAGCAGCCCCTTTCCTCTAAGATGTCCAAGTACCTATAAAACTACAATTTCCCCAGGGGTGGGTGGGTGCTGGGGAGGGAGGGGGGGAGATAAGTCCTATTAAAGAGGGCAGTTACAAGGTACCCTGTCCTGAACCCTCAGCAGGGGGATGGGGGTACCACACAAGGCCCAGTTAATTGAGAGAGGCAAGGTAAGTACAGCTGAGAAGGCTGAATTAGCACACCACTAAGACAAACACTAAATAATTAAACAAACAACAGTTAGACAACAGTAAATAATTAAATAAACAGCTAGAACTCACAGTAAGATGTCCCAGGAGGCAAAAATCCACTCACTAGCAGAGCTCTGTAAAAGTTCAGCCTTTCTCTGATCAGAGAAAAGCAAACTAAAACAGCCTATGCACACGTGGAGAAAACAGGAACAAGGTTACAGGATACCTCAGGGGGAGGGGGTCAGGGGGAGGAGTCACTCAGGCAGGCAAGGACAGGAAAAAGCTTACAACGGATACAACGGATAGGGAGATGGAGGTCGCAGGCGTTCCAGGGCTATGTGCGTTTGTGACAGGCTCTGGGATGTACTAACTATGTTATTTCTTAATTTGCAGAAAGGGGACATGCATCGTGTCGCTGTTGGGTGATTGGCCACTCATTTGTTTACTGGGCTGGTCGGCGATCAGCAACATGGCCATTGGGGCCGAATATTGGACTGGATGCGCTGGGGGTGACCATATCATGGCTGGGCGAGTGTGGACTCCGGTGGATTCAGCTTTTGCCTTTGCTGCAGCATCAAGAGCGCGTGAGAGGGGAGCCGGACATTCTGCTGATACACCTAGGTGGCAACGACTTGGTGTCCTGGACCTGCAAGCAGCTGATTCGTGCTGTTCACAAGGACTTGGGGGAGGTTTTAGCAATGTTTCTGGGAGTTATTGTGGTTTGGTCTGATATCCTTCCAGGGCCGGCCTGCTGGGATCAGCGGCGGTGGTCAGGAGGTCTGACGAAAATTAATCGCCAAATTGGCAGGTGGGTGGGGGAACGGGGTGGGTGCCAGATTTTGCACCCGTGGGTGGACGTTGAGTGTGCTGGCCTGTTCAAGCCAGATGGCATGCATCTATCACCAGTTGGGATAGACCTGCTCCTGAATGATTGGCAGGAGACTATGGAAGGTATCAGGCAGGGGGGTTGGGCTGGTCGCAGCTTCAGGTTGGGGGGGCGGCTCAGGTCTGTAGTGGCCTGAGCCGGTGGCGGAATCCTGGTGGTTTCCGGGTTCCGGAGCCGGAGGCAAGCTTTTGGGCGGGGGTGGGGCACCCCCGCCCGGACAACCCCTCAGGTTTTTGCTAGTAATATGGCGAAGCCGGACGAGGGAGGGCTAGGCTGTTTAGCCGGGGCCCGGACTCAGCAGAAGCGGAAGCTGCGTCACCTTGCTACTCACATGGCTGGTGAGGGCTCGCGCTCCAAAAAAGGGGGGGTGGGGTAATGATATTGTGTTGGATTATAGTTTGGTTATTGTTAAAGGTTAATAAAGCTGTGACCAGTTTAAGCCCATAAATGTGTGATGGTTTTATTGAAAGGAGTGCAGGGGTGTTTTGGAGAATTGGGGAGTGACGGGGTGAGAGGCGACGTGTCCGCCTTACCCGGTTATGTCGGGGGCCGTGGAGCCAGCGTGCGCACGGCCCAGTTTAACTGGGGGGGGGGCTGCAAGGATGTGATCCCCTGGGGCCGCGGTGGTGCTGAGTCGAGTGGGTGGGCCGGAGCGGTTCTGGGCACCCCATTGGCTCCCGCAGGCCGCCAGGAGGCGGGGGAGTCAATGGAGCTGAGGGGAGGCGGGAACAGCCTCAGGGGAGTGCGGGGACGCGGCGTGGCTCCGGCCTTTTCCAGGTCGGAGCCAGACAAGTCGGGTGCCCGCCCGCTCGCACAAGCGTTGGGGGTGGGGCTGAGGTTAAAGGGGTTGGGGTTGTTTCAGCTGGGGGGGGGGTGGCGACCAGTTTAAGCCCATAAATGTGTGATGGTTTTATTGAAAGGAGTGCGGGGGTGCCTGGGAGAATTGGGGAGTGACAGGGTGAGAGGCGACGTGTCCGCCTTACCCGGTTATGCATAGACACAGTTACTTTTGGTCAAGATGGGAGATCCAGAGATCAAACATTGATCATACGTGAGCAACGCTGGATCTACAAATTACAGTCTGTCAGCCCGGGGGGTTTAAATAACATGATCAATTGGTCGGCATGCATTTGAATGTGCTGACAAGAACATTAGTAAATAATGTATTCATTTCATTATGTGAGCAGTCTAGCCGTATTTCTATTACATAGCTACTGCAAGTACAATGGCTACCTTACGCCAGGATAATTCATTTTTTTTGTTATCTATGTAATGACGTCAAGGACGTCTGGACTAAATTCTTTAAATGCACACAGTTAGTTAGAGGGACGCATGTGCGGCGTTTTTTTGGAAGCAGGACAGCTCTGAGTAACACGCCAAGCCACAATTCAAGAATTGTATCGGAATTAACTGATCGGTATGCGTTTTGCTATTGGCGGGTAGAATTGGATTTGATCCTCAGCAAATTTAATATGTGTATAGTAGGTACACTGATATGATATCGCATTGATTTACCTGTTTGACATTGTTAAACTTCGTTTCATCCTACAGCAGCATGACATAACATCTCATGCTCTTGCCGATGGGAGTATTGACATCATCCTCCTGAAGAAACCAACGGATTGTGAAACGCGAATCGGTACCAATAGAAGGCGTCGGGGAACACCAATATAACATGATAGTTTCTCCCTGAGAGAGGCAAACTAATTTACAGATCATGCGGCATATCATCTAACAACATCCGGATGATAGTAGTGAAATTCTGAGACGGAGTGAGGGGATATTGATTTTCAGAATCATCAAAGATAAGTGTGACTATACTGTATACATAAGCAAATGCAGATGAGATTATATTTGTATAGTCATAATAGTAATTTAAAAACTATCCTCCATGAGAACCGGAGTCGTTGATGCATATTTCAGCACACATTCAGGATAACGCCCGAGATACAGTGCTTATTCTAGTCTGAGACTTCTGGTTACTCAATATCAACATAGGTATACATTGTACATCAGTTATTACCTCTATACTTTTGAGGGATTCTAGTATTATAGTGACTTAGGTCAACCCTCAGATAAGTGACCTTTATAACCTGGCAACATGCATGCTCATGCAGGTGACTCTCCAACACCACCTGGAATGTGTATTGTGGCTTTAGCTGGCATTGGTGTTCATTGCCAATGGTGCTAACAGTGGTGGCGGGGTGGATTGGAGATGTGGCTGCCTCCTTGTCTACACATGTTCAAATGCATAGGTATTCATGGCATGCTGTGGTGTGTTGGCATAATGGTTCACACACTGGCCTGGCAATAAGGGGACCTGGGTTTGATTCCCACTGTGGTGTTTGTCACATCTCATAACCTGCATTGCTGTGACAGGGTCTAGTTGATCATTGCTGCCCTTAGTGTACATGACCAGGTTTATGATGCACTGTACATTGCTTTGGTTGATAGTATGGGACAACTGCTACATATGTACAGAGTGGCCCATAAAGAGGTGTCATGTTCTCTTAGATTGGAAGCTTACATAGACTATTATAAAGCTTTTCCAGCTACATGACGTCTTTGTTTCTACATGTTCCGCTCGCCATCTTAGCATGAGCGACCTTGAAAATGGATATTGTTAATTAGGTTGTTGTTTTTGTTGACCTCTATGCTTTGCAGTGATTCCATTTTTATTGGGCCACCTTGTATGTGTGTACACCTGCTGACATCGTTCTTGATCTGCATGTGCAGTTTTGTGTGTCCTGTATTACCGGATATGTATGTTTGTGGTGGACAGTTCATGGCTGATGTGTTTCACATTCCCATCCTTCACCATCTACATTACACATGTTTGCATCTGTGACAATGGGATTTGCCGCACTGAGCAGCATGGGGTGCTCCGGGTTACCATGCACACATCTACTTTGTTGGAACATATGTTCACTGTGCTTGCTATGGTTGTTTGGTACAGCAGTTACTGACTTGCGTTGTCCCACCATAGGTTTTGTGTTTGAGTTGCACACCTTCATTTTCATGACTTTGCTTTTCCTTTGTGGTGTCCTGCTTAGCTCACCATACACTGGCTCCAGCACCATCACCTATCCATGCACACGTCTTCTCTTCACTGTGCATTGCCCCCTCCGTGCAGCCTATCTGACGCATGATGGATATTACATATTGTCCCCTTCCTCAGGCATGCTGTGTGGCCAGTTGGCTCAGAGGTTCGGTCTTGTGGTGCGTTAGTTGTGTTTTTGCTCTTTCGTATACCAGTTCTATTCCCTCAGCCTCCTCAGTTTCTCTTGCCCATCTGGACTTCACACTGTGTGACGTGCGTAGGGACGCGCCGCACTCAGCAGACGCTTTATTAAACCGTCATGTGCTACTGGCCTGCACTAAAGCAAAGATGGATGGTGAATCATCAAGTCCGAGACACCATGAGCTGCTGTGGCGCCACACCCATGGCAGGCGGAGGCACCTCTTCCCACGCTCCTCTATACAGCACCTCCTCAGCAGAGGCAGGGGGGCGTGGGTGCTCCTCACCAGGCGCTTCAATCGGGCCGCGCAACAACCATGTGAGGTAGGTGAATAGGGGCAGGCCACACACACCTGTGTGTGCAACACAGTGGCCAGCTATCATCACACATATACGGCATGTACAACATGGGTTAGAACAAAACCAGTCCAAAACCGTGGGCAGGATAACTCACACAAAATCTTTATTATTCCTCATTAGAGGAGGCCAAACCTAACACAGGCCGTGTTTCGTATAATACTTCGTCAGGGGTTATTGTGGCTCGCTATAAAATCATAAAAACATCATAAATTAACATAAACTCATAAATACATTACATAAAAATTTTTAGAACATCATACATTAATTAAAACCATGTATATACTAAATAAATAAATAAGAAGCAAAAACACACAAGTGTTCATAGATAACAATTACCATATAAAACATAATTCAACTTGAGTAAAATGAATAAACATATAAAAAAACTGTATGCATAAACATTGTATTATGTGTAAAAACATACCAACATGCAAAGTTAAAAAACGTGCTATATTAAAGAATAAATAAACTAAAAGCAAAACTTTATTCAAACAATGGAGAACAAAGAGAGATGAGGAAAAAACACTGAGGGTATCTTTTATAAACAAAGCAGGAGTGAATCGGAAAAATACCTTGAGACTGTGTGATTACACCCAAAACGGATTGCAGTGGAATAGGGACCACGGCAAAAAAGGTCTCTAAATGATATATATCACAATGTGCACTATAAAAGAAACAAAAAAATTGTACCATTATTTAACAAACAACGAATTATAAATGGTTAAAACTTCATAAAAATGATGTTATACACTTTGAAAATAAGGAAATAAATTTAAACCAGTAAATAACCGAGGTATCCGGATGCCCACCCCTTGCCTACCAGCAGCCATGCCACTTTACCACCATTCAACTCCAAGCCACATTACATCAAGAGCACACCCCCCCCCCACCCCTTTGCTTTTCAAACCCTTCTCCCATAACAGAAAACACACAGACCATAACTTTGGTGAACAATTAGTTGGTCGCAGCTTTATTTATAACATTGCAAACCGGCCCAACATAGGCCAAACAAACGTTCTTAATCCAAACATTCCCCCCCCCCCCCTCCGCCTCACGAATTTCCGGATGATACCCCACCAGCCATTTATAGCAAAGCGGTGCATCATCCACCCCCCCATTCCCCCTCCACCCGCCTTGCCATGTTATTAGCAAAGGCCGGCAATTTTCTTCCACCGGGCAGAGACCACAACTGTGATGTCTCTCCCAACCTACAGCACTGCCACTCCCCTGCCAAGCGGCATCCACCTCAAATGCCCCACCGGGTCGGCGAGCACCAGCTCGCTACCCCGCCAGCACACAGCTACCATGACCCCCCCCCCATACCCAGCTGCGACGCCCCTACCCTTCCATACTACCATGAGCGAGGGGAGGGTGGGAAGGGACACCTTTTCAACGGCTGGCCATGCTGCAAAGAGGGAGAGCGCACGCCAGCGATCTCCCTCGCGTACCGTTGCTCCGCCCCCCCGGCCGGCACCAGCACCAATCATCATCTGCCACGTGGACACGCAGGTTGCTGGTGCCAGCCGCGCTTCTTCCTCCGCTCTCGCACCCCCCGCCCCCCCTTACTCGCCAGACCGCGCTACTGCCGCAAGGAGGCTGGGCCCTGGGAACCCGGTTACAACCGGCCTCGGGACCCTGCCCAGCGGCGCGGCGGCATTAACCAAGGTATCCGGATGCCCACCCCTTGCCTACCAGCAGCCATGCCACTTTACCACCATTCAACTCCAAGCCACATTACATCAAGAGCACCCCCCCCCCCACCCCTTTGCTTTTCACACCCTTCTCCCATAACAGAAAACACACAGACCATAACTTTGGTGAACAATTATTTGGTCGCAGCTTTATTTATAACATTGCAAACCGGCCTAACATAGGCCAAACAAACATTCTTAATCCAAACATCCCCCCCCCCCCCCCCTCCGCCTCCCGAATTTCCGGATGATACCCCACCAGCCATTTATAGCAAAGCGGTGCATCATCCACCCCCCCATTCCCCCTCCGCCCACCTTGCCATGTTATTAGCAAAGGCCGGCAATTTTCTTCCACCGGGCAGAGACCACAACCGTGATGTCTCTCCCAACCTACAGCACTGCCGCTCCCCTGCCAAGCGGCATCCGCCTCAAATGCCCCACCGGGTCGGCGAGCGCCAGCTCGCTACCCCGCCACCGGCACAAGGTAGTTCCACTATCCTTGCGCCGCCCCCCCAAAGAAAGCTGCGACCAACACCAAAATTCAAGGGCCTCCTGCCAGTCATTCAGCAATAAATCCTGTCCAACAGGAGCAAGGTGCACACTGTCCAGGCGGTACAGGCCACTGCACCGGACTTCCGCCCACGGATGCAACACCTGCCTTCCACCTGTTTGCTGAACCCATCGCCCGATCTGTCTATTAATCTTAATCAGGCCCCGCGACCACCGCCGCTGTGTCCAACAGGCGGGGCGCGGAATGATGTCCGACCAAATAATGGCCACATCCGGAAATAGCTCCTGCAGCAGACCAAGGTCCCTCTGAACAACTCGGATGAGCTGCCGGCAAGACCAACTCGCCAAGTCGTTGCCCCCCAAATGGATCAGCAGCCCGACTGGCCGCTGACGCTGTGCCATCTGCGCCTGAACGAATTCCACGAGTTGCCACCACCGCATCCCATGTTGTCCCATCCAACAGAGGCGAACTCCAGAAGCAGCCAGCCCAAGGTGAAGTCCCAATGGCCTCGACACCGCCCTTCGCTCAGCCCAGTAGACGAAGGAATGGCCGATGATCCACCAGTCGCCGGAGCACACACCATCTGAAAGGACAAAGCGGACTGCAACCAGCAGGCAACTCTGAAATAGGAAGAAAACTGTTAATATACCCCCCCCCCCCATTAACCCCTTTGACTCCAGTAGAACTGCTAGGAGCCGTCCCAGATCCTACCCGCATGCCGAGGTAGGCAACCTAAGGGCGCACATACCCTTCGTACGCGCCAGAGCACCACCTCCCGATCCGCTGAATAACCGGCCCCTCAAGACCCGCAGCCGCCACACTCGTGGCCGCTCCGATCCGAAGCGAATGTGAAGCATAACTACGTTCATCGTAGCCTAAGGACCGCAAAGCCAGGCGCAACACAGCCGTAAACTGGAACTGCGTTACCGGCCTACCGTCCTCATGCAAAAAGAAATAGGAACCGGGCAAACCAGAGCGCCTCTGCAAATAACTTCTCAAGGCCTGCACTGGACACAAAGGCAGAGGGTAGATGGCGCTCAATACCACCCAACCCCCTTTTCCCGCCTGATCTGTCTTGTACCGCGGGACGAAAATGCAGACTTGAGACACCTGTATCGTGACGTGGGCAAGCTCAAGACCACCAGGTGCACCCCTCCTGGCAGATCGGGGCACCAGTTCGCACACGCGAAACACCCCGAAAAAGGCAGTCACAAACAAGGAACAAAACGGACTCGAAAGGAGAAGCCGCGACACGAGGTAAGACCTCGCAAATGCGCAGCAAAAGTTCATGGGAAACCGGGAGCCGCCAATCCAGCGGCCGGGGGTGAGCCCTAGCCCAACCTGACAAGAGGTACTTGACTAAAAATGAAACCCTTGGGTTTTCCCACCCCGCCGCCTTACAGAAGAAGGAAAACCCCGCTACCGCGGACGTAACAGCCATACGAGTCCAGCCCACCTTCTTCGCCCAGAGCACGAACTGTCCCATCATCCCGTCGGGAACCTTCCCCCCGTCCCAGCCCAAAGTGCTCAGAAACGCACTCACCTGGGAGTATCCACGCCGATACAGGGCCCAAGTACCGCGCGCCACCGATGTAGACAACAGCGCCATCAGATCCACATCCCAACCTTCCAAAGATGCCCCGGGACCGGGGAAGCCACCTGATCTGCCTCCGGAGCCAACAGCCAGAATTGCTCCCACTGAAAACGGGACAAAGCGTCAGCAATGGAATTCTGGGCCCCAGGCACATGCCGAGCCCTGGCGGTAACATTCATTCGCAAACATGCTAATACAAAAATCCTCATTAATGCAGCTACCTTCGGGCACCGAGGCGCATGCCGGTTGATAACCTCCACCACCGCTGCGTTATCGCACCAAAAAACTACCCGCCGATCCCGTAAGCGCTCAGGCCAAACCCAAAGGGCAACCACTATGGGAAACAGCTCCAGAAAGGTAATGTTCCGAGTCAAGCCTGACTGCACCCAATCGATAGGCCACGGCTCAGCACACCAGGCCCCTTGACAATAAGCCCCGAACCCAAAACTGCGGCCGCATCCGTAAACAAATACAGGTCCGCATTCGACAGCTCGGGTAACTGAATAACCGAGCGACCGTTGAAGTCAGCTAAAAAGGAATCCCAAACCCGTAAATCCTCACGCATCCCTGTCGTCACACGAATTCGGTGGTGCGGGAGCTGGACTCCCGCCATGGCAAGTGACAACCGCCGTGCGAAGGGACGCCCCATGGGTAACACTCTGCAAGCAAAAGTGAGATGCCCGACTAAGGATTGCATGACACGTAGAGTGGTCTTGCGCGAAGATCCCACAACCGCTACCATCTCCCGAAGACACTCAACCTTCCGCTCCGGTAAGCGCATGACCATAGCCTCCGTATCAATCTCAATCCCAAGAAATGTAAGGTGAGTAACAGGCCCGACCGTTTTATTAGCCGCGACTGGAATTCCGAAGTCGACCGCCAAACGCAAAAAGGTCTCCAGCAATATGTCACAAGTTTGCGCCTTTCCGGGCCCGACGAATAAGAAATCATCTAGGTAATGCACGATAGTATGGACCCCCGTCAATTTCCCCAACACCCAGTGCAAGAAGGTGCTAAATGCTTCGAAATAAGCGCATGATATAGCATAGCCCATAGGCATGCACTTGTCAAAGTAATACCGGGATTCGAAAGTAAAGCCCAACAAGGGAAAGGACGAAGGATGTACTGGCAGCAATCGGAACGCGGATTCAATGTCCACCTTCGCCAAGAACGCCCCAGCCCCACATTGCCGTACTAAAGCGACAGCGGCATCGAAAGAGGCGTAGCGCACCGTACACAGCTCCCGAGGGATGTGATCGTTCACGGAATCCCCGATAGGGGAAGATAAGTTGTGTATCAATCTAAACTTGCCCGGCTCCTTTTTGGGAACCACCCCGAGCGGGGACACCGTGAACGGAGAAAATGGAGGCCCGTGAAATGGCCCTGCCACTCGGCCCAGTGCGCACTCCTCTGCAATCTTCTGCCGCACCACCTCGGCAAGAGAACTCACCGAACTAGCGTTACGCGACCCACCCCCCGCTGGTGAACCCTGACATGGAATCCGAAAACCTTCCGAAAAACCATCCAATAACACACTCCACGCCCCCCCGCGGCTGGCCCTGCCATACTCAATCAACCATGGGCGCATGACTTCCACTCTCACGGGCGTAGAAGCCAAAGCCCCGAGACCGCCCTCACTTACCCCCCGCAGGGGCTCCTGCCGCACCTTTACGACTGCATTTGGTGGCAGCATGCCCACTGCCACAGAGGGAGCAGGCGTGCTTAAATTTGCAGTCGGGGAAAGGGCACAAGGATTTATTGAAACGCCAACAGACATCCCCACTCGCAACGCTGCCCCTTGACTGAGGTGCCGGAATGGCGGTCGTCCGAAAGGACCGCGCACCCACCGAGGAAGTCACGGCTCCGGCCTTACTGCCTCCACCACCGGCCCCCCCCCCGCACGGCCCTTCATGGACATCTGCGTCAGCCATAAATTGATGTCCTTCTTGCCCCACGATAACTGCTTATTCTCTTCCATCATGTCCCTGAACTCCTTGTCGTAGTTCAGCCAAGCCCACCCTTCCTGCGCCTGCGACGCCGCTAAAATCGTATCACCATAAGCCAAGAGCGCCCCGTACTGGCCTGGATAATAATGACCCCAAACACTAGCCAACCGCAAGAAAGCCCGAGTCCAATTCAGGGTGTTGCGAGATGGCTTCCGCACTCTACCCGCTTTTTCATCCTCCTTCCATTTTTTCTTACTCTCCCCGAAGCGCTTCCTGCCCTCGAGGAGGCGGAAAATGTCAATATACCTCCGACGCTTAATCCGGTGACGCAACTTCCGCGGGACACCCTCCCACAGCTCCGCGCAGCACACCACCGCGGATCCACCGCCTGCATCCTTCTCTCCCACCGCCACCACCGAGTCAACAGAAGAAACCGTTGACGAGGACGAGGATGAAGAGCAGGCCCGCCGACAATGACGCCCGTGTTTACGCTTTGCCGTTTCCTTTCTGCAAGCCACCCCAACCGCCTCAGGACTTTGCACTCCACCTGCAGCACTGCCCACACCCACTGAATACTCACCAGCCGCTTGGGGGAGAGGTGTCGACGCAGTGGTGTTCTGAACCCCAACCGCAGTACCGCTCCGCTCATCCGCCGAACTCGTGGGGCCCACTCTAACAGGGTCAGCCATGTCCATCCTGGGCCGATCGCTCTGAGGAACCTGTGGCAAAAGAGAAGAGAAGGCGACAGGCACTGCCCGCAAAGTGTTGGAGGCAACGCTGGGTCCCCCGCCCCAGCCCCACGCTGAGGACCCAAGTCCGCCCGCCTCCCAGGCTGCCATCCCCCTGCCCAAGGGGTTTGCGGGCCCGCCGGCCCCAACCCCCCGCCAACCCTCCCACTCACCACTCCACTGCCCCAAACCGCCCCATGCGCCCCCACCAAACGGCCAAGGCCCCGGAGCTCCGAAAAAACCAGAATGTGGAAATTGCCCGCCCCCGAAGCCGGGACTAGCCCATCCGGACAACGGCGGAGGAGAGGACATTCCTACGAACCCGCTGGCCCCGGGTTCGGGCCGGCCCACCAAAGGAGCCGCACCCACCCCCGCCCCCACGGCACGAGCCTCTGAGGCTGCGGACCCAGCCCCGGACCGCTCCACTGTGCCAAGCCCACCTGCCACCTCTCCCAACCCACTGTCACCGCCCTCCAAGCCCGAAGGCACAGGCACCCCGAGCCCGAGGGGCTCAGCGGAAACCGCATCCACTCTGGCCCGAGAGGGCTGGCCAGCTCTACCGGAGCACGCCCTTGGCGACCTCCCCCTGCCCCGCCCTCCACGAGGGGCCCGAGACACCGCCGCCACCACCCCTTCGCCAGCCGGAGGAACACGCCTAGGTCTCCCTGTCTCTTTTCCTCTAACGGCTACCCCCCGAGCCCCCACCCTCTTATGCAGTGTCTTGCCAAACCAGCGGGCCATCTCTGCCCGCTCAGCCCAAAGAAAAGACTAACCCTCCAATCCCTATGAGGTATTAAGTCACTAGTATGACCAGTGGGTAGTATGTAAACTACCTGTCTGATAGCGTTTTGAAACTGTACTGAAACAGTATATAAAAAACCTGCACCACTCCCTTAACCCCGGAACAGCCCTGTTTTTTTTTTTGTTTTTTTTTTTATATTAAACCCCACACAAGTGTAGTGGGATCGCCCCTTGCCTGGCCAGCTAGCTGGAAAAATTCATGCCAGCAGGGAACCCCTCAAGACCCAGAGAAGCCCCACACCGCCGAAAACTAGGCCCACCCACGTGCAAACCTACCCGGAGCCCCAGCAGCTAAACTACACTCCTGACCCCCCCCCCCCCCGCAAATCACCCACCAGCAACCGCCGCCTCCGGGGCCCTAACGCGCTAAGAAGCCCTCCCCCAAACCCAGTAGATTGCCCCTAGAAGCCGGCCCAAACAGCCAGAGTCCCCTGCAAACACACCTTTTCAACGGCTGGCCACGCTGCAAAGAGGGAAAGCGCACGCCGGCGATCTCCCTCGTGTACCGTTGCTCCGCCCCCCCGGCCGGCACCAGCACCAATAATCCTCTGCCACGTGGACATGCAGGTTGCTGGTGCCAGCCGCGCTTCTTCCTCCGCTCTCGCACCCCCCCGCCCCCCCCCTTACTCGCCGGACCGCACTACTGCCGCAAGGAGGCTGGGCCCCGGGAACCCGGTTACAACCGGCCTCGGGACCCTGCCCAGCGGCGCGGCGGCATTACTTTTAAACAATCATCCATAGCTGCATCATGGCAACCCACACAACGAATGCTGCAGGACAGCACCCTTAAACACTGTCAGCATAAAAATAAATGGAAATCAAAACTATAAATACCATGTGCATAGAAATTCTTAAGAAAGAATGGCATCTTATTCAAGCCGTTCCAGGTTTTCATGATGTGTCCTTCATGGTTGCACACAAAATGAATGTCAATCTTCGGAATTTATTAGTTCCTTCAGTCTTTACAGAAAAGAAAACATTGTCTAAACACAAGGGACAATATCAGTGTGGTCAGTGTTCCGTATGCATATATGCATTGCCAGTATGGAATGTCTTCACTCATCCTGTTACACAAAATAAATTTCATATTGATGATTTTGAGAATTGTGATACGTCACATGTTATTTATGTCATCCTTTGTCCGTGTAACAAGTTATACATTGGTAAAACTATACGTACTATACGTGTACATATAGTGATACATAGGAGTTGCATAAACAGGAAATTAGTTGACAAACCATTAGTTCAGCACTGGCTAGATATGGGTCATAAGGTGTCTGATTTAAAAATTTTTGTTATTAAAAAAGTGAAATTCAATTGGAGAGGGGGAGACATGGAAAGGACCATTTTACGGTTAGAAGAGTGGTTCATTTTTCGGTTGAACACACTGACTCCTCATGGTTTAAACTTAGAAAGGGATCTTTCAGTCTTTTTGTAATGTGTATGCTGGTTTTAGTTTATTTAATTATTTATTCATCTTTACATCTATGGGTTTTCTATTTAAGCATTACTATTTATTGGTTTTGGTGCTTTTTATTCAATAAGACATTTGGCCATAATTGGTTTCCAGTGATTATAGGGTTTATATAATTTGAGCTCAGGTATTACTTGATAGGAGTGGAGGAGTAGCCTAGTGGTTAGAACACTGGCTTGGTAACCAAGTAACCAGGGTTCAAGTCCCACTAGCACTCCTTGTGGCCTTGGGCAAGTCACTTAACTCTCCATTGCCTTGGAAGAAAGGCCTAGCAATCTGCATCCAGTGACACTGCCAAGAAAACCCAGGAGCTTCTGGGTCACCAGGAGTCAGGACTGACTCAAAGGCACACATTGCATTATGTGATAATTTATATTTTATATTCCCTACGGTTCCTTTTGTGTGGGTTCTTTTATGATTCCTGGGGGTCTTTTAGCTTATCATGTCTTTATAGAAGTATGTTTTTTTAAAGGTTGTGGTTATGGTTTTATGTTTCTTTAACAGTTTTGATGATGCCACACAGGATTTTATGTATCTTTTGGTTAAAGTTATCAAAGATTCAATTGGTACCCTTTGACACTTCCAGTTTTTGAATATTTTATGCAACAGGTTTTCAATATGCATGTTTTAAAAGTTTTTGTTTATATGTACAATTTTGAGTGGTTTACGATGTTATATGTTCTTTTTATTTATGGTGCGCAGATATAATCTTAGTAGTGTGATTGTGGCGTGGTTCTGTGGGTCCGCTATCAGGTGCGGATGTGATGCGGCTGAGTGACAACTTTCCTTCCCGCATTTGGTCAGAAGTATTTAACAGCGTATGCGTTGACGTTTTGATTCTTAATACAATGAGTTTTCACTTTCTGTGCTTCCTCTCCTTATGGACTACATTTCATCAGGTTCTTTTTTGTGATTAGTACCTTTTATGTTTATGAATTCATTGCATTTCTACTTATGTGCATTTGTGTCAATTTTATTTTAGATTCATAGATCGTTTATACAGCAAATTCACAGTCTGATTTGGGAGCTTGTTTTTATTCACGCAGTGAGTATGTTTGCATGGCTTCGTTTTCCTCCCAGTTTTTATGGAGGACACATTTTTATAATTAGATATTTTTGCACATGGTATTTATAGTTTTGATTTCCATTTATTTTTATGCTGACAGTGTTTAAGGGTGCTGTCCTGCAGCATTCGTTGTGTGGGTTGCCATGATGCAGCTATGGATGATCGTTTAAAAGTATTTACTGGTTTAAATTTATTTCCTTATTTTTAAAGTGTATAACATCATTTTTATGAAGTTTTAACCGTTTATAATTCGTTGTTTGTTAAATAATGGTACAATTTTTTTGTTTCTTTTATAGTGCACATTGTGATATATATCATTTAGAGACCTTTTTTGCCGTGGTCCCTATTCCACTGCAATCCGCTTTGGGTGTAATCACACAGTCTCAAGGTATTTTTCCGATTCACTCCTGCTTTGTTTATAAAAGATACCCTCAGTGTTTTTTCCTCATCTCTCTTTGTTCTCCATTGTTTGAATAACGTTTTGCATTTAGTTTATTTATTCTTTAATATAGCATGTTTTTTAACTTTGCATGTTGGTATGTTTTTACACATAATACAATGTTTATGCATACAGTTTTTTTATATATTTATTCATTTTACTCAATTGAATTATGTTTTATATGGTAATTGTTATCTATGAACACTTGTGTGTTTTTGCTTCTTATTATTTATTTATTTATTATATGCATGGTTTTAATTAATTTATGATGTTCTAATATTTTTATGTATTGTATTTATGAGTTTATGTTAATTTATGATGTTTTTTATGATTTTATAGCGAGCCACAATAACCCCTGACAAAGTATTATACGAAACACGGCCTGTATTGGGTTTGGCCTCCTCTAATGAGGAATAATAAAGATTTTGTGTGAGTTATCCTGCCCACGGTTTCGGACTGGTTTTGTTCCTGCTATTTTGTGTGGCAGTGTGCTGTTTTTGCATGGTCAACATGGGTTAGAGACAGGTCTGTGGGTCACCCTGGCACCAATGCAGGTGCGGCAGTTGATGTGTGCAGGTCTGTGGTAGCCCCAGGTGGCCTCATGCCTCAGTACAGAGACCTGTGTTTGCCCCTGGTGCTATGTTAGGTGCGGCAGTTCAGCCACACATGCTGAGCCACACAAGCACGCATGCAGGTGGCATGAGCAACAACTCGCATTGGACCAATGGTGTACAGCAGATGCAGCCCCCTGCTGCCCTCAGACATGTGTGATGTGCATCAGCCAATGGCCACAGATGTCTGTCCCCTAGCTGTCTGTATCAATTGCTATACCCCCAGGTGGAGGATCTTTGCACATTGGGGCTGCGGCTGCGCCGGCCGGGCCTCCTGCGGCATCTGCAGCGTGAGTTGCTAGTCCATATATACGGTGAATGGGCCGCCTGTGTGATGCACAGAAGCATGTTCATGTGCACCAGCATCCTGTGGTGCCACCTACTATGTGTCCATGATGTGGCAAACACATGACCATGGTGCTAATGCTTTTGTTCTCCCTCCACAGTGAATGCTGCTGCTGGGGGGGCCACCGGCAATGGGGCACCTGTGGGTGGACCCAGCCACCAGGTCTCAGGGGCATATGGCATGGGGCGTGTCCCTCTGAGGACTATCACTGTGCCGGCGGAGGATGAGATGGAGTCCTGCAGTCTGGAGGGGGAAGGGGGGAATGGATTAGGTGGGGGTGGATGGTGGCTTGCTGACCATGGACGGGGTGTTGGGCTGGCAGCATGGGGATGGGGGTTTGAGGTGGGAGGTGACGTGGGGCTGGGGTTGAGGAAGCTGGGGGAGGGGATGGGCGGTGGTGAAGTGGTGGTGGGGGGTTGGGGGGATTCAGGGGTGGATGTGGCAGGTCCTGGCCATCACATCCCACTACAGGCCCCTGCCACCTGCCCCCTGCCCCACAGTGCCAGGGATGTGGCCCTCCTGGATGGGGACCTGGTGCACATCGTCACAGACAGACGATCCCCTGATGCCCCAACACTGACAGCGGGTACAGTGTGTCTGTGTGGTGGCATGGGTTTGTGCCACCTGTTTGTCACAATGTGTGCTGTGTCCCATGAACAGCAGGCACAGACCCATGCCCTGGGGCAGGTGGTAGATGCCATTGTCCGGATGGCTGAGGAGATCCGCATGCTGTGTGAGGGTATCCTGGGCAGCATAGCTCCCCAGCCATCCATACACAATGGGCACCAGGGGGTGTGAACCGTATGGGTGTGTGGTGTGCACAGGGCAAAATATGTTCACAGACTGTATATGTGACAGGCATAATGCCTTTAAACATATGCCAATAAATATGTTTTGCAACACCTACAGCATCTGAGCATTTGTATGGTGCAACACCTCATACGCATCACTCCACACACATGTAGGAGGCAATCCCTACTCATCATAGCATACAATCTAGTTCTGAGAAGACAGTGCATGTGCAGGCTGGGGTGGAACAAAGAGGTGGGGGAAGGAGATCATGGGAGTTCATTTCCACAAGAAGCAGCGAGTAGGTGAGCTTTCAGCCTGGATTTGCTGACGGGTTGTATAAGTGTATGGCGCAAACACACTGGACCTTGGTCCTCCTTCTCTGCACAACGAATTGTTAACTGTGAACCACACTGATTTTAAATAGAGTGGTATGTAAGACATATAGGTAAATAACTAAATAAGCATAAATAAACATAAATAATGATCCAGGCATATGGTCCAGTTAGGTGAGGGGAGCGATGTCTGGAGTTGACAGTGGAGCAGTGGGGACATCTATCTCTGTACTGTGAACCACAGTGTAGCCTTTGTGGGCACCTGTTTGCATTCTGCCTGTTGGGGTTGTTTGGGATAGTGGTCACATACGTTGTTTGGAAATCCATAGGTTACTGGGTTGATTCCCACATGTTCCTTTTCTTTTTCTTTCCTGTGTTCTGCAAACCTGCCCATCCAATTGCTGCAGCCTCGTCATATCTCCACACATCCTTCCATCTCTTCACTCTACACCACAGTGTGCCCTCTATGCAGCCTATCCGTCACATATTGGTTGTTACATATGGCTCTTTCTTTGTACTGTCCATGTGGGCAGTGCTCTTGGGGGATTGGCATTGCTGTTGTTGAGCTGGTCTGGTACATGTCTGTTTGCAGGTTCACTTCTCACATGCTCCATTTCTGTTCTGTTCCCCATTTTTCCCTGCTCCACAGAGCATCCTCTGCCACACTTTGGGTTTAGGGTGTTTGTTCCTTTGCATGCTGTCTCCACTGCATAACATGTCATTGTGTGTGTGCATGTGTTTATATGTGGCTCTCGTCACAATCACAGACTGTGATATGAGCTGTACACACCGGCTCTGCATGCGCATTGCGTCATGATTACTGTTGGGAGTTGCCCTATCCTGGCAGACAGCAGGCATCTTGTGTGGTGCCCTGCAGTGTTCCTGTATGCAGCCTTTGCTGTGATGCTCACATTGGTGGTGTAGCTTACAGGTTTGTGCATTGACATTTGTGCTACTAGTCATGGGTTTGATTCCTCTCTATTCTCTTTTAATTTTATCCCTGTCGTACACAACTACATTTCATTCCTGTGACAGTCATATCTGTGCAGATCTGTGCTGTTGCCACATTATACCCTCATTACAGTTTCCAAACATCCTTCTGTCTGTCTATATGTGTCTGCCAGCTGTGTTGTGTCCTTCCCTAATGTGCAGGCTGCTACCCCATGACCTGCGCTGTGACCCTGTTCTGCATTGCGGCTCATCATGCTTGCCTCTCCCGTGTCTGCTCTGCATGGCACTGCTACTCCTCTGTCCTCCTGTCATTGCACCTATCCGGCCAGCTCTACTTCCTCTGGTGGACACGTATTCACATCTTTTGCCACACAGTCATTGATGCACTTTACAGTACCATCACCCTGTGCATCGGTACAGCTGCCCCTGTTATATTTGTCCACTTTACCAGCTGCCACATGCTCCTCATGCAGATTTGGCAGGTCCTTCACCTCTGACATTTACTTCCTTACATCACTTGTTAATTGGCTTTCCTTTCTGCTTTGTGCAGTGCTAGAGTTACATCTGTGTTTGGCCCATACATTTCATGCTTGTGACCTTAGTCCACCTTACTGCCTTTAGCCAACATTTCTTGGGTCACCTTAACATCCTTGGGCCATCTTTAGTGTCACCTTCATTTCAGCCAGCTTATGGGGCACGTTATATGCTGACTTGGGAGGTGCCACCCTTTTGTGCCACCCTCTGGGGCACATTATGACCCGCCTTGGATGACGTGGTGCTCTATGATGTACCTTATGGTGTGCCCTATAAGGTGCATTAGGTTATGGAACTGGGGTAAGGGTTTTTTTGGCTGGCAGCACAGGCTGTTGAGATGTGTCTGACCGTTACAGGCAGAAAAATTAATTGCCTCTGACAGCCTAATGAAATTGGCCCACTGAGGGATCAAACTCATGACCGCTGTATCCGCAGTCATTATATTAACCAAAGTTCTACACCTCTATTTCTTTGACCATACGCCACGGAGCAAAATTAAGGTTAACGTGCGATAACACGCCACTGCGCCCTCTATAGTTCGATAATGGCAAGGCACCCTCTATCGCACGATAAGGCGCCATTGCTACCTTACCACAGAAATGCCCACTACCTTATATGGCATTCCTCACGTTATTACTGCAACTAGCGCAGGTAACATTAAGACGGTTTAGTAAACATACCCCTATATCATAGAAAAAAATAGAAAAGATTAACTAGTAAAGACTGAAGAAAAATGTGATTAAGACAATATGAGCCCAATTCTGGGATGTGGGTTGCGGGATCCCCAGCTCTCCAGGCCCGATTCCCCCTCCAGCTCTCCTCATACATTCTGAGCATCAGGACAGGGAGAACCAGGAGGGGTGCAGGAGGGGCACGATCTAGGTGGTGCGAGGGTGGGCTGAGCTGGCAGGATGTACACAGGGCCAATTCAGGTCATGGCCCTGTACATCCTGCCGGGTCAAAGGGAATGTGCTGCTTATTCCACCTTGAAGGTGGAATAAGCAGCACTGACCCAGCAATCGGACCCAGGGAACCCTCCCCAGCGCCAGGGCTGGGTGTGGGGGGTCCCAGCCACCTAAACCAGGCCCCAGCAGGCCAGCTGTAGGTCGGGCAGTGAGGAAGGGGAGGGCTGAAGCCATGGGAGTTGGGGGTGCCTGAGGAAAGGATGTCCCTGCAGGTGGCAGGGGCATGCTAGGCTGTCCACAGGGCTGATTCTGTGCACCATGGGAACATTTTGTTCCCACGGTCCAGAATTGGGTCCTAACTGGCCCATCTTCCTCGGGGACATCCAGATGATCCGGATATCCCCCTCCCTGAATCGGGCTCTATGTCTCCATTTTTATAGGGGTTCATATTCAAATGCTTTATCTGGTTAACTTTGGGAGTTAACCACATAAATTGTGCAATTTGAATTTTCTGCTTCAACTACCAGTTACATAGGCCCTCATTCTTGAACACGGAATGTGGGGCCGCACGTCCCAGAGGGCTATGAAGCCCTGCAATCCACTTAGACTCTATTCTTTCCCTGGCTCTCCCCATATGTCCTATGCTTCAGGACCAAGAGAGCTGGTGGGGGCAGGAGGGGCGGAGTAGGGGCAGGCTACCAGGCAGCATGCACAGGCCAATTCAGGTCACGGTCCTGTACATTCTGCCATGCCTCCTGGGGCATGCTGCTTATACCACCTCAGAGGTAGTATGAGCAGCATTTTGTGACTGATTGAGGCAGGGAAGCCACCCCTGGGGCTGAGGCTGTGTGTGTGGGGATCCCCGCCGCCCAATCCAGGCCACGGGATGCCAGCCATGGGTCAGATGAGGTTTTGGGGAGCCATAGCCACAGATGTCGGGGGCACCTGAAAGGAGGATGTCCCTGCAGGCAGAGGGGACAGGCCAGGCCATCCTTGGGCCCGATTCTGGCTCCCATGGGAACGTTTTGTTCCACAGACCAGAATTAGGTCCTAACAGCCCCATCTTCAGCAGGGATGTCTGGATAGCCCAGATGCCCCCCTCCTGGAATGGGGCTCATAGCATCAGACAACTTATGGATAAATTTTACATACCTGACCATTTACTTTCTTTGACTCCTGCTAGACCAGTCCAGACAAGTGTGTTATGCTCCCTTGCCAGCAGGTGGAGGCATACTTAAGCAACTTTCAGTGATGTCATCACTTGATATATCTGTGGTTCAGGTATTTTGCTCTCTTATTGCAATGAATTTGGACTGACTAGGCAGCTGGGCCCGCAAACCTGCAGAAAAGGATCTTACAGGATGGATCCTAGACTAGTCCAACAGGATTCAAGGAAAGTAAATTATCAGGTATGTAAAATGATTCCTTCCTTATCATTCTGCTAGCCCAGGCTGGTCTTACTGATCCTGGGGCTAAGGATACAACCAAGACAGGACCTTAGGATATCAAGGGCCCAGTTTGGGAGGTTTCTTCCTAAAGAACCACCCATTGCTGCAAAAGGTCAGGTAGAAGCATAAATGCAGCAAAACACCAGATTCCCATCAGGTATAAGGGGAACCCTGCTACCTTGCCTGAGAGCTGACACCATAGTGCCCTGAAAGTGCATAAACAGGACCTATCAGTGAAAAAGGCAGATCACGGAGATCCTACCCTTTTGCTAGTGAAATTACCACCCTGTCCTCCTCAGATTTACTTTCTGGTGAGAAGAATTTCACTTGAGTCCTTCAATCAACCTCCATAGGGGATAAGGTTGAGCGCCTGGAAGAACAAGGTGATCAAGGATGAAGTGAAGGCTGTATTGAAAAATAGCATAAATTTGTGATTTATGGTTTATGGTTTACTGGTCATTTGATAGACCGCCATTTGAAAGCATGCAGGGTGGTTTACAATTAAATAAAGTAAAAACACATAAAAAAATCAAATCGTAATTGAGATAAGAAATCTATTGCAATACAGGACAGGACAGAATAGCAGAGAGGCAAACAAGCACTACTCAATAGAAAATGGAAAAAAAAATAGGCTATCTTCATTATCTGGACCTCAGGGGGGAGGATCCATCCTAAAAGCTTGGGTGAATAAATATCATTTTAGAAGATATTGAAGATGAGAGAGGAGACAATTCCAGAGCACTGGGGCAAGATAAACTAAGGACGAACAACGGGTAGACTCTTATTTTATTTGTGAGGGCAAGGGAAGGATGAGACGGTTAACTTGTAGTGATCATAGACAGCATTGTGGGACATATGGGATGATGGAGGAAGATAGGTATAATGGAGCACAGTTGTGGAGAGCTTTAACAGTAATGGTTAGTATTTTGAACTGCATTCTCTGGGCTATGGGTCCGATTATATGAGTCGAACAGCGGGGCTGCACGTTCTGCTGGAACATGCAGCCCCGCTATCCACCTTATGTCTCTGTCCGCTGCTGCACACACAAAGCCACTGTGTGTGCTACGGAGGCATGACAGAGGTGGAGAGTGGGAGGGGGAGGGGCATGGGTGAGACTGACCCCCGATCATACAGGGTCGATTCTGCTTATGGTCCTGTACGTCTGGGAGTCACTGGGGGGATACCCTGCTTATACCACCTCTGAGGTGGCATAAGAGTGGGGCGTCCCCCCAAATGTGGCGGTCAACCCCCCTTGGAGCCCAGAACCCCCCCACAGGAACACTGGGACACAGAGGGGAGTCCCCACCACCTTATCTGGGCCCCAACAACACCCATTGGGGTCCAGCAGCAGGAACTCAGGGATCCAGGGCTGTGGGTAGATGGAGCCGTGGGGAAGATGTCCCCGCAGCTGCGGGAGGGATACGCCGGGCTGTCCTTGGGCCCAATTATGACAGCCACAGGAACATTTTTGCTACCATGTTTCAGAATCAGGTCCAAATGGGCCCATCCTGCACGGGGCCATGTGTAACCAATGATGCTGAATTAAGAGTGGTGATACATGATCATATTTTCTGGCCTGGGTGAGGGTACCGATGGTAGTATTTTGTATGGTTTGTAAATGTTTTAATTCATACTGAGGGAGACCAATGAAACAAACATTACAGTAATCAATGCAGGAAGTTACAGTATTCAAAAGAAGAGTGGTCGTGAGGATTGCCTGGTAAAATGCCTGCCTGGTGCAAAGATAGTGGACCTTATGCACCATTTAGACAAGGTTTTAGATATTGCTGGGTAAGAGTCTGTTGTCTTGGTACATGTTGATACTAATGACATAAGAAAGTGTGGGAAGGAGGTTCTGCAAGTTGATTTCCAGAACTTCCAGGGTAGCATTCTCTAAAATGCTTCCTGTTTCATGCGTAGGACCCAAAAGGCAGGCAGAGATCCAGTGTCTCAATGCATGGATGAGATGATGGTGCAAGGAAGAGAGGTTTGGATTTTTTAGGAACTAACAACATTCTAGGAAAGGGAGCAGCTTTTCCAAAAGGACAGGCTCCACCTTAGCCAGAATGGAACCAGGTTTCAGGCATTAACCGTTAAAAAGGAGATGGAGGAGCTTTTAAACTAGATAATAGAGGAAAACTGACAGTCACCCAAAAACACATGGTTTGGAATGATGCTTTCTTTAGATACTAGCCAAAAAGGGGTTCCAATAAAGGTAAAAGTAACCCACATGCCTTTAAGTACAATGCAGACAAAGCTGAAAAGTTTCTTATTATCCCTGTCAACTGATACCCAGATTGTTAACATGGAAGGACAGACTAGATAGGCCATGTGGTCTTTTTCTGTCATCATATTTCTATGTTTCTATGAATAAAATGCAACTTCTGAAATGCCTGTATACAAATGATAGAAATCTAAAAAATGAGATGAGAGTTAGAATATATAGCACTAAGTGAAAATTTAGATATTGGTGGCATCTCAGAGACCTGATGGAAGGAGGACAGCCAATGGGACATCGTGATACCTGGGTACAAAGTATATTGCAATGTTAGGGTAGATCAAATTGGTGGAGGGGGTTGCACTTTATGTTAGAGAGAGCATTGAGTCAAACAGGATAAACGTTTTGCAAGAAACAAAATACAATATAGAATCTGTATGGATAGAAATTCTATGTAAAAAGGGGAAGGTGTCTGAAAACACTACACATCACTGTGCCTGAAAAGCACCGGGATCATGACCCTATGAGAATTATAGAGAACGGAGAGGTTATGATCAACTGGGATACTCCCATTCCACCCAATAACAAGCTGGATGCAAGAAAGCTGGACATAGTGGTAAAGGAGAAGAATGCCAGAACTGCATTGATTATAGAGGTGTCAATCCCAAGTGACTATTCTGTGAATTGCATTGAGAGGGAGAAGATCTTCAAGTACCAAGAAGTGCAATCAGAAACCAAGATAATGTGGCAGAAAGATACCCAGCTATTTTCCATCATGTGTGCCACAGGCTTGGTTAAGACGAATTTCCAAGTACACCTGGATAAATAATGCATACATGTTACATCTTATGAACACCAGAAGGAGACTCTGTTAGAATGACTAATAGCTGGTTTCCTAAGTCCAATGGCATGGATATTCCTATCACTCTGATAGCTCATGGACTTTTCTTATTGGATCTTTGGGCTGGGTCTTTGTCTCTTAGATCATTTCTGGGGTCCCATCACCTTTTCTGCTCCCTGGATCCTGCTTCTCTGGCTGCTGCATTATAACCAAGTTTGTTTGTTGTTCTCTCTCTTAGCATCTTAATTAGCCGAGCCTAGTCTCCCAGGTCATATTTTTCTGGGACTAAATCTCCCAGAAGTCCTTGTCTTAAGATGACCCTCCTTTCATCTTCTTTCCCATATTCTCTAGTGGTCAGTTGCCATAATAACAAAGAAGAGATGTGTGGTGTCTTAGAGGCCACATGTGAGAACTCAAAGGCATTAATGTACCCTAGCTCTCGAGCTGACCACTCACCCCACAAAAGAAGTTCAGGGAAGGCTTATTTCATGGTCAGCAGACTGATACTAATGCATTTATACCTTTCAGTAATGGTTTGTATTTAAAGCTCTAACATCATATAAGTAAAAATGAACTTTAGCAAATCACGCTTTACAATTTATATTCAGTGGCATTTACAAGGATAGACTGATATAAAATCTGTCAAATATGCATTATTCTGTTTTGAAGGATCCAAGATGTTTAGATCTAGATGTCTCTCTTAAACAGAAACTGAATGCAGACATTTTCAATGAGCTATTTGGACCAATAATTTAGATGATCACAAATATTTCCAGCTGATTCAAATTAGATGATATTTTTGTAATCTCCTTGTTTCTTTGATGCTAACTTTTATTTCTGTTTTCAGTTATAATTGTAAGAAAAATGTTTCATTTAGCGTGTATCCTCGGACAATCATGTATGAATTAAAGTATTGTAAAAGACACATTTTTTACATTTTTATTTCTTTTCTGGGCTATTATCTTTGGTGTAATGCTTAGAGCAAAGAAAACATGTAGACTGTTGAGGCAGATTTGATACTCAGTCCATGTTATCACCTTCATAAGGTTTTTTTTACTTCAAAATCACTAGTAAAAGCTACATAAAACATATTCTAAAAATAAATAATATAAAATCTGAGCAGGAATGTCAGGCTGTGCATGATCCTGAGGGTGTCACAACCATTTGCTCTTTCCATAAACACTAATGTCTGTGTACTCATCTGGAGGGAAGGGTAATTTCATGGCACAGCGCCTATGTAAAATTTCATAAAAAAGGCCTATTTTATCAAATCAACAAATGTGCCTATGCATCTTTATAAAACAGGATCGCAAAGCTATCCCTAATAGCACACAAATGCTCTCAGAAGAATGTACACTTGTTAACGGAGCTACCATTAGGCAAACTGGGTGGCGCTGACTCTCTGGGGGAACTGCTGCTGCCCGTCCCTGGGGCCTGCAGTGGTGGCAATGGTTCAAAACTGCAATGCAGTGCTTACTTAAAGGTTTTGGTGCTGTTTTGTGGATTTCATGTGTTCCTACCTGCCGCTTCCGATCTCCTCTGAAGCAGAAGTCTGCGTCGGAGGGAGACAGAATCAACAGATACAGGCACATGGAAACCACAACCCAGAACCAAAGCCTTTATGTAAGCACTGTATCATGGTTTTTGAGTCTGTGCCACTGATGCAGGGGGTGGGAAGGCAGTGGAATGGATGCTAGGATGGAGGGTCCATCTAGGGCACCTCTATTCCTTGCACTGGCCCTGCCTGTTACAAAGATCATGTAAATGTGTGCAGGTACATGTGCATTTCATAAACCATCTTTATCTTTATCTTTATTTAGAACTTAATATACCGCCGGAACCGAAGCATACGGCGGTTTACAATACAACAAAGGGATGCTGCTGAGAAAGGAGGAAACAGAAAAGAACGCCATTCATTGACAGGAAAGAGACAGCATTAGAAGAAAGGGACAGTGAGCAATAGTAGTAACAAGAGGAATAGGCACTCTTGGTTATGTCAGTAAACTGAAGCTCCATCCTGCACCACCAAAAATGCACCCCCGGGATTAGCTGTGTGCAGTGCAATAATACATGCTGTCTTGTCAGCACAGTATAAGAGCCTTTTTATGCATGCAAAACATGCTTTACAGACTGAGAATATTTTGTAAATTTACCCTCGCAAATTAAAGTAGTGTTAGTCAATACCTAGTGTAACTGACTGGGCCAGGGGACTCTTGCCTGTACACTATAAAATACAAACATATTTTGCTTTTGGGTTCTGAGTGGTCAAGACCCGGGAGACTATCTGGTGATAGTCCATGTCCCAGCAGCAATACTACTTTAAAATCCATCATGACAATGTGTCTCAGTCAAATCAGTCACTTCACACCAACTTAAGGCAACAAAATTACTGGGACACAACAGGGGTCAAGGCAACTCTTTATAATAATCCTAGATGCTGGTAGCAATTTTTAAATGAGGTAGGAATTTCACCTGGAAACTGTCTCATACGGGTTCTCCTTCAGATTCTCACCAAGCTAATTGCCCTGTCTCTTTTAGTAATATAGTAACATGGAGGCACATTCCATTTTGCGCGTCCTGGCCTCTGTGCGTCCGGTTGGAACCGGTCGCAAAGATATAGACCCGATTCTGATCCCGCAGGACACATCTAGCCCCGTGGGATCAGAATCGCGTCTAGGCCTGTACGTGCAGGCCAGGACCCGATTCCCATTAGCCTGCACATACAGGCTCCTGCCTGGCTAACTCAGTCAGGCTCCTGAATGGAGTCGCAGTGCCATGGTGTCTGGTTTCCATGGCACCATGGCTCCATTCAGGAGCCACAATCCCCAGCTGCCAACCACTTTCACCTTTCCCCATGTTGGGAAATTTGACTTAAGTCTGCCTTAGGTCTGCTGTATATATTGGCTTTATATGACTGCACCCTTGCCTGGTGAAACTACACAGGATATGGATGGCACAGAAGATAAGAAGACAATACATATAAGCTATATGAGAGTATATGCTTGCCATAAGATAATAGATGCAGCCTGCTATGGAGGATTCTGGGTAACCATATTCTGCATAGGAGTATGCAGAATATTGGGGCCTAGCAAAAAAATACAGGCCAAGCAAAGAATTCAAACTAATGAGCACAAAACACTCTCTCTTGCCCTGACGGTTTCAATTAGTGCCAAGAGAAGAAAAATACAGGAAGGGGCAGAGGTCACAGACCATGCATAGATGAGCAGACCTAAAAGAAGATCCAGATGTATAAATGTAAAGGGATCCTCCCCTGGGGAAAAGTGTTGCAGGACACCTGGGGCCTTGCAAACACTTAAGAACTTATGATGAATTCACTGAAACTAATTTGAAACAGACATTTGAGACAAGGAGAAATGTATATAAATCAGCCATTTTAAGGAAGGGTGGGCAGTGCTTTTTCCCCATACAGAGAGAGAGTGCTGTCCGCCATCTCTAGAGAGGCTTTGCTGTTCTGCATGACACTATTATTTTGCTATGCTAAAATAAAAGTTTTTGTAGTTAGAGCAACTGCCATCTAAGTAATTCTTTGATTGGTGATATTTGGGCAACTGCTTGTGGGAACCAGGCCACAATTGGTGCCGAACCCCATACTTCTAAATTTTCTTTTCTAAATTGCCCAAGGACTCCTCTGACTGCAGTTTTGACTTGCCTGCGTTTTTGTCAGAGGGACTACCTCCTGTTTTTCACAGAGAAAAAAAAAACAGGGGATAAGAATACCTTCTCATTAGGAGAAGAGGATTCCTTCTGCTGGTACAGAGGATGGGAATACCGTTCTGAGTGACGTCGAGAGAGATTTTGATACCCTAGGATGACTCCAGCGGGTGAGTTTTGTTTTTCCTGTCTACAAACAAAGACAGAAGATTTACCCAGGTTCGATTGGTGGGTGAGTACCAAATTTACACATATGCATATGTATTTTATGTGCTTAATGTTTTGTTATGTAGAAAATTGTTAGAGTGTCTTTGCATTTAGTTGTAATGTTAGGGAAAGAAAGTTTGAAAGTTTTGCCAAGACATTAAGGGGTATGTTTACTAAAGTGCGTTAGTGCGATTCGCGGTAGGTGCCGCGGTAGAGACAGAAACGCCCAAATAAGGACATGGGCGGTACATCGTTACGCGCAACGCGCGTTCCAAAAACTAACGAGCGTAACAGGGCACGGTGGCGCGTACCCGTGCATTACCGCGCGTCAACCCCAAGAAAACGTACAGATACAAATCACAGGAACAGAGCTGTAGCACAATGGTGAGCTCAGTGACCGCTGTCACAGGCAGCATGGGTTCGAATCCCCTGGGTTCCCCAGTGTGCACAATGCAGAAGGCTGGCCCAGCCAGCACCCAGTAGGGAATGAGGAGGCAGGGGTTTATATTTTACCACCAGTAGTGCTGCCAGCAAATACACCATCACAGTGGTGCAACCAAAGGTGCTGCAGATGGCATCCCATAATGCACCACACAGGCCACAGTAGAAAGTGCACTGTCCACAGAGGCACACCAAAATGCCACCCTCAGAACACCATAGCAGGCAACGTAAAGGGTGCCAGATAAGGTGCCACATGGGGCGCCCCATGAGGCACTGTAAGGTGACATTATGATGATGGTGTCTTGCTGGCAGGACCAATGTGCATCCAAAATAGACAATGCTGCAGTCAGGCCGATAAAAAAAGACCACTGTGTTATGAGTCCATGACCACTGGCCCCACAGGCTGTGACGGAAACACCGGGCAGCAGCCCCATAGCTGCGAACAACCCCCTGGCTGTCACCTGAAGGGCAGCAGGGCACCACCCAAATGGCCCGCTGTGATGTCTAGGATCTGTCCCAAAGAAAACATAACCATGGTGCAAGGCACAGGAAGATCAGCGGCCCAGAGATGAACACAACAAGCGGCATGTACCTACACAGCTCCCTGGGACGGCAGGCCGAAATGAGTGTGTGTCACTGTCACACAGTAGCAACAGACAGTAGCCCAACAGGAGGCCCCCTAAGAATCTAGAAAAGGTGTGTCCTAAGGTAGCGTGACCTGTCGCACAATGGTGAAGACACAGGCAGATGGTGCAAGGTCTGTGAGTTCAAACCACCCATAGTCCCAAGGACAAGCTCTGCCTGCAACAGTACCCTCTGCAAACCATAGTTAGTGACGTGGATAACCAGGCAATACTCTTCTGAAGCCATACATATCCCCCAGTCTTGGTCGCCGGCAAACAACCTGAGAGGTGGGAGAAAGTGCCCACCCCTCTCATATGTAGGGCCCCTATAATCCAGAGAGCCTTAGCCCTCACAAGAAGAAAATAGTGTGAATGTGTAACCAGAACTGTTTTTGAGATATGTACATAGTCAAATATATCCACAAACCATGGAATGAAGGAAAGCAAACCCCAAACAGTGCTGGAAATAAGGCAGGTAAGACCCGAATGGTCATGTCACCGTACACCTGTAGGGAAACCTACCACGCCATGCATATGTCTTGCCAACTCTGGGCTCTGTATCATGTGAATGTGTACCTGACAGGAGGGTGGATCTGTGGAGGCATCAGCGACATCACCCACACACCAATATAGTGATGGCAGAAGCAGCTTGTGCTGTACGTCTAACAGACTCAGGTGGCAAGCACACAGTCACAGAGCTATACCCTGCAGGTGCTGTATAGGGCACCCTACAAGTCACACCAGTGGGTAAAGGTAAATGTGCACGGTCTGCCCGTGCACCCTATAGGGCAGGGCTGGGGAATCCTGGTCCTGGAGAGCAGCAGACCAGTCATATTTCCAGGATATCCCTAATGAATATGCATGAGATATATATGCATTAGAGACATCCTGCCAACCTGACTGGTTTGGGGCCCTCCATGGCTGGACTCAGAGACCACTGCCTTACTCCTCTGACATTTAAGATTGTGAGTGGGCAAGGTGCAGATGTCCAAGACATCAAATGGTGTAGAGAGAATGTGTCACATTCCTCCTCACCGTCCCACCACCACCAAAATATTGTCAATAAGACAACCTTTGTGGTGGTGGTGAGAATCGAGGACGAATGTGACACATTCCATATACCCTTTCGATGTCTAGAATATCTGCACCGTGCCCACTCACAATCTTAAATGACAGAGGTGTATGGCAGGGGTCACCAAATCCAACCCTGGAGGACGACAAAACAGTCAGGTTGACAGGATATCCATAATGCATCTATATCTCATGCATACTCATTAGGGATATTCCGGTAAGCAGACTGGTCTGCGGCTCTCCAGGACCATGGTTCCCCACCCCTGCGATAGGGCGTGTCACATAGAGCCCCACAGGTCATTCCATAGGGGTTCCGAGGAGGCACCCTGAGGAGTCTGCACTGTGAGGGTGGTGGTGCTGTCAGCACCAATGTCATGTAAAACTACAAGATGACCCCCAAAGAGTCACCTAATCCCCCATATATGGTCTGAGATCCATGACATAGGGGCCCCCACAGGTAATGAAACAGCTATACGCCCATAATGTCTGTGAAAAATACAATGTCACAAGAATGAGGTGGCCAGCTCATGGATCAGAACTGTGAAATGCTACATATCACCACAGCAGACCCCCAGTAATTGCCCGATGCACATACAAAGAAAGCCTGTCAATGGAACAAAACAAGGTCTCAGCAAACAAGGGCATATGGCAAACACAACCCAGACCAAGGTCAAGATCATTACCAAATATGAAGGGCCCATTAACATCACAGACCTGTTTCATTACCTGAAAGCCACTGGCGAAATGAAAAGCAAACACAAAAATACTATGAATATGTGCAGAAAGAATATGCAGATGGCTGTACCACCAAAACCCCCAACCTCTAGACTGTGCAAAGAAAGTGCACCATGTCACCACCCAAAGTGACAGCTGGGGGGTAATGATATGGTTGTAAGCAAAAACATTCATGGTGCACTGCACATGGACATCAGCAGTCTCTAGAGGAACATATGAGGGGGTAGGCACCCACACAGCGCCACCCCATGAATGGGCAAATGAATGTGTGCGTCACTGCAATAGAACAGGAAAAGACAGTAGCCCAACAGTGTTCCCAAGAAGAAGTATGAGAAAGATGACCATCATAGTCCTGAGAAGGGTACCACATGCAAAGTGACATATGAGGTACACACGGATAGGAGAGGTCAGATGGAACCCTGGCTCACAGAACCATGTGGCATGGTGCCCCAAAAAGGGTATGTGGGACAACATCAGTGTGCCCTAGGGACTACCAGTGGTGTCTGCAGGTCCTGCGGAAACAGCGTGCAACAGAGACAGATGTAGTACTAACACCACACAGAACCCACGTTGAAGACAATGGATAGGTGACTGACCGAGGGACAGTAGGGAGTTACTGGACCCACATTCCTGTGGACATTTCATGTGTCAGGAAGCAGCGCAGACAAACATGTTGCTGCCAAAAGCAATACAACAAAGGGTGTTGGCAACCTAGAGTACTAGAACAAACGTGTGTGGCAGCTGAGGGGAAAATGTGTCAACCTGTGTAGGCGGAGGTGGCCAGAGGAGTGGCCCTGCCACGCAGAGCAGGCACAGGTCCGCCAAGAACACAGAGATGCAATGAAGACAAGGGTAGCAGCGTAGGATAGGGGGTGACAGTGCACAGCAACACACAGGACATGTCACATCACACTGATGCAGACAGATGTACCAAAGGATGATACCCAACGGTGATGAGGATGATAAGAGCGGGCAGGACCTAAAAGCAAAGAGATGACTGTTACAGTGACTACAGGTACCAGTGAGGGAAAGACATAAAAACAGGGGAACAAAGAGAGCGAAAAGCCATGAACACTAGGATGGAGGGCGCTTCAGGAAAGGAATAACTACCGTAACACCAGTAGGCATACAGAAATGGATGCAGACAAGACCACAGCATGTCCCCATACATAACCACAGCTGTGTGCAAGGTGAGGGCACCCCAAAGACCAAACAAGATGCACCACACATTCAGAGCAGGGGTCCATAGCCAACATCACAGTCCACAGGTGGGATGGGAGGTACATATGAACCGGTCCATACACGACCCACAAAATATCATGCAGTGCAAAACGAATACAATATATCATGGGAGCGACAAGTAAGGGACAGAGGGGGTCAGGGCAATAGAGAGCCATGTGGATGGGCTGTGGTCAGGGACAAGCAACCGTAAGAGAAGCATGTGCTTGAACAAACAGTTGAGTGATGGCGGCCGGACCAAACGGCAGCAGCGGCCCCAGTAAACAGGCAGCCCTGTCACATGCCCCGCCACATGTGTGACAAAACGAAGCCAAGGGTAATGGGGTAGTGGGCCAGAGAGCAGTGCACCACCATAGGAGCAGCGGAGAGTAAGCAACATATATGGGTCCGACCATGGTGACAGCAATGCCAACGCACTATATTGCAACTCACCTGAGTCACCTGCCTGTTGTAGTTGTTTACACACCAACACCACATGTAGCGCAGCATTGGCCAGTATGATCTGCAAAGTCCTGGGGGCCCGGAAAGCAGAAGCACATCCTGGGGAGGCAAAAAGACATCAAACATGTTGACACATGAGACGGTTTTGCTGCACAATCCATACACCAGCCCACACATGGGCAACCCAGATAAACGTCACCAGCAGAAGCAGAACTTACAGGAGAAGAGCTCCCCGATCAGATGTTGCCTGGCCGCCATCCCAGCACGTGTGTCAACATGGCCAGGTGCAGGAGGGCACACAGGATCCACCCCAAGATCCTCATTAATATCGAATGGAAGATTGTGCCTGAGAGCAATGTTGTGCAGGATGCAACAGGCTAATATGATCTTTGCCACAGTCAATGGCCCATACTGTAAGGCCCCGCCAGTTCTATCCAGACACCTGAAGCGACTTTTGAGAATGCCAAAGGTTCGCTCAATGACTGAGCGGCTGGAGGCATGGGCCTCATTGTACGGCATCTCTGCACCTGTCAGAGGGAGATGCACAGGGGTCAGCAGCCAGGCACAACACCCATATCCTGCATCACCTGCAAACAGAAATGGAAGTAAGGCACATGTGCGAAGAAGAACCTATGGAAACCATGATGTAGCAATGCACAAATGGACAGCAGGGAAACATGGTCACACACATATGACGGCACAGCATTGCACACATTTGTGGTACATCAGAGTCTGCATCTGGTAGATCAAAATAACACTGGCAGGTAAAAAGATGGTCAGGTGGGCAGGTCGCTGGGACATGGTGTGATATGGCACACAGGGGATATGTCAGTGTACCACAACCCGGGTGGGCAAGGCGCGGGTGTCAGCGCAGACAGGCAAAGGCAAACTGTCATGCAGCAGGCATGTGTGATAGCATGCCCGCACATACACCCTGACACGTGCCAACACCTACATGGCGGATGAGTAGGCCACATACACACTGTACAGCTGGGCTATGTTCCCATTCCCAGAGTTTCCCAAAGCCCACCCCCCCCTCCCCTGCTGGCACATGCACAATCCCATGGCACATTGGGCATGTGATGGACACAACACACAGGCCGACATATGTGAAACCGTTGCACCATGCATGCCCCGAATGACCGTGAAAAATGGATGATAGCCAAGTAAGCAGCTAAGGCAGGTTAGAGACGACATCACATGGGTGCGACATGACACAGATGAGCAAGAATAGGCACATGGTAGGCAAGGGTATGTGTGTTGCCACACAGAGGTACGTGAGCACAGTCCAGGTAACAGGGCGTGCTGTGGGCACAATCCCAGAATAGTTAGCACAAGTACACAACAGCACCATGTCATGGATGCAGAGGACACAGTTAACAATGGTGCCCCCGTGAAACACATATGTGCGTGACACACATGATGCGGTGAATACCTACCCAGCAGGATATAGTCCTCATATTGCCCGGCCTCAAACAGGCAAAACAGTGCTGAGTTCTGCAGGATATAGGAGTCATGGGCTGACCCTGGGAACCGCGGGACCACATTCAGGATACGCATACCTGCATCACAGACAACCTGCACATTGAGGGAATGGAAGTGTTTGCGGTTGCGGTACACAACCTCCCTGTCGCGTGGCGGAATGAGGGCAACATGTGTGCAATCTATTGCACCCAGCACATGTGGTATCCCTGCAATCTGCTGGAATGCACGTCCCAGGGCCACCCAATGTTGCCTCCTGTTGGGAATGGCAATGTAATTCCCAACCCGGTTGACCATGGCCCGCAGTACCTGGTGGAGGCAGCGAGAGAACGTTGGCCGACTCATCCCACCCACTGCGGCCACCGAGGTTTGGAAACAGCCAGAGGCAAAGAAATGTAGGGCAGCAAGGAGCTTGGCCATTCCCGGTATAGCATGTGACCGGGCAGTCAGGGGCTCGAGGTCAGGTCGTAGATCCTCATAGAGCTCCCTAATAGCCCCTGTGTCCAGCCGGTAGAGGGAGATCACCTGGTCCTCCCTGATGTTCTTCAGCATGGCCCTGGGCCTGTAGAGGCGTTGCAGGCGTGGCCGCCCCTCAGGATGCCTACGGCGCCATAGGTCCACCACACCCGCCTGTGGACCCTCCACAGCTGCAGGCCTGTGTTGCAGCGGGTGAGGACCCATGCCCAGGGCCTCAGCCCCAGGACCATCATCTCCCTCAGCCGCAAAACGCAGACCAGCTTGCTCCAGCAATGCAATGACTGCACCACCTGCATTCACAGTCTGAGCCATGATAGACACAGGATGTGGGACAGGTGGCTGTGAAATAGGGTACAGGGTGGGAACACAAATCACACAACCAATACACACCTGGTGAACCAAGAACATCAACCACACCGAAAACCATGGAACCAGCACAATGCTGTAGCCGGCGACGTAGCACATGAAGGAGCACGCGTAGGAGGGCACATACCCCCGCAGTGAGCCCGAGAGGAGCCATTGCGATAATAACCAACTCCGTGTGACGCACCATAGTGTAAAGGTACTGCGAGCTATACACCCTGCCAAATAAGGAAGACGCTAAGATGAGACAGACACGCCCACCGCATTCACACCTGCGTACCTCATAATGCGCTATACGTGATCACCAGCCAACGCGCGTGGTTACGCGCAGAACAAATATACACGGGTAAACCAAGTAAAAACATAGGTCGTACCTACCATCACCACATGAATTGTAGGGAGAGACCACGTGTAATGAGTATATAGAGGGACGAATAGCTGCAGAACAGGCGAGAACCATGCACAGTGCGTCACATAGGACACATATCCGCCTTACGTCCGTGCGTGCGGAAGGGGAGAGCGCGTTATGACGCACGTACGCAACGCGCCCATGTAATGCGCACAGAGCCACACCCACACGGGACCTATATAAAGCTGGGGGGGGACAAAATGGCACTCACTTCAGCACGCATTCTCGAGGACTATGGCAAGCCAGATATCTAACAGTGCCGGGGCAGGACAGGCACCATCAATGGCACCCCCCAATGACGATGGTGAGAGGCCAGGCCCATCAGGTGCACAGGGAACAGCATGTGCACAGGGCACTGCCACAATGGGCCAGAGGAGGCGCAGGCCCACCCTCCCTGATGAGCTCCACAAAAGAGCAACAAGGTTCAGCCAGGAGGAGAATGAGCTACTCCTCTCTGCCATCCTGGAACGCTATGACCTCCTGTTTGGTCAGCTTAGCTCGACCACTACTGGTGCAACACGTGCTCGTGCATGGGCGGAGGTACAAGCAGAGGTCGCAACAGCTAACGGCCCACACAGGGATGTGGAGAGCCTGCGCAAACGTTATTGCGACATAAAGAGAAACATCAGGACCGAGTCTGGACGAGAGCGGAGAGGGGCACAAGGCACAGGAGGGGGCCCAGCACATGTCGCCAACCTGACTCCCCTAGAGCGGCACTTGGCGGAGCGCCTTGGCCCAATGTATATTCATGGCCTCCCCCCAGAGTTGGACACAGCACACCAAGGTGCAGGTAGGTTTATGTGTGATCGTACCAGTGTGAGCCTGCAAGCGCACATGTGTGTGGGTGACTGAGGGTGGACAGGGGTGTGGGTGGCATGATTGTGCAATATGAAGACACGGGGGCAGCACAGTCATACAACCAGCCCCTGGGACGTGGCCCATTCGGGGACTGATGTCCATGATGGTCAGGGAGTGGAATGGAAGAGTGGATGTGTGCTGTGACAGGGGGAAAGGTACAATAGTATCAGCAGGGGCTGTCAACGTGTAGCAGTGGGTAGGGTGTAGGGCTGGTGGGGGCAACACGGACACACAGGTGTTGACAGGGACAATAGGACAGAACTATGCACCTGGGTTGAACAAGGACTGTGTATGCAGGGCTGGCAGCGGTGCCGGCGCTTCATGAGGGGCGTGGTAGCATGCCCGGGGGGGCGGTCACCTGACGTCGCAGGGCAACGGCCCCTCTCGCCAATGGGGAATAGGTGAGGGGGGTGGGGGGGTGGGGGCGAGGGGCCCCCACCAAGACACATGTGGCTCACCCACGTACATGTGCTGTCAGGGGAGTGGGATGGGTACAGACAGGCAGCCCTGCCGCATCTGACCTATATGATCTTGTGTCCCACAAGCAACATAGCTGCCATAGATGCAGCTGAGGAAGCGCATGGGGACAGCCACCCCTCGCCGTGGACCCCCAGGGACACACTACCGGAGGTGTCGAGTGTGCAGGCAGGAGCTCCACCCCCCCCCCCCCCGGTGAGGACGGTGGGACCATCCATCAGGCAGCCTGTGCAGGGGACCCGCACATGGATGGTGCCACCAGGAATGAGTTCGCTGAGGCTGGGCAGCACAACAGTGCTGCAGCGCTGTCTGCAGTGGAGAGCATGATCGAGCAGATGCAGGTGCACACCGCTGAGGCACACAGGGATGCGGAGGGTGAGTACCACACTGTGTGATGTTGAACAAGCGTGAGCAAAGGTGGACGATTAGTCTCAGAACACAAATGCACTACCTGCTGTTTCCACAGGTATACGTCATTTACTGCGTGCATGTCTGCGTGACCTGCGGTGGCAGAGGCATGCGCAATGCAGGCACAACCGCATGATGTCCAGGGTAATGCTGGGCGTCCCTAGGCTCGTGGTAGCCACTGAGAACATTGCAGAGAGCATGCAGATCATCGCTGCACACATGGGGGTGACGCCACCACCACCGCCACCACCAACACCTCCTCCTCCACCACCAGCAGTGGATGCAGCGACAGCAATGGCGGCAGCAGGGCCACCAACATCACAGGGTGGGAGGGGCCGCACAAGGCGTGGTAGGGGCAGAGGGCGTGCAAAATAAAACGCATAATATGCGGATGACGCACATGTCATGTCTCCTGTGTTGCTTGAGGGGACAGTGGTACGCACAGCCCACACGTGCATGATCCTGGGGCATGCCCAATGGGAACTATTATGCCAGACGGTGTAGACACCGACACTGCTTTGCCCAGCATGGGATGCCCCATTTGCTCCTGGGCGCACACCAGCAGGCAAAGACTACCCAGAATTTGACCCCAACATCTGTTCCCCGCATCCCATCCCTGTGTGCAGGGGGGGAGGACATCGAGTCCTTGGCTAGGGGGGGGGAAGGGCATGACATGAGGTGGGCTGTGGGTGATGGGGGGAACGGTAATGGGCTGGGGGCTGTTGGGGGGGGGTTAGGCCTGGCAATGGCCTATGGGGGGCTGCCTGGTAATGTGTTGATGGGATTGGGACTGGAATTGGGGTGATGGGGGTTAGGACAGTGAGTGGGTTCAGGGGGGGGGGCTAGGACTGGTCTGTGGTTTGGGGGTTGCTAGGACTGGAACTGGGCTGATGGGTGGCTAGGAATGGATATGTGCTGCTGCTGGGACTACAGGGACATGGATGCTGTGTGGGCTGGAACTAGGAGGGAGCTGATGGTGGGGGTGGATCAGAATGGGATGGGGCTGGGGGTGTACAATGCAGAGGTGGAAGTTATTCGGGTGGGTGTTGTCCAACATCTCCAATTGGTCGGGTATTGGGTGAATACCTGGGGGTTGGGGATGGAGGGGTAAGAGGTGAGTGTATGGACTAGGAATGCGGAAGTGGAATAATGAGAGGGATTAGTATGCTACAGCAGATGTTGTGAGAGGATGCTAATCAACGACAGGATTGAGGGGAGGACACATGGACAGCAGTCCCTGGAGAGTTAGAAGAGGACACGAGGAAGCCAGGAGAAACTGGCTGGGACTCTTGCAGCTGACGAAAGTGCACAATAATAGGTAGACGCATATCCCTTTCCATTGCATTTTCTATCGGGCATAGGTCAGCTCTGGTACATGTGCATCGTTAACGTCTGCGCTTTGTTTAATACAGGAGCAACCCACTGTATATTTATATCGTTACAGAGATGTACATTCCACGTTAGTCTGCTGTGAATCCCAGTCTAATGGTTGTTTTCCTGTTTCGAATTAGTGCCTACCTGTTTGTTGAGGGTCTATGTTCTGCATGTGTATGTGGCCGGATGAGTTTTGTTTAAAGGTTTCCAATGTGGCATTGCCACATGTTCTCTCTCCCCAGTGGGTCAGGTATTTTGGGCGTGAGAAATGTGTTGGTTCAGTATTTGCAGTGTTACCTTTTGTTTTGTAGAGTATGGTGGGTAGTGAGTCCTGTTATTGCTGGTAGGATACAGCGGGTTTGCAATGAGTTTCCCATGGGCAGTGTCCATTAGGCCACCTGCTGTGTCCATGCCATCCACCACCCTATTCTGCACCCATCACAGATGCTGCACATAGCCTTGCAGGTGCAACCACAGCTGACCCCTGGGCACAGTCACATGTGTGTGTATTGCTACATGTGTGGCACCAGCCCATGTAATGGCCATAGTATGGCTGGACGCATTACACATGTAGAGTGCCCTGCACGCACCCGTTGTAGCTCACACCGACACACATGTGTGTGTCCTCATGTGTCTCTCGCACAACACTGACACAAAGCACAGAGTGATATCTGGACAGCACAGTTAAACGGTAATAATGTAAAACTTTATTTATATAACAAACTGTGGGTGGGGATGTTCATTGGCCCACATGTGAACCTCGCTGTCAAACAGCTCTGCTGCCCTCCATGTGTGGGGTAGGCCATAGCATGGGCTGTCACAGGGCAGGTGTGTATTGCGTATCCACGCACTACACACCCCGGGGACCCCTGTCACATGGTGGCTGCTCCGCCACGCCCCCAGCTACGCGCTCCTCCAACAAGCGTAGGCGGTCAGCCACCATGGTCAGGGTCGCCAGGACCTGCCCCATGATAAGGGCGTTCTGCCTCTGGGCGTGAGCATGCGCACACACAGCTGCGGCCACTCGCAGACCACACATGCAGCCACACAGACACAGGTCTCCCCGTGTCTGTGTGGCTGCATCCACGGTGCGCATGTCCTCGGCTATGTGTGCCATGCCCATGTCCAGGGGGTGTGCGTTGCCATCACCATGTTGCAGGTCGCTGGCGCCCCCGTAGCCCTGTGACAGCCCATGTAGCTGGCCACCCATCACACATGCCCCCCCCATACCCCCCACCCAACCCATCCCCCACCAGCACCACGTTGGGCAGGTCACCCCCTTCATGCCCCTGTCCCTCCACAGCAGGGCCCGTACCCACCCGACCCACCTGCGCATGCCCCTCCTCCCCCTGCCCCTCCAGCATCTCTGTCCTCACCCCCTCCCCTGCCTCCTCCCCCACCATATGCGCACGGGGTAGCTGCCTGTGCTCCTCAGTCGGACCCCCACCCTGCCCCACATCCGACTCCTCCCCCTCTGCATCAGAGGGTTCCTCAGGCCCATGAGGTGGTGTGTGGTGCTCCAACACCATTTCTGCTGGGTCAGGCAGCACATCCAGCTCTTCGGCTCCGGCCAGTTCACCGGGCCCGGCATCCTGCACCACCTGCTCCTCCGCAGCGCGTACATCCACTGTGGGAGAGGGGGACACGTATCATTTCCATGTTCACACATGTGCCACAGCAGTAACATACATCCTGTGGTCATGTCAGCCACTGGTCCACAGGGCCATGTCACATCACTCACCATCCTGTTGGGCCAGCCGCTCCCTCTGAACCCGGCGCACAAAACGTGGATATCTTGCCCGCAGCTCCTGAGCCTTCTTCCGGAGATCCTCCACCTATTGGGGTGGAAACACATATTGAAATTAGTTGTCAGACACCCTTTGGTGGCCTCTGCCGCTACACATCTACAATTATCACTGTGCAATATGGTTTGAAACGATGGGGCACGAACCTGTGCATTTCCCAGACCACCAGGATGAGGGGTAGGGCTCTGAGGTGAGGCCTACTGCATCCTGGGGATGTGGTTTGCCTCCTGGGTTGACTGTCTGGGGCATTCCCCACACCACCAGGATGAGGGGTAGGGCTCTGAGGTGAGACCTACTGCATCCTGGGGATGTGGTTTGCCTCCTGTGTTGACTGTCTGGAGCATTCCCCACACCACCAGGATGAGGGGTAGGGCTCTGAGGTGAGGCCTACTGCATCCTGGGGATGTAGTTTGCCTCCTGTTTTGACTGTCTGGGGCATTCCCCACGCCACCAGGATGAGGGGTAGGGCTCTGAGGTGAGGCCTCCTGCATCCTGGGGATGTGTGTTGTTACTGTAGTCACAGCCAGGCCCAGCTACCATAGCACAGGGACAGGGGATGGGCTCCTCATATGGGACCCTCCGCATCCTGGGGCTATGGCCTGATCCTTGGGAGCACTAACAAGGACTGTATCCATAGCACAGGGACAGGGGATGGGCTCCTCATATGGGACCCTCCGCATCCTGGGGCTATGGCCTGATCCTTGGGAGCACTAACAAGGACTGTATCCATAGCACAGGGACAGGGGATGGGCTCCTCATATGGGACCCTCCGCATCCTGGGGCTATGGCCTGATCCTTGGGAGCACTAACAAGGACTGTATCCATAGCACAGGGACAGGGGATGGGCTCTTCATATGGGACCCTCCGCATCCTGGGGCTATGGCCTGATCCTTGGGAGCACTAACAAGGACTGTATCCATAGCACAGGGACAGGGGATGGACACCCTTTAGGGGCCTGCAGAATTCCAAAATGTCTTTGTGCTGTGTGATAGCTGACAGCAGCATATGTCAGACCCCTGTGTGTATCTTTGCCTTCGTTTTGGCCCTGTGGTTTTCTGTTGATTGCCCCCATCACTGAGGATGCACCTGTACCCCGTAGCATACCAATGTGGTCATTTGTTCATCTCTGCCATGGTTGTTTCTAACCCCTGTGGGCTTGTGGGTTCTGCTATTGGTTGTGTTGATGACCCAGCTACAAGCAGCCTGCGGTAACACCAGACATTCTCCAGCAGTGCAGATTCAAATGGTGCTTTGGTTACAGGCTGTTCTTCACCACGTCCTCATTTGGGGTGCCTGTCCCCAGACACTTACCTCACGTGGGTTCTCAGAGCTCCTGTTGTATCTATTTGTGAGGCGGTCCCAGGCCCTCCTCACCCTTGCTAGGTTCTGCCTCCTGGAGGAGCCAGGGAAGAGGCGTTGTTGGCGGAGACAGAAGAGCTCTGTCAGCAGGTACAGGTCTGCTTGTGTGAATGCAGGCTTTCGTGACATGGCTGCCATCTGCTCAGAATGTATTTTAGCTGCGTAGCCACGTGCGTTTATAAGTGCGTACCCACGTGCGTTCATGGAGGCGTAACCACGTGCGTTCATATGGGCGTCGCTACGTGCATTCATGGAGGCGTGGCTGTGTGCGTTGCGACAGCATTCAGAGGCCATGACACGGCGCGTACCTATGTGCGTTGATATCGGCACATGGGTGTTGCCTCGTGCGTTGCCTCATGCGTTGGCATGTTTGATTTTATAGCCTCATGGTGTACTGCAACTTACATTAACACTACCATCTAGGGACTTCCGGCGATGCGTGAGTGAGAGCAGACGTCTCTCTCTCGCTCCGGGGCCGCCTTGCCGATAAACCTGCAAATTTATCTATTTTCTGGGTCTCCCCCCTCTACTCACCTCAAATTGCTTACCGGGTACTGCACTGTCCGAGTGTAGCAACTGCGGAGTACCGGAGATGCCTTTGCCGGCGAGAAAAGAGCGCGACAAACCACCTCGAGCAGGGCCCTCCGCGGCGGCCACAGTGCAGCCGTCCTCCCCCGGTGCGGAAAGCATTGATTCCCACTCAGAGGAGCTGGCGAAGGAGGTGGTCCGGCTCCTCGATCCTAAATTTGACCGCCTCATGAAGAAATTGGATGGGATGGAAGAAGCGCTGACGGAGGTTGGTAGGCGCGTGGAGGAGCTTGAGCACCGCGTGGCAGGGGTAGAGGAGGGTGAGGGCCGCCGAGACCGGGAGCTGGAGAATCAAAAGAAGGCAATGCTTGAGATGCAGAACAAATTGGAGGATCTGGAGAACAGATCCTGCCGAAATAACCTCCGACTGGTGGGTCTGGGAGAAGAGAGGCCTGATGGAGAACTGTTGGTCTTCCTGGAAACTTGGCTGCCTGAAGTGCTGGGTCTAGCGGACCTTAAGGGCCCCTTTCAAATTGAGAGAGCACATCGCCTGGGAGTGAGGAGGGTGACTGGCGAGCGGCCGAGAGTGGTGATTCTTCGAGTGATGAATTTCCAACATAAATGGCGCATATTACAGGCTTATCGGAAGAGTGGCGACCTTATGTTGGACAACAGGTGAGTACTAATATTCCAGGATTACTCGGCGGCAGTTGCGGCAAAGCGGCGGGAATTTTCCCCAATATGTACTGAGCTATACCGTAGGAAAGCCCGATTCACTTTGGCTTATCCAGCCACATTGCGAGTTTCCCTCCAGGGCCAGAATCATACTTTTGATCAGGTGGCGGCCGCCAAAACGTTCCTCATCCAGCATTTTCCTGCGGATGTCTCCGAGGCCCGTTCATGAGCGTCCTGTTTTGTTTTTATTTTTTTATTTTTTTATTTTTTCTCATGGGGACATGAGGGATGCCCGGGCTCCTGGGTTAGAGTCTGAGGTTGTGGGCCTGTGGGCTGAGACTTGGCTCAGGGCCGTTCATGGGAGATTTGTTGGCCGGGCGTCTGTGTTCCCTTTGGGCTCATCCTGATTACTGCCCCAGGCTGGCTATCTTACTTCTGGATCCGGCAGGGAATATTGGGGATCTACTCTGTTACTTGACTTTTATAAGAGAACATACGAGCATAAAACACGACATGCTGGGTCAGGCCAGGATCTCTCGGGCCCAAAAATCTGTTTCCAGCACCGGTCAATCTGTATTCAGCACTGGCCAATCTCGATCATCTGTACCAAGTAGTTTCTATCCAGGGACACAGGTACCACAATGCTTGTATTGGTCGGGCATTGATGTCCTGGATCCCGCTTTCATAATGGCTAGTGGACCTTCACTCCAGAACCTTGAGTGGACCTTTTCACACTGGAGCTTTGCTGCATCCTCCGGTGACAACAATTGCAAGGTTTTGATTACATGCTGAGTGAACACTGTTTTCTTTTACTAGCTTTGAATGGTTTGCTCTGTAGCTTTATTGCATGTATCCTAGTCCTTTTATAAGAATGTTTAGTTATCATACTCATGCTATGTTGGTTAGTATAATGGGTGTTTGCACCTGCTTCATTGGTGGGTGGGGGAGGGGACACCGCGGCCGCAGTGGCGGAGGGGTGGGGCGGCCCTGAAGCACCGCGTTGGAAGTCTCACCTCAGTGCGGTAACTGAGGGTTGAATGCTTATGTTTTATGGGGTTTGATGTTTCTGTACAGGGAAGGGTTAACTTGGTAGAAGTGGAGCGAATGGGGGAGGGTGGGGGAAATGTGTTGGGAGGGGGGTGGGGGATGAAGGGGGTAGAGAGGGAGGGTTGGGGGGGAGAAGGGGAGGGACGGGGGGAGGAGTGGTGTGTATGTGTAGCAAGTGGACTGAGCCTGGACTCCAGGATGAATGAATTACGGTATGACGTGCAGCATCTACAATTCCCATACACGCCCATTTGGAGTACGATAGGAATGAGCTGGAGTTCTGGGTCGAGGCTGGGCGACCTAGAACAATGGTATGATTGGTGGATGTGGTTCTTGGACTGTCTACGGGATAAGGGAAATGCGGGATGATCTTCGTATAGTCACCTGGAATGTCGGTGGTTTAAATACCCCGGTTAAAAGGACCAAGATGCTCCAAGCTCTGAAAAGGAGCCGTGCCCAAATAGCCTTATTACAAGAAACCCACTTGACGGGAGTAGAGCATGCCAAATTGAGAAAGGACTGGGTGGGGCAGGTCTTTGCTGCGTCCACAACCATAAAGAAACGTGGCGTGGCGATTCTGGTACATCGAGGCCTTGGCGTGGAAATCCTGGGGGAGGAGACTGACCCAGCAGGGCGGTTTATCTTTCTACATGCTAAAATTCAGGGGCAAGAACTTTTTCTGGGTAACATATATGCCCCCAATGTTTATGACCATCAGTTCTTCCAACTAGTGCTGAGGAAAATATTGGGGGCCCCAAAGGTCCCACTGATATTGGCAGGGGACTTCAACTGCCCACATGATCCAGTGTTAGATAGGTCCGCGACTGGCGGCGCTTGCGGAGCTTGGAGTAAGAAAGGGGTGGGATACCTTTGTCAGATGGGTGGTCTGATTGACTCTTGGAGAATTCTGCATGGGGTAGAGAAGGATTATACGCATCTGTCGAGAGCACACCAAACTTGGTCCCGGATTGACTATATTCTGATTTCCAGAGAGAGCCTGGGTAAAGTGGTCAAAGTGGAGATCGAGCCCATAGTGGTGTCTGACCATGCGAAAGTGGTGTTGGATTGGCAGGGCACTTCCCCGGGAGGAACACGGTGGACTTTCCCGGGTCACCTCTGGCAGAAAGAAGACTTTCGAGCGTATCTGGTGAGCCACTGGGAGGAGTATCTCCGTTTCAACGATACAGGAGATGTTGAGGTGGCGACCTTTTGGGAGGCAGGTAAAGCAGTGTTGCGCGGCCACATTATAACGTATGTAGCGCGAGAGAGGAAACGCCTTAACTCGAGACTTTTGGATCTGACGAGTCAGCTGCAGGAGGCTAAGCGGACCGCTATGGTGCGCCCGAGGAGGCTTGAGGAATACTTAGAGGCTCAAAGAGCTTTGAATGAAGTGCTCCATGAGCGGGCCATCCACTCGCTGCAGTACTATCAGCACCAATTGTTTCGATTTGGGGACCGCACGGGGAGGCTCCTGGCGCGTTTGGTTAAACGGAAGGGAGGCATTCAGGGGGTGGCCCGAGTGCGAGACGAACAAGGGGTTCCCCAGACTGATTTACGGAAAATTGTCCAGGTATTTCGCCAATACTATCAAGCCTTATATACGCCAGATATTGAGAATAGAGCCCACGAACGTGAATTCCTGGCGGCCATCCCTGTGCCTACACTGACAGAGGCGGAGCTTCAGGGATTAAATGCGAGAATAACTGGGGCAGAAATCCAGGCAGTGATAAAGAAGGGGAAGCCTCATAAGGCTCCGGGCCCCGATGGCTATAGCGCTGAATTCTATAAAGTACTGATGCCTCATATTACACCTACTTTGATGGCATTATACAACGATGCTCAGCAGAGGGGTCTTTACCCGAGAGACATGAGAACAGCAGCAATAACTATCATCCCAAAAGAGGGTCGCGATCCAGAGGATCCGGCATCCTATCGTCCCATATCTCTGATTAATTATGATATGAAGCTGGTGGCCTCGGTGTTAGCGGCCCGATTGCAAGGGCTCCTACCTCGGTTGATTGGCCCACACCAATCGGGTTTCGTCAAGGGGAGAGGGGCTTTCTCCAATATCAGTAAGGTGTTGCTTGGCATGGAGCATTGTTTGCACCAGGAGACTCCTTTGCTACTGGTGAGCCTCGATGCTGAAAAAGCTTTCGATAGAGTCTCCTGGTCTTATATGTTTGCGGTCCTCGCGAAATTTGGCTTTCGAGGTGAGTTTCTGTCTTGGGTGAGAGCGTTGTATGCGAGTCCGCTGGCCTGTGTAGCGTCTGGGGGAACTTGCTCCGAGTCTTTTGAGCTACGTAGAGGTACGCGACAGGGATGCCCCTTATCGCCCTTATTATTTGTGCTGCAATTGGAACCCCTGCTTCTTGCGCTCATAGCGGAAGTGGAGATACGGGGAATTGATTGGCCCGGAGGTGGCATTAAGGTTAGTGCTTTTGCAGACGACATGCTCCTTTGCTTATGCGCGCCGCAGGCCTCTTTGGAGCGGGCCTTGGGAATGATCCAGCGATTTGGCGCATTTTCAGGACTCCGGGTTAACTTGAGTAAATCGGTCGCGTTGGATGTGGGTGGCCGAGCCAGGCGTCAGTGGAAGGGGCCTTTTCCCCTGCGATGGGCATCAGGGGAATTTCGCTATCTGGGGATTCAGATCCCCGATCATGTGTCGAAGTTATATGCTGTTAACGTTCGACCGATGCTGCAGCGCACGATGACTACTCTCCAAAAATGGAGGGACCTCCCGCTCTCGCTTATGGGGCGTCTTGCTCTTTTCCAGATGATGGAGGCCCCGCGTTGGATGTACTTGTTGCGCCATCTGCCTATTTGGCTGTTGAGAAGAGATGTGCTGCTTTTGCAGCGTCACATTAGACTCTTTCTATGGAGGGGCAAGAAATCACGGATCCCCCTTTCGGTGCTGATGAGCAGCAGGGAGGAGGGGGGGGCTGGGTTATTTTCGGTGAGAGATTATAACTTCCTAGCCTTGCTAAAGCCGCTGAGAGATCTAATTTTGAGGCGGGAGGATATTTTACCGATGGGCCTGGTTGAGCGGCTCTCCGCACCCTCTCATCCAGCCTACTTGCTGCATTGCCGGACGCCGGTATTGCCACAGGCGTGGCGAGGGTCAGTCTATTTTGGTGCCTTGCGACAGGCTTGGCGGTTCCTTTGTCAGAAAAAAGGAGTACATTGGTACAGTACGGACTGTCTGCCATTGCGTGATAATGCTGACTTTCCGCCTGGGAACCAAGGGAGACTTCCCGTGAGTTGGACGCAAGCGGGTTTGGGATATCTGGGTCAACTTCATATGCAGTCACAGGCGGAGTTAGATTCCTTTCAGGGGTTGATGAGCCGCTTTCATCTTGCGCCTCAGACTTTCTTTTTCTATCTGCAAGTGAGACACTACATCCGAGCACTGCAACGTACTGGGGGCTTTCAATTCGATACATTGGGGATATGGGAATTTATGGCGGCCACTGACGGTAAGCTTTCGTTGCGAATCTGGCGGGAGGAGTGCTATCCGGGGGGTGAGCGGGCCCCGTTAGAGAAACTAGTCCAGCGGTGGAAAACCGATGGTACTGTCCGACTTACGGTGGCCGCCTGCCAGGAAGCTTTTCAACAAATCAGGCTCCTCTCTGAATCTGTCAAATTTCAAGAGCTACAATATAAATTGCTCTGGAGAGCATTTGTACCCAACACTTGGGCGGCCAGGATGAAGGTGCTCTCGACCGATGTTTGCCATTTATGTGGGACCCATAGGGGGACATTGCTACATCGTTTTTGGGAATGTGTGAGTGTAAATCAGTTTTGGCAGGACGTATATAACGAGCTGCAAGTTTGCAGACCCCTTGAGAAGACACTTTCCCCTGAATGGTGTTTGTTTGGTCTGGTGGAGACCACCTTGTTGGAGACGACTGGGGGGACCCCTGGTGATGGTGTCTCAAACATTGCTCTCTCCGGGGTTGGGTGCCCTACCTTCTTAGGTGCAGCGCCTACGCGACAGCTTTATGCTCGTGGCTTCTTGATTGCGAAATCTAGCATACTCCGCCATTGGGTGGATGATCGACCCCCGGGACTTCGGGAATGGTGCAGAGCCTTACTGAACTTGAGGAGGCACGAGTTTCGCACAGCCCATCTGCTGGGGAACAAGAAACTAGTAGCCTGTGGGACAGTCTGGGAGGGGGTTACTGTGGAGTTCTTCACCTCCCGGGGGATCATCTGTGACAGGTCCTGTGTGACTGCTGAATGAAGTGTGAGGTGGGTTTGCATGTTTGGGATGTGGGGTGAAAACGTCTTTGAGCCTAGATGGTTAGATGATACCGATATACTGCTATATGGAGGAGGGCGTGTGGAAGAGATTAGCTGCTCCTGAGGGGTGGGTTTGGGAGGGGGAGTGGGGGGGGAGTGGAGGGTGTAGGGGGTGGGTAGACGGGTTTTGTCGGAGTGCTGGATTTATTTATGCTGTTGAGTTACATAGATTATGTTTACTTCGCTGAGTACTTTCCTGTGGTGTTTCATTTCCATGTATATCTTGCTCCATTTATCTTCACATATGTTCGTTTCATATGTTTTCTTTGTGTATGAAACTTTGGAAACTCAATAAAAATGATTTGAAATAAAATAACACTACCATCTATACATGTGTTGGCCTATGGCTTATCCTAGCCTGTGGGCATGGGCTGGCTTTTACATCCCCCACATTGTTGGCCTACTGCTATTTCTTGCAGGGTCAGCATACACCCCAAAATACTCCCAAGAGATGAAAAAAGGAAATAAATTCCTCCACACACACACACACATATGAAAGGTAGAAAACTCTGACTACCTATAAAAAGGTAGAAAAAACTCTGATCAACACTAGATCAACACTACGATACAGAAACTTATTAATGTATATAAAATGTAAATAGTTTTGACAATTAATGCACAGTTATTTGTATAAAGTTACAATGTTATAAATCTCTGTTAATAACTATTATCTGTATAAAGTTTAAAAAAATCTCTGTTCCATGTAATGTATACATTAGTATACAAATTTGTTTACTTGTTCCATGTAAACCGCCCCTGATCTCTGGAAGGGGCGGTATAGAAGAAATAGCTAAATAAATAAATAAATAAATGTGTTCAGATACCTCCTGCCTCTGACATCTCACATTATGGATATTTCACATTGCTTTGTAGAGGGCTGACCTTGATAAAGAGATGTCTATGACATTTGTAATGTCCCTTTTGTTTACATGGGTTGGGGGGGGGGTGGGGACCAGGGCACAGTGAGTGTCCCTGATTGGTATACTGTGGAGGTGGCATCTGGACCACTGTAGAGCATCTGTTTATCTGTGTATTTTGATATGTATATATCATTATTTGTAGCCTTCTCATGCATGACCTTACACCCTTTCTCTCTGTCATTTCTTGCTCTTTGCTGTCAAAGGACGGCTTGCAGTCTGTATCCTGACCTCTGATATTGTTGGGTTACACACACCACTACTCCAAATGCAGCTGCACCTGGCAGTCCTGCCATGTATCTCCACAGAGGCCTCATACCCATAGGTTCTGACTGCACAGCCAGTGCATTTGCCAGTGGAGTAAGCCTCTGTAGCTCCTTCTACATGCCCAGCTGGCTACAGAGCGACTACAGTTCACCGCACAGTCCATCTGCTGTGATTCGCAGTGTTTTACTGGAGCAGACACAACCATGATGCACTACACATGCAAATCAGCTGTCCGATGATTGACACAAGATGTGAAATGCAACCCTACAGCAGCTCGGCCTGGTGGGGGTAACTGACCATGTGCGCCCCCACAGCACCTCAGCCTGCTAGGGGGCACTGACAGTGTGTTTTACTGCCACACAGTGGGTACACGACGTCACATTGTGTGGTTGCTGTGCTCACCCTGAGGGTGCAGTGAGGCGCACAGCATGACGTCCACCGAACCATCCATGGCAAACATAGGCCACGCTGGAGGTCCACAGCAGTGATAATGTGTGAGATAGGTGGTGACTGCCCAAACACCTTGGCTATATCTGCCTGTCTCTGTCAGGTGTCATCCCTACGGACCCCTAGGGGGATTTTGGTGGTAGACCGTTTCTCCGAGCAGCAGATCCACATTCTGCCTCCCTGCAATGGGGGCAGTAGGGTGGTTCATCAACCTCAGTTCTACTGTGGATATCACACCCTACAGTGCAGTCACTGCAGCGCTCTACATATCCATAGCACAGGTGCAGACAGATAGGTAGGGCTGTCTATACTAGGCTGAACCCAGACACTATCTGGTATTTTCCTATAGCAGCTGCACCCTGCTATGCACTCCATCGAGACACATACCAGCTGCATAACATCTGCTAGTTGGTCCATTACTGCATGTTCCTGTTGGACTTGCGTGCACCAGACATGGGATGGCAGCAGACACAAGACGCAGATCAGTCAGTGACTAGCCCCCACAAAGAGTCACATACATATCACATAATGGAGCTACTATATGGCACTATGGGGATGCCTAGCCATGCCGTGGTCACTGCACAGTCAGGGTGAGATTGATCTTCATGCAGGACATACGGCGGTCGCCCTGTCTGTGTAGGTGGTGGCCAGGCACTGCTCTGTCACAGTCAGTGGCCTATGCGCTGTGCAGATGCAGCCTGTCCAGGCCACCCTGTCAGGGCTATACCCATGGTGCCTTGCTCCTCATTATGCATTATTTGTGTCAGCATTGGACCTGACCATTGTGTTGCCCTCCAGGACTGCATTTTGGGGACTCTGCTCTAGGTTCTGCACCTGATTTTTGTGTCTGTGCTCGGTGTGGTTAAAATTGGCGTATTAACCATGCATATCTTATCAGCAATAAATTGTTTTCCTTACTAGCATGGTTTAATTGTGAGGAAAATATGGGTACTGGATTGGCAGGAGCCCTAGCTGGGCTTTGAACCTGTGACCTTCTGTTTGTGCATACACTGTCTGTGTGCACTGCACCATGGTGTTGCCACAGATAGGCTGCACCCCCTAGGGAGTCCATGACTGTACATCCGACAGGGCCTGTGTGTTGCGGTGGGCGTGCCAGCCTACACATGGCTGGGCAACTGTCTGCTGTGGCTAAACGCCACTGGCCCCTCCACCACCTGTACCCTTCCCCGACATGATGACATGTCGTTATCTTGCCAAATGCCTATGAGCTACTAGGGTGTCGCACTACGGGAATGCATTTGTGGAACTCGGCTGTGGGAACTGACCATTGTTAGGGGGGGGTAAAATATAGTTCTTTGTCCCATGTTCTCTGGGGTGAAGTGGTGTCTGTACTATCTCTGTTGTGTGGTGAGTAAAATATGGGGACAGGGTTGGTGGGTGCTCCAGCTGGGATTTGAACCCATGACCCTCTGATCTTACAGGTACTGGCTGTGTCCACTGCACCACACTGTAGCCACAGAGACAGTGAGGTTCCTGGAGATAGGTAACCTGGCAGAGTGAGTCAGACACCCTGCTCTGCACATTTTTACTGTCGGCTCATTCACCTTCTATGGCGATACACGTGCACATCGACCCCACAATTGACCTCGGGAAAAGGGATAGACCCTCACCAGACTGGCCAATGGTGCTAGTAATGTGCAACCATTGCAGACACTCCCAGGTGAGCTCAGGGCAGAGCTGACTGGGGAATGATTTGTGGACGGGTCTACGCTCCGTTGACCCTTACATACATCCTATTTCGTTTTTTGTAGCTTTCAAGGAATTGTTTGTTACATGTGACCACTAATATCTCTGTTGCCCAGCTGGTTTATACTTTCTTTTTGCTTTTGTTATGTTGTTTTTACATTTCTCTTTGCTATTTTGTTCTGTGCACATGTATCACACTGCTCACGTTTTTTTAGATATCACCGGTTTTGCTGTACATTGCTGATGTAAATGGTTTCTCTTCCCTTTAATATGCCTTTAACGGCAGGTTTTCATTCGCGTTGGGATTGAGCTCTGAGATTCAGCGCATTAGTATGGGGGGAGCCTCTCCCCGCCCACTCTCCGCCCATTGACCCCTTCTCTCCGCCCACTGTCCGCCTTCTGTGCTGTTTTAACGCGCCACGGGGGTTTACGATCGTTCAATGCGGTTAACGCACGTAATGTACGCTTAACGATCATTCGCACGTCCGAACGCGTGTTGTAACGTGCGAACGATCGCTAAGAGTACATTACGCGCGTTATTCACGATTACCGCAGTTTAGTAAACATACCCCTAAGTCTCTGTCTTTCCAGGATTGATTGGTGTACGCTTGGGACTATACGTATTATTGATACAAAGCAAGTGTGTGTCCTTATCCATGTTTTCATACCCCCATCACTGCGAGGGGACTGGCTGGGTTTGGACGAAGCGCAAGAGTTGTATGTATGTATGAGTCCTGGATTCGTAATTTCACACCTCTGTTAATTAAGAGGTTTGGATTGCCACCTAAAAGTGAAATTACGTGCGCCTCTGTAAATAAGGAGGTTCAAGTTGCTATTGGTAAAAGGCGAAGTTAATTGCCCCTGTCCCTGAACAGTGAAAACACCAGGTCTACATAGACTATAGAGAAGGGACAGCTAGGGAAATGTTTAAAAGAAAATCCAAACAGGAAGAAAATAATGAGAAAGGAACTGAGCCCGGTCCTAACCCCATAGATAGCCTTGTTAAACAGAACCCCCTATTGGAAGCCTAGATAAAAAATTGTTCTAAACAATGGGAAAAATGGACGAAAAAAACACCCTCTCTTGCCTGGCCAGCAGGGGGGTCGTTTGATCCGCTCATTTTGACCAAAATTAGGGATCATATTTTATTTAACAAATGTGGCAAAGCCCAATTGGAACATTTGCGACATATTTCCCTGTGGATGCAGGCCGGTCCAGAGCCTTTGCCTTCTGCCCCTGTACCCCCACCTTCTTATTGGGCAGCCGAAAGTAAAGCTATGGCAGGCATAGGCTATTCCGACCCTGTCTTCCAGCCCAAGTGAGAACCAACTTCTCACCCAGCAGCCTCTCTACCCCCCAGAACAGGTCCTGCATCAACTCTTGGACACTGAGGGAGCTTGGGCAAAGATTGAGGGTCATGTTAGCTTAAAAGCCACCCCTGCCCCAGATCCCAATGCATATGCTGAGGCACAGGCAAAATTAGAAGAGTTGAAACAACAATTGACAGCAGAACATGAAGATTTAGTAAGTCAGGCTCAAGCTTTAAAGCAATCTGAGGAAAAAATTACTGGGAATCTTAAAAGATGGGAGTTAGACCTAGCAGATAGGGAAAAACGTCTTAAGGAGATTATAGAAGAGGAAGAAGAGAAGAAGGTAGATGAGGAAGTAGATGATGAAGAGAAAAAAAGTGAACTTACACTGGTTTGTGGTGTCGTGCAAGGTGGTAAAACCCCTTGAGCTCCAAAACCATGTATTCTTACTTTTATTACAGAGCAGGAGGATGGAAATGGTTATTATGTTTACCGATGGTCCTCCAACATGTACAGTTGGACAAGAGCCAACCAGCCCCAGATGTTACAGTGGCCCCCTAATGGATCACTGGAAACTGTACACCTTAACACCGCCCGACTCTGCATTCGCAGAGGAGTGGGAGATCCTAACTGGGATTCTGCCTATATGGAGGCAGGTCTTAGGGTTTGGGAGAAGCATGAGAATCAGGACGCTAATAAACAGCTTCTGTTTCCAGTAATCTATACAAATGAAGGAAAATCTAAATATATACCATGGAGTTTTACTGATATGACTAATATGGCCAGTAGTCTACCTCCTCTCAGTAGAGGGGGAGAGACATGGATTCAAAAATTTGAAAGAATTACGGCTGGATATAATTTGGCTTTGGGAGATATCAAAGCTTTATTGACCAAATTTCTGGGAAATAGTGCGACAAATCAAGTGTTCGCCAATGCCGACTTAGACCAGGTGAAGGTCACAGTTAACACTTATGATGGTGCTTCCTTCAACGAGTTTCGTCCTCGTATTTGGGACGCCCTCAGGGAGATGTACCCTACTCAGCGCAGTTTGGCTCCTCTCACTACTATGAGATTCCAAATAGGTGAGGATATCAGTGCATACCTCGTACAATTTCAAGATTTATGGGAAGCACAAATGGGGGTACCATATGATGATGTTTGTATGAGACCCGTATTTTTCCAGACCTTGTGTAATACATTACCCCCACCCGTAAATGCAAAATTAAAGTCTATAGTAGCCTTGGAGTCTGAGCCATGGCCTAAACAACAGGCCCATATTTTGCATTATATTCGATCTTTAGAGGAGGACACTTTGAAACCTGAGAAGGATTTGAAACAGGCCCAAGCACGCTTGTTACACCTTCAACTTAAAGGGTTACAAGAAATTAAAGATCCCCAATCCACCACCAAATTACATCTTGATAAATCTAATAATGAACTTATTAGACAACTAAAACAGAAAATTAGGGAACAGCAGGAGAAAATTGATGACATAGAATATCTGGATCCTTATGAGGATGATGTTCCAGACCCCTATGATGAGGTATGGGATAGAGATAAGGAGCGCATTTACTATAACGGAGCCCAACGACCCCGTTATCCTCAGCCACAGCGTCGAGGTCCCTCTTACCAACAAAATAACCGTACTCCTGCCCCACAGTGTTGGAACTGTGGTGGTTACGGTCATTTTCAGCGCTCATGCCGTGCTCAGCGCAGAAATGAGAACTTTGACAGGAGGCATTTTCCCTTGTGGACAACTCCCCGGGATTCTGGACCCCCACCTCAACAATGACTGGGAATCTATATCTTACAGGCGAGGCTCACATATCAGGAACCTCTGATCACAGTATATCTTAATGATGAGCCCACAGAAATGTTACTTGATACAGGAGCCACTTCCTCTGTATTAACTGCTTTACCGCAGAGATGCCAGCTTAGTAGAAAGAAAATGACTACCACTGGTTTTGATGGTAGACCCCTTACATCTTACCTAACTACACCTATTTGTTTAAGAATAGGAGATCAGCAGATTTCTCATTCTTTTCTGTTTGCCCCATATTGCCCAGTAAATTTGATGGGTAGGGACTTATTGGTGAAATTACAGGTTGAATTCACCTATGGTCCGCTGGGAGAAAAAGGCCCTGAGCGGTCACTGCTCCTCAGCCCTTATGGCCGAGTTAAATCACATCTGCCTGTTACCATTCATATTAAGCTTGGCTGTAAACCACCAAAGATTCCGCAGTATCCTCTCCAACCGGAGGCCCTGCAGGGATCTCGCCAGGAGATTCAGGAGCTGTTACAGCACAGAATCATTGAACTCAGTAACTCCCCATACAACACCCCACTATTCCCTGTGAAAAAGCCTAATGGGAACTGGCGAATAGTTCATGACTTACGTGCACTTAACAGTGTTATTGAACCACAGTTTCCAGTAGTCTCAAACCCTGCCACATTGCTGACAACGACTACTCTGTACAAGTATCATACTGTTTTGGACCTTTCCCATGCCTTTTTTGGGATAGAGGTCGAACCCACATCCAGGCAGTTTCTGGCATTTATTTTTGAGGGTCAGCATTATCAGTGGACCAGGTTACCCCAAGGATACGTGGAAAGTCCCTCCATATTCTCTCAAGCACTAGTTGCTGATTTGCAATCATTCAGGGCAGAGCTGCCCAGCAATGTGTCTTTGTTACAGTATGTAGATGACTTACTGCTTTCCACAGCTGAGGCTGCAACAAAACCTGGCCCTCACAGATAAACTTGTTTGTTATCTTTTGGAAAGTGGTTACCAGATTAACATGGCCAAGGCACAGATCTGCCAAACTGAAGTCACTTTTCTGGGTTTTCTATTAGGAGATGGAATGCTGTCTCTGACAGAGAAAACTAAACAACACTGCCTGCAATTACAGATGCCCTCCACTGTAAAGCAATTGCGATCTCTGCTCGGCATGATAAACCTCTGCCGTAATTGGATCCCAGGTCACAGTCAACGCACACATCCCTTTTGCAAATATTTAAAAGGGGGAGGGCTAAGGGGTTGACTGCTATCAGCCTGTCAGCTCCTGACCAGATTTTGCTTCAGTCTCTTTTGTCTGATGTCTCGCACACACCAAGTCTCTGTCTCCCTGACTATTCAAAGGAAATGTTTCTCATTAGCTTCCACGGACATCACACATGGGCAGCTGTGATTTACCAGGATGATGGTAAAATTGTGTCCTACTTGTCAGGGTCTTTTTCTGTTACAGAAATAGTTCTGCCTGACGTTGAGAGGGGATTAGTAGCCACCAGTGAGGCAGTCAGGAAGACCTATAACACCTTTCTTCCCTTGCGACTCACTGTGTATTGCTCCGGTGATGTAGAGGCATTGTTATGCAGTAATACTCTCCACTTTACCCCACATCGGGTGAACCAGCTGTGTGCTACCCTGCTACGGAGTCATACTGCATACTTGGGTGCATGTCAGCCATCAGTCATACTGATACTTGGGTGCATGTCAGCCATCTAAAAGCGTCTCCAGCTGTCCCATCTGATTAATCAGTTTTATTTCCCTACAGAACTCACGTGTTCTCACCACAGTGCTATGTTATTAGTACCAAAGATGATCGCTGTCAAGCCTACTCCGTGGGCGTCCTTGTGCCTTCTTCTGGGAATCTCTGTCATAATCGTGCTCCTTATTGAGTGTTTACATCCAGATGGACAGCTAGCTTTGTTTCTCCAGGGATGGAACCAGACTAACCAGACGATATCTTGAGTACCCCGAGCTTTACCTGGAGGCTCTCTGAACTTGTGGAAGCAATCAGTATTACACATTGTTTCCCTGATGAACATTGCAGACTGCATTATTTGTACCCCTTTACCAAAGGGTGTATCATATGCTCCAGTACATGTTTCAAAGGTTCCCTTAAATGAGTATGCGGGACAGCTTGCTTGTGTAGATAATAATAATTTTTCTGCCAGTTGTTATGAAGCTTTTAATTGTTCCCAGACGTGGCATGCAATGAATATGATGCATGACCCTTTGCGTGTATATGTTGACCCGATTATGATATTTGATCTATGTTTAATAACAAATGTATCCATTGCTTTTTCAGACAGGTGTAACCTGTCGTATAATGTGATTAATGGATCCTTTCATTTTGCTAGTAATTCTGTCATGATAAAGTGGTATAATCAATCCGGTAATATGGACCCCTCCAATATGAAATATGATTGGAGAGATATTACAAGGAACCCGGTAGTGTTTAATGGATCTGACTTCCGCTGGTATGAAGGGGTTGGTCCCATTTACCACGATGGTTCAGCTGTGCTGACAACGGGATCTCAGAATGAATCTCCATATACTTCATGCTATCTCCCAATGTCCATTTTCAGGAGGGATCTTACCTCAGCTACCACGGGAAAATCTTCTGTTAAGTGGTTTGATGGGCATCATATGAGTCGCATATGGACACCTGCTACAAACCTCTTTGCTGTAGTGGGTCATTATTGGTTATGTGGGGAAACTCTGTATCAGGAAGTTAACCTCTCCCTATTACCTTGTGCTTTGGTCAAAGTTTCTTCTTTTTCTGTCTTGATACCTCTTAATGTTACCCATCATTCTGCTTCTTGCTCCACCCTGCATAGATTAAAACGTAGCTCCTCAGCTTATGCTAGCCCCTGGGATTCCTCTATAGCCGAGGATGATGCCATTCAGGCCTCATTCGAGTATATCAATTCCACTTATCCCATGACTAAAACTCATTTGGATGCCCTTAGCGCAACGGCCTGGATTCCCTTTGCCACCCCGCCCTTACTGCTGAGCTTGGTATGGCTGTACGCCGTTTGCAATGTTTGTTGCATATTCAAATGAAAGCTGTTACCGAATCTATCTCACGCCTAGCTGAGTCCCTTGAGCAAAATACATAAATGACTCTGCAGAATAGGCAAGCTTTGGATTTAATTTTGGCTGCCGAAGGTGGAACATGTACTTCCATTAATGCTACAAACTGTTGTACTGTCATCGCTAACCATACCATTTTTGTCCTTGATGCTATGAATAAGATAAAGCATCTCTCTGAGTTGCATATTGATGATTTTAAGGGGGGCTTCAACTTGATAATATCTGGGGTAGTATTGCTTCATGGTTTGCTAGTTTAGATGTAGGACTTAAAGCCTTCTTTATTACGCTTTTAAGTATAGCTTGTTTTGCAATCATTGCCTGTTGTGCCTTATCCATTTTACTTGCCTGTTGTAAACGAATGATATCGCAAAGCACTAAAACCATGTATATTGTGTCAAGGGAACAGTACCAGCGATTGCCTTTGGATGATCTCTCTTTGTCTCAAATGGTTGTTATTCATGCCCCTTAGTGGGATTACTTTTGCTACACCCCACCCCCCAAAAAAAAAAAAAAAAAAAAAAAAAAGGAAATTAAAAAGGGGAGAATGTTGGGAAATTTTAATTAATTCTGCCTTTGGTCTGGTTTAAATATTGGGTTTATATGACTGCACCCTTGCCTGGTGAAACTACACAGGATATGGATGGCACAGAAGATAAGAAGACAATACATATGAGCAATATGAGAGTATATGCTTGCCATAAGATAATAGATGCGACCTGCTATGGAGGATTCTGGGTAACCATATTCTGCATAGGAGTATGCAGAATATTGGGGCCTAGCAAAAAAATACAGGCCAAGCAAAGAATTCAAACTAATGAGCACAAAACACTCTCTCTTGCCCTGACGGTTTCAATTAGTGCCAAGAGAAGAAAAATACAGAAAGGGGCAGAGGTCACAGACCATGCATAGATGAGCAGACCTAAAAGCAGATCCAGATGTATAAATGTAAAGGGATCCTCCCCTGGGGGAAAAGTGTTGCAGGACGCCTGGGGCCTTGCAGACACTTAAGAACTTATGATGAATTCACTGAAACTAATTTGAAACAGACATTTGAGACAAGGAGAAATGTATATAAATCATCCATTTTAAGGAAGGGTGGGCAGTGCTTTTTCCCCATACAGAGAGAGAGTGCTGTCCGCCATCTCTAGAGAGGCTTTGCTGTTCTGCATGACACTATTATTTTGCTATGCTAAAATAAATGTTTTTGTAGTTATAGCAACTGCTGTCTAAGTAATTCTTTGATTGGTGATATTTGGGCAACTGCTTGTGGGAACCAGGCCACACCCATAGCATGACCCCAGATCTTGCCTCCCATGACCAGGGTTGGGCTGTGAGGAATCTCCTGCACCCCTCACCATTTTGCTCCCATCCAGGCCTCCCATTCCCCATCGTCTAGGGGAATTTATTCTACCTCGGAGGTAGAATAAGTCCCCCGTCCAGTCTTTCAGCCCCAGATGTACAGGGTTGACTTCAGAATCAGCCTGTATGTATGGGGCCACGGATTGCCTACTGCCCGCCCTAACTCCATCTCTGCGCTGCCCCTTCCCACCCCCATCTAAGCCTCCCCGTACAAATTCCTTGTTCATATGGGGAGGCTTAGTTGGGAATGGCAAGGGGGATGAATAGTGGGGATGGACATCTCAATGGGACATCCATCCTGGCTATTTGCAGGACAGCATAGACCCCATAGCATATGACGGCAGATATAGACCAGTATGGTCCTTTTAGTCTACCCCATGGCTGGAGTAATTGTAACCGCTGCTCTGTGCAGGTCACCCACTCTATGCCTATGTTTAGGGTTGTACCTGCCGCTCTGTGCAACTCACCCCGTTTTATTTCTATAAAAGATATTTGTTTGTTTTTATTTCATCCTCTTGCTATAAAGGGATCCACTGTGTCTGCCCCATGCCATTTTGAATTCAGTCACTGCATCCAGATGGAGGTGCCCACCACCTTCATCTGGATCTCAGTCCATCTGTGCATCACCATCTATGCACTTTTTCAGTGAAAATGTATTTCTTGATGTTGTTTTTAAGTTTACCTCCTTGTAGTTTCATTTTATGCCCTCTAGTTTTACAGCTTCTCCTTCTTTGAAAAATGTTTGTTTGTATTTAAAGATCTGTATCATATCTCCCCTGTCCCTCTTCTCTTCCTGGATGGTTTTGTTTGCCTCTAGACCTCTCGAACTTGAAGACCCTACTGGTCTTTGCTAATTCAGCAGTTTCCAGGGCCAGCTCAGTAGAAACAGAGACCCTCTATGGTGGATGCCCCTTGCTGAGCTTCTTGACCACATCACAGATGATGACAGCATTCTCCCCATTGCCAGGACAATTTCCTGGAAGGTGCCTCCATCATGCTACTAGCACTCTTATTCCCACACTTATCTATCACTGGGTGAAATGGACAAGATGCTTGTTCCAGAGAGCTTAAAAAGATACTTTCCCTCCAAAGGTCTGGATATTTGAAGATATCGCCCAGTCCTTTCCATGGGACTGGGCTCCTACAGCTCCCTTGTCAGTCTTCCAGAAACTCCTATGCTGGTTCCTGGGCCCCATCCATCCTCTGTTTGTACACTAGAAGTAGCATGGTAGGGTACGAAGGAAAATTTAGTGACACCCTGTTCAAAATAGCAGAAAGCAAAGAACAATATCAAATAGGAAAGAATAGTGAAGTATCTATAATCCAAAGGTTGTGGGATCTATGGCAGCATGGCTTTATCAATGGAAATTCTTTAGGCAAAAAAAAAAATTTCATATAAGGAGAAAAAGGATCTCATTCTCATAGCCAAATGTTGGCACAAGTTGTGATGGATGCTGAATTAATTCTATTATAAATATTTGGCTATGAGACTGAGATCCTTTTTCTCCTTATATAATATATATATATTTTTTCCCAAAGAATTTGGTGTTTATTGAATTGACATAGGGGTCTGTTTACTAAGTGGATTTCGCATGGAAGCCGCTAGTGCCGCTTAGTAAACACACCCCATAACCTTTGGAGTATTCTGTTTTTTTGTGATCTTTATCAGAGGAAAATCATGTCAAACAAATTGATTAATTTCTTTAACTGGGTGAACAAAGAATTAGATGAGGGGCATATGCCAGTTATGGTTACTTGAAGTTTATAGGCAGCATATGAGCCCCAAAGTAGTGAACTGGATTAGAAACTGGATGATTAGTAAACATAGAAACATAGAAATATGACGACAGAAAAAGAACACATGGCCTATCTAGTCTGTCCTTCCATATCAACAACTACAACAGTCCCCTTTTTTCCTTTAGAGATCCTCTGTGTTTGTCCCATGCTTCTTTGAATTCAGTTACTGTCCTCATCTCTACCACCTCCACTGGGAGACTATTCCATGGATACACCACTCTTTCCGTAAAGAAATATTTCCGCAAATCACTCCTGAATCTATCCCCCTTCACCCTCATCCCATGTCCCCTCATAGTAGAACTTGCTTTCAATTGAAAGAGGCTCTCTCCCTGAACATTTATGCCACGGAGGTATTTAAACATCTCAATCATATCACCTCTATCCCACCTTCCCTCTAAGGTGTACATATTAAAATCCTTAAGTCTGTCCTCATATGCTTTATAGTGAAGACCAGTAACCATTTTAGTAACCACCCTCTGCACCGACTCCATTCTGTTCACATCCTTTTGAAGGTGTGGTGTCTAGAATTGCACATTATACTCCAAATGAGGTCGCACCAAAGACTTATATAGAGGCACTATCACCTCCTTTTTTCTGCTAACCATTCCTCTCCTTATGCACCCAAGCATCCTTCTAGCTTTTGCCGTCGCCTTTTCTACTTGTTTAGCTACTTTAAGATCATCAGACACAACCACACCTAGGTCCCGCTCTTCTTTAGTGGACAAAAGTACTTCACTCCCTATACTATATTGCTCCCTTGGATTGCCGCAGCCCAAATGCATGACCTTACATTTATTAACATTAAATCCCAGCTGCCAAATTCTAGACCATTCTTCAGCTTAGCTAGATCCCTCCTCATGGTATCTACACCTTCCTGGGTGACTACTCTATTGCAGATTTTGGTATCATCCACAAAGAGGCAAACCTTACCCGACAGCCCTTAGTAAACAAGAGAAGGTAAAACTAAATGGAATTCAGTCTGGGGAATGAAAAGTGATTACTGAAGTGCCAATTCTGTTCATTATCTGAGTGATACTGTAGAGGTATTCAAGATTTTCCTTTTTGCAGGTGATGCTAAGCTCTGCAACAGAGGGAGTAATCAGAATGAGATGTGACCTCAGAAAGCTTGAGTTCTATTTGAGTGATTGGCAGTTAAAATTCAGTGCATTAAGATAGAGAATCATGCATTTGTGGTGAGGAACTTCAAAGGTGAAGTGAAATCAAGGGTGAGAAACTGATGCACACCATTCAGGAGAGATACCTCAGGACCATAATTTCTGATGATTTCAAGGTAGTGAAACAGTATGATAAGGGGGTGGTCAGAACTGGAAATATGCTAAGATATATGAAGGCCCATTTTACAAAGGATGTCCAAGTGCAAAAAAAGTAGATATGTCCACATAGACATCCCCAGAAGAGTATTTCAAAATGGGGATGTCTAATAGCCTAATTGTTAGAATAGTGAGCTAAGATCAAGAAAGCCAGAGTTCAAATCCCAGTGCTTCTCCTTGTGATCTTAGGGTAGTCACTTAATTCTCTAGCTTCTCTACAGCCTTGGGATGTTTTAAGGCCAAATCAAGCACTTTCCTGATGCCTGTTTGTTCCTGAACAGGTCTAAACATGGATGGAGCCACATCCATCCGCAAAGGTTTTGAAATGAAGAGGGGATGTCTAAGTCCATCGCATCTCCCCAAACACACCTCTGCCATGCCCCCTGCCTACTTGGACATCCCCACACTGGAGATATCTGTAAAAAACATTTGTAAAATGGATCTGGGGAGGTCTCTGTGATTTGGATGTCCACATGTATGTTTTCGGGTGTAGAGAACAATACTGGATTTTCAACTTGCACAATGAAAAACTGTGGGGTTTAAATGCCACTGTTGAGTGATATACCCTCATATGATTTCTTGCAAGTGGTCTGCTGCATATGTTACTATGCTTTTTGGATTAGTAGGCAGAGTATGTTCATTGCTGCGCTATTTAAACTGGGATGTAGCACAGAGAAGTCGCATGCTGTGGTTTTGTTGCTTTCAATGATGGATAAGCTGTGCACTGCAAAGTGTTAAGTGTGTAAGCTTTTTTCCACAGTTTATACAGTCATATCTGTGTTTTGAAAATATCACCTGGTTTCTGTGTTCCTTATGAATATGTTCTATTGTCAGAAATGCTAAGTCCCTCAATCAGTGATATAAAACCTGCAAGCAGGTCAGGACAAAAAATGGCGTTTTCTGACCGTTAAAGTTTACTCGGCAGCACAGCACAACAGTGTACAGCACAGCATTGATTGTGGGAATGAGAGAGAAATACTGGCAAACTGAAACCTGTTTTCAATGAGCTAAGTAGGGCTTTTCTTTTTTTACAATGCTCGGACAGAATTTTTGAAGCTCTGTGATTGAAGTAGCCAGCAGCACTACTTTTCTAGTTATAATATTAAGCACTCATGTGGTGATATATGGCAAAGGATGAATCTGCACATATTTTTTGATTTTTGCATTTTGTTGATGGGATATTTTTATTGATAAAGTATAAAACACAAACAAGTATTTATTTGTATTTATTACTTGTGCATTTATTTATTATCCATATTCATATTATTTATTCCTTATTCAGTATGTATTGTTATATTTTTATTGTTGTCCTCCATGCAGTACCCCCTGATGAAGACAATGCTGAAATGCGACCATGTAGAGTTGTTTTTTTTTCAATAAAGGACCTTTAACCTACTCATCCTTGTGTGTTTTCCTATGTTGGCGTATGCCATGTCCATACTTGAGGCTTCCCAGATGCATGAAGGTTGGGCCTGGCTCAATTACGACAAGACATTTAGGGATAAAATGGAGGAGTATAAGCAGATGTCTTGGGGTACACAAGACATTTTTGACTGATGTAGATGTCAGCACGGTCAGGGGTGCTACAGATGGACCTGCAAGGGGTAGTGTTGGGCTGGGTGTGTCCAGGGGGGCGTTCCTTTCAGGCCGGAGCTGCTGGTGCACAACAGAGTAAAGTCGGGAGCGGTGGATTGGTGTCTGTTGGCAGTTCAACAAATCATCTTCTTCCTTCCCAGACTGTAAATTCTGCCACACCTGTTCTTCCTGTGGTGGCGTCATGCTGTCTTGAAGTGCAGTAAGAAGGGTCTCCCTGGTGCAAATTTATTTAACAGTTTTTTTATATTGCTTTATCATTTCAGTCAAAGTGGTTACATTGTAACTTGATCTTGGTAACATACATCAAACAGACACATTAATAACTTGGATTTTCTGAGGGCAATGGAGGATTAAGTAACTTGCCCAAAGCCACAAGGACTGCTAGTGGGAATTGAAGCCTGGTCTCTTGGTGCCCAAGCCAGTGCTCTAACCATTGGGCTACTCCTCTACTCCAAATAGTGACACAGGAGTACTGTGGGCCTCCACCCTGTGTGTATTGAGGCCATGCACATGTGATTGGCCCGTTATCAGCAGAAGAGTGATGTGAATGTTTTGCTTAGAGGTTTTGAATCAAGTTTTGAGATTTTATTTATTTATTTAAAAGTTATGTACCGCCTCTTCCAGTGATCAGGGGTGGTTTACAATGAACAGAACTCGTTTACAAAGAACATAAAAACATATAAAACTGTATTACAAGGTACTATTTACAAATCAGCTGTTCGCATATACAGCAGAATAGCGGATGCTGAGGCAGAGCTATTGACAGTGTAGGGTGGGAAAGGGAACGGGATAAGGGAGAAATATATTAAATGGAGTTTCATAAAGAGAAAGGTTGGGGGGGGGGAGAGTAATTAGCTAATTAAGCTATATCAAGTGAGAAAGAGGTTCAGGAGGGTATGTATTTATTGTATTTGTATTTCTCCAGTATATAGTGGAGAGAAATAGGGGAGGATCATGCTGTTCGAGGTAGAGTAATAGAGGTGTTGAGGTTAAAGTGTTGAATGAAGAGGAACGTTTTAAGCTCTTTTCTAAAAGTCTGTAGATTCTTTTATTAGTCTTAAGATGTCTGGGGAGGCCAGTTTAGTCCCACCATGTGCAATGCTTATTCTTCAATGACCACCCTTTGGATGGGGTCTGGGCTAAGTTGGCTGTGGAGTGTGGGCTGGGCTGAGTAGTGGGTCCTTTTGAGGAGTGCCCTTTCCAGTTTTCATAATTTCTTCATTGGGGGTGTTTCCTAAGAAGGAACAGGGGAAGTTTCACCTTATCCATAATCTTTCTTTCCCCCCCTGTGGGTCGGTTAATGATCACATGCTGAAGGAACTGTGTGTGGTGTGTTATTCATCTTTTGATTCAGTGGTGTCATTGATTCGCCAGTCTGGTCCAGGCGCCCTGCTTGCAAAAGTGAATATTGAATCGATATTTCATTCATTGTTGGTTCACTCATCTGCATTCAACTTGCTTGGATTCACGTCTGAGGGCCTTTTTTATTTGATAAGTGTATGCCCATGGGGTGTTCGATCTCCTGTGCCTATTTTGAAATGTTTAGTAGTTTTTTCCATTGGGTGTTGGTTCAACGTTCCGGCCTGATGAGTCCATTATTTGGATGTTTTTTTTTGTTTGTGGAACTGGAGCCATCAGGAATGTGTGGCACATTATGGAAGGCCTTCGTTGAGCTGGCCCACAAGTTTGGTGTTCTCTTGACTGCAGAGAAGGTGCAGGACCTGGTGACCTGGCTGACCTTTTTAGGTATTGAGTTGGACACAGTGGCAATGGTGGCCTTGTTACCGGAGGAGAGGGTAGCAAAATTGAGGGAAGTTAGTCGCTCTGGTGGGATCAGCTGGAAAGGTCACTGTGTGACAAAAGCAGGCCCTGATGGAGTCCCTGAATTTTGCTTGGTCAAGTGATCCTGATGGGCCGAGTTTTTTCTCGGTGCCTGACTCATGCTATGTCTGGAATAGTGCATCCACATCATTATATATGGGTCTCAAGGGAATGAGGGCAGACTTGATGATCGGGACTCTTTCCTGGAGGATTTCAATGGGTCTATGGTTTTTCAGATGGAGAAGGTTTCTAGTGTTGACTTACAGCTTTTTTGAATGCTTCCTGGGGCATGGATTTCAGTGTCTATTTCCAGGGGGATGATGTGCAAACCGGTGGCCGGATGATTGGCTTTGGGGTATGTGATTTGCACCTGTTGTCTCGTGCCCATTATCTCAGTATGTGGCGGTCTTGCGGAAGGTGTTAACTCACCTCATTTGCGAGGTTGAGTCAGTTTGTCTGTGGTGCATCTTTCCACATAGGAGCAGCAATGAGTATGGCCACTGCTGATCTTGAGGGAGGCCACATGTTCCAGCATATTGGCAGATTACGATTGGGGGCCTTTGCTGGATATATCCGCTGCTGATAGGTTTTGCCCTGTATTAGTTAACCGTGTTCTTTTTTCCAGATCCTGTCAGTGAATTCTGCACTGGTGATAGTGGGGACACTCCTTTGTCTGTTGTTGCTTCATGAACCCTTGGGCCTCATCTGGGCCTGGTCCCAGAGGGGATCCTGTTAAGTTGACTGGGTGATCAAGGGATGTAATAGAGTCAAGTCATTCCTCTATCGCAGCACTATGTCTAACTTCAGAGTTGTCGAAGAATGGGGATCATCATTTATCTCGGGGGTAACGAGGTGTCAGCTGGGACCTGCACACTGCTCATCCAGGCGGCAAAGAAGGACTTTGTGATTGTGCTCGACATGTTTGCAGGGTCCTCGGTGGTCAGATATTATTCCTGCATATATGTCTCAGAGGCATTGACCCCGAGGGGTAGCAAAGATAAATCATCAGGATGGACGGTGGGTTGGGGAGCATGGAGATGTCCAGATTCAGCATCCCTCGGAGGAGGCAGATTGTGAGGGCCTTAATGGCTCTTATGGTGTTCACCTGTCTCCGGTAGGTCAGGGCTTGCTTCTTAATAACTGGCAGGAGGCCTTGGAATATGCAGTTCGGTATGACCTGGTTGCAGTGTTAGCTGTGGTGGGGGGGGGGGACGGCACTTGGACAGGCAGTTACCTAGTTTTAGGGTGACCGGTTTATATGGCTTGATGGTATGGGGAGTGGATCAGGTGATCTTAGCCCAAACTTTACTGGGGCATTTTGGGTGAAATTCCGTGGGAATGGGTTTCACCCAGAGTAAGGCCAGGCCTTTGCTAGTAATATGGCAAGGCCGGCGGTTGGGGAGTGAGCTGATGATGCTGGAACAGGCATGAATAGGCGGGGGTGGATAAGATACCACTTTGCTAATGACATGGCTGGTGGCATCCTTATCTGATTGGGCAAATTGTATTCTCTATTGTCGAGTCACAACCTGTTTGTTATAGTATTGCAAATTTTGTTGGTTGTTCTCTAAATAAAGCTGTGATCAGTGCTTTTCTCCAGTAACTGAGTCCAGACTTGTTTGTTTGGGTATGTTCAAATAGTGAGGGGGGGATGAGGGCTGGGGAAGAGGGGAGATAGAGATCGGGTGGGCCAGCACTGTCCTCGTGTCCGTCTACCTCAATTAATAATAGGTGTAAAAGCATGTGCCCAGTTTTGATACTGATATTGTAAATATGTAGTACATACCTATTTATGCATCCTGCCCAGTACACACCCTTTCTACAAAAATCAGCAGACAATCAACTCAGAAGAGCCAGCACCCAATCTACACTAGCTATCCCTTTGGACAATAGGAAATGGACCACGAAAACATCAAATAGGGCATTCTCCCTATTCGCCCCGCAAACCCTGGAACAACCTACCATATGACATCCATTCATTAAGGACTGTCAGAAAGAAATAAACACATACTGTTCATAGAGCATTTCGCTATGCCACCTGATTAATTAAGATCACACTTCTAAGCCCAGCACACTGTTGAACTCATAACATTGCTTATCCTCAGCCTCCAGAGGTTCACTAGCCTCGAGGCCCCTCCCTCCCCCAGTCCCATTCTTGCTAACTCCCCTAACTAACCCTCACCCTGTGCCCTTGCACACACTCCTATGCCATTCCCCTACACAATCTCCCCATTCTCTGCACTTACTCTCCCTGTATCATGTACCCTTATGAAGTTCTCCTGTCCATATTTAATGGTAATTACTTATTAGTCCCATATTATGGGTCTGATATTGAAAAGGTATTTACATAGTTAACAGGCAGTTAACCGTGTAAATTCATGCTAACCGGATATTTGATGGCACATACACGGGTAGTGCCGGCGAATATCCCCAACCAAGTCCCTCTCCATGCCCTGATGCTAGTTGGCTAGCATCGAGGTGTGCCGGGGGGCATTCCAGGGCAGAGCGGAGGATGGGGACCAAGTGGCTGAGCAGCATCGATATTGAAATCTGCACATTTAGCACTCGGCACTTGTAAGATAGGCAAGGAAAACCTAGATGAACCTTACTGGCCTTGATCTGCTGTCATATACTATGTTACTATGTTACCAGTTCTAGTGCAGATGTAATGGCATGCTTTGAGCATAGGTGCTAGCGTTGCTAGGTTTGCGCTTTATTATCGTCTTAAAATAGTACTGAAATAGGCACCTTCCTGTTCAAGTTAACTAAAGTACTCTGTTATAAAATTACCCCAAAATTGCACCCAAATGTAGGTATTGGAGTCACTCACACCACACACACACACACACACAAACCAACACGTGATGACTTACATGTGTCAAGGACCTCACAGAATAACTAGTAGCATAAAAGTAAACACCTTCTTTGCATAGTGTATATTTTCACAGTGCGCATGCACATGGGTTGGAATTGTGCGAAGCACACAAGCGTGAGCATATTATTGCCTGAGCTTAAGGCATGCTTTCTGCCATGTACACTAGTATTTTATAAAGAAAGTAGATGCTCACATTTCCTTATGAAATAAGTGTGTTTTGTGTGCCTGAAACTAGGTGCCCAATTATAAAATTGCTTCCACGTGACTACAGGTTTAAAGCAGTATTTCCAAATTATACCGCTATCTTTTATTGAAAAAACAACTCTAACAGCACTAAAAATTAAAATAAAAACAATTTAACACGAAAATAAGAACAACAACTTTTATGGGATCTTATTGAGGAAGTGCTATTAAATACTAACTCTGCAGACCATTCTGACCAGAAGTCTTTAAAACAGGGCCCACTATAGGAAAAAAATAACAAAAAAATACCTGGCAATTTTAGCATTTAACATGCAGTTTATGTTTAGACAGTAAAAACTTGCCATTAGGAAGTTCTTTTCAGAACAGTCCTTAGAGAGTTAGCATGGTTGTAATACATTTCATTCAGGACAACCTCCTCTTTGATTTAATGAAAATGTATATATGCGCATGCACATCCAATATTTATAAAACTATGTCTATTACTCTGCTTTTGCTAAAAGCTATATACAGTTCTCTCTTTTCTAAAATATGATAAAATGCATTAGAATTCTCATATATCCTATATGAATCATTTTACATAAATTCCCAAAAAGCAGTTAAGGTCCTAAAAACTCCTAAAAAATAAAACAACCCCAAACAGGGGCAGACCATGGGGAATGTTGAGGGTGTGGGTCCAGGTGTGGAGACTCATTGAAGGGCCTCATTTGAATTAGTCAGAGTCAGAAAGGCAGGGCAGAACAAGTCTGGCCATGTCTGAAAAATAGAAGTTGCTCAGTGGGCAGAGCCCTTCTGACCTAAAATAAGATTAGGTGTGTGAATTGATAAGAAAATACCAAAGCAAGAGAAAAAGTGAAAGATATGTTCATGCTCACTTTCAGTCCATGAATTACTGGGAGAAGAGGGGCAGAATGCTGGTGTTGTAATCATATATTAGAGTATTCATCAAGTGTCTACTAGAAATGACAGTATTCCTATAGATACTGAAATGATGCGGTCAGAGAGGAGTAAGCATGTAGATGTTCCCCAAATCACAAATGCTTCTAAAGAGTGATTTAGCAGAATTTACAAAACCAGCTTTGGTTCAGTTTCCTTCTTCTGTCTTAGAAGTGTGATGAAGAATTAGGGAGAAAGTGCTCACATACCTAGGATTAGGAATTTCTTGCACTCCAAGCTGAAGACTGAGAGGTTCCAGAAGAGAAGATTGTATAAATTAGAGGTTAGCTTCAAACTCTTTGGTTTCGCTAAAGAATGACCTTAAGTGTCTGAATAGTGGATTTTTCTGTTGGGTATCATAGGGAAGGCTGCCTGAAAGTAGAAATTCCATGAAGTTGCTCTGTCAAGATTTGGCAGGAGTGACTGATTCAGGTAGCTTGTTCCAGACATAAGGAGCAGCAAGGTAGAAAGATTGAAGTCTGGAGTTGGCAGTGGAAGAGAAGGGCACAGATAGAAGCGATTTGCCAGAAGAGCGAAGTTCCCGAGGAGGGGTATATGGAGAGATAAGGGAGAACTCATGGAGATATCCCTGGGGCTATTTTAGAAAGTTGAGTATATAGACGTCCCATGGCGTGAGAACATCCATGTAGCACGGGGCATGCTGGAGGCATGCCTTGGGAGAAACAAGGAAAAATGCCGAGGTGCGATTGCAGAATGACACAAGTATGTCTGGTTCTGATTACTGAGGTGTCCATGCTGATACCTGCTCCTGACCATGAACAAAGTGCCAAAACGTTTCTTGTTTCATGAATGGCAATACTTCCAGGAGGAAGAGCAAAATTCATTTTTTATCGCCACTGTTAATATTACCTGCATGAAGAGACTTGCATGTAATACATACTCCCAAACATATTACAGGCCCAACCATCCCACATCTGATTATATGAAAAGCCAGCGAGGACATGCCAGACTCAAAACATAGTCCCCCCCCCCCTTCTGAAATATCCCAGATGTGACATTTACACCATATATGTAACTTTGGGAGGTGCTGGTGAGCACAAAAGGTAGCACACATGCATTTGTAGAGCTGTGCTAACCTGCTGAGTTTGGTCCCACCTTCAGTAGATGATTTAAGCTGAAACTCCCAAAGCTCTATTGCGATCCAGCCCTGCTTATAATCAGGCCTCTTCAGAAGACCAATGATATTGGGAAGCAGCAGATTTCAGGACTTCTATAAAGATCCTGCCGACTCCAACCTCAGCAGCACATGTGGCAAGGAGAGGCCTCCCGATTGTGAAAGTGCTGCAGAAACAGGTTGGACTAATGTGACTGAACACTGGGTAAGTATTCTAATAGAGACATGAGGCTTGAAATTGGCTCTGCAATAGGAGTTGCAGGGATGTGAAGGCAGGCATCGTAAGCCTTGATGATTAAATTGGAGGGACTGATACCGCTACTACTACTACTACTACTACTACTACTTTCACTACTTTACGTATCATTTATATAGGCACTACTAGGCATATGCAGCCCATTACACATGAGAGATAATCCCTTCTCCTCAGAGCTTGCAATCTTGCTAATACAGACAAACAGAACAAAAATGATGCTAGGGAATTCTTAAGGGAAATGAATTAAAATACACATGGATGAAGACAGCAGAATAAGGTGCATCAGGATCCAAAAGCAGCCTCACAGAAGATGAAGTTTTTAGCCTCAATTTGAATAGGGCTAGGGATGGCGTCTGATGTATTGTCTCAGGTAGTCTAAGAGTTGGAGAGGAGAGTATCAGATCTCAAGGACTTGGGAGTATCAAGGGGGCAAGGTCTTTGTCTCAGCTCCAACAAACAGGTAGAAATGCTGCAAAACCAAAGTAACAGACTTGAAGGACCCAATCCCAATAGTCTAATATTTGGATCATGGGGTTGCCTAAGAAGTGTGGAGAGGATGCTGGCTTGAAATGCTGCACCTCAGAGAGGGAGACCCAAAGAGTAAACTTGATTGGGTAGACAAGGTTCAAGGTTGCATGCAAGATGTCCAGAGATTCCTGAGGCCCATCTTAGTCAATGTCTACAACTTTTACACTAAGAAAGGGATTTTGAGAAACATAGAAACATGACGGCAGAAAAAAAGACCAAAGACCATATGGCCTATCCAGTCTGCCATTGCATACCAGCTACTATAGTCCTTTTTTTTCTTTTAGAGATTCTCTGTGTTTGTCCCATGCTTTCTTGAATTTCAGATACTTCCCTCATCTCTACTACCGTCAAACTCAGAGGACTATTCCATGCATTCTACCACTCTTGCCATAAATATAATATTTCCTTAAATTACTCCTGAGTATCGCCTTTCCAACTTCATCCTAAGCACACACCCCCCCCCCCAACCCCCCCCCCCCCACACACACACCGTCACAGGTATTTAAATGTCTCTATCATATCTCCCCTCTCTTGACATTCTTAAGTCTGTCTCCACATGCTTTATGATGGAGACCACTGACCATTTTGGTAGCCACCCTCTGTACTGACTCCAGTGTGTTTATATCTTTTGGAAAGTGTGATCTCCAGAATTGCACACAATACTCCAAAGTAGGTCTCAAAGACCTATAGAGAGACACTTTGATCTCTTTTTCCTGATGGCTATTCCCCTCTATATGCACCCACCACATTTTTCTGGCTTTTGCCATTGCCTTATTCAGTTGATGTTTTTATATAATTGTCAGGGAATGGGGATGTATTAATACTGGAGGGGATCATTTTATCTTAGATTTATTGATTATGATAAGAAAGGAGAGCAGTGCAGCATATCTGGGAGAAAGGATTGTGAGGTTTTGTGAAACAGCAGGTGAAAAGAGCTGGGCTTGGTGGATGTTTGCTACTGGAAGAAAGTATTAGAGTGGGATTATACTTTTTTCCATCCCCCACCATTCTAATTCTCGGAATGACATGTGGTAGGAGAGGGTAGAATAAGAATGGTAAATTTAAAAAATATGAGATTGAAGTTGTGACTTTGTCAATACATGCTCCAATGTTCATGAAATTGGAGTTGGGGGATACTGTAAGGTGCCTCGGGAGGAGATGAAGGATCAATGAGTCAGTTGTTGAAGGACGGGGTGGGGTGGGGGAGGAAAATTACATACAAGGGCAAATGGGAAGAGTATATTTCTTGTAATGACATAGCCAAAGTGGAAATTAGTACTTTGTGGGCTACCAGAAAAGCAACCCATAGAGTGCTTTTAATGCACATAAGAAGAGAGTGGGAAGCAAGAAGCAGATGATTAAGGGAAAGGAGAGAGAGAGCATAAGAAGAGTCAGAAGCTTGAACACTTGGCAAGACCTGTATAAAGTGAAGAGGTTTGCGTAGTGCCTTGTAGGATAAAACTGATTTTTATGTAAGGAGGGGACCCATGAGGGTTTATTTCGAGAAGGGAATAGACAGATGGGTTTCTAGTTCATCAGATAGGGGTGGGGGCCACAGGATGGAAAGCGTGTATCAAGAAGATCAAGAGAGGGGAGAGAAAAACTGAAGTCTTCGCAGGACATAGTTGAAGTTTTTTCAAGGGTAATATGAGGAATTGTATGCCACACAGTGACCTCCAAAGGAGTCTGTATTGAACACCTTCTTACAGTTTATTCAAGCTGCTAGAGATCTCTGCTAATGATTGTAAGAGTTTAAATGGAGAAGTCAGATCTGAAGAAGTGACAAGAGTAATTACACCAGTTGAAAGCTGGGAAAAACTGTGAACTGGATGGCTTTTGGTTATCAGGTTTTATAAGGCTTTGAGAGTTGGTGGCCTGATACTGGTGTGTGTGTGTTTCAAGGTTTCAAGAAGGGACTCATTTACCTGCATCCTTTTGAGGCCCAGATTACTATTATTCATAAAAAGGGCTCCTCCTACCAACCCATCTCTTTACTAAACATGAAAATACGAAGGGGCTAAGTCCCAGACTATATGGAGGATGTAGCAGGATCTCCCACTTCCACTGCATCAACCACAGATTGGTTGTTTTTGACATGTGGGGTCTTGCGCCGTTGTGGCAGAAGTTTAACTCCTTCACTAATCGTAATCGTCCTGGGCCTCTTCCGTCGTATGGCTGTATGCAATGTCCGGACTTAGTCCCTCCTCAGATTTTCATTTATTCGGGACCTTTGAAGAAATCCTTGGCGAGGAAAAACGCTTTGCAGATCAGGAGGAAATTGCAAGACACACCGTTTATGGACTACTTCAAGCAACTTGACATGCAACTGTACGTGAAGGATGTTCAAGCTAGAAGAGTCCAACTGGGATAAATGTCTCAATGTTTACGGCAATTCTGTGGAGAAGTAAACAAAAGTATGTAGTTTTTGGTGGAAAATGTATTGAATAATTTTCTTTAAAATACAAATGTTAGTGTAATTTTGGCCTATACCTTTAATATCGGGACACCCCTCGGACTATGCAATGGTATCTTTGCAATCTGAAATTCAGTTACCAACAGCTACTTTGGAATGCTGTTGCTGGACTCATCATGAAAAGTAGAAGACAGATCATATATACGTCATCTCTTAAAAGCTCTATATTGTCTACCCATCACATTTAGAGTCTGTTATAAGACCCTTATTATAATACCAATATAAGAACTTTATCCATACATGCTCCCTCTCACCAACAGACAGCTGACCTGAAATAGAAGATCGCATCAAACTTGGGGAGGACTTCAGGCATTCCATCAACACATCAAGTAGAAGACGAATAATGGACTCAATACAACAACTTCGCCGTCTGACCCATGCCCAGTATCTTGGCTTAAAGTTAACAGAAGCCAGCTCTTCAATCACATTCACAAAATTGTTAGCGGAATCCCTTCAACAAGGATCAATGCCACAATCCTTGAAGCAAGCCATGATATGACCGAGACTTAAGAGCAGTTTGCTGTCTCCTTGCTGAACCAAAATCATATCGTCCTATCTCCAGCCTACCATTCCTTGCGAAAATCATTGAAAAGACAGTACAAAAGCAATTTCAGGACCACATTGACATGAATGCCTCACTGGACATCCACCAGCATGGTTTTAAACCCCAGCACAATGTGGAGATGCTACTTATTTCACTCTTTGATAATCTTTAAGATGCATAGATAGCATAAAGAATGGATTCTTGCTAGTGTTCATGGACCATTTCTCGGCTTGCATTTGATACAGTGTCTCACACCAAGTTACTGCAATGCCTGCAGCAGATAGGATTACGCAAAAATTACGTCTGAAGTGGTTTACTTCCTACTTGGAAGACAGAACACAACAAGTCAAATGTGCCCAAAAGAGATTCTCTGCAGTTTCCCTGTTACGCAAGGAATACCACAAGGTTCAGCTTTGTCATCAATTCTCTTTAATATATATATCCAGCCTATATGTAACATCATCAAAATCCACAAGCCTCATTATTCATCTCTATGCTGATTGACATCATGTGTATACTCCAATCAACCTTCAAGCACCTGACACCACAACAATTACTAGATGTCTACAAAACATGAGTGCCTGGCTCACTGATAATAACCTTACGGTCAACTATGATAAAACTGCAATGTTTCGTCACTAGGAATCCCACTTTCATTCCGCCTCAAACTATTAACATACTAGACAAAACCAATAGCAGTTAAGGATGAAGTTAAATACCTGGGCATTAGAATGGATAGAGCTCTGAATCTGAAATCTCACATCGCCAAAATCACAAATAGGTCTTATCTCCGCTTGAGGACCATTAGAAAGCTCAAGCCAATACTCCAACAAGACCACTTCCACACAGTGTGCCAAGCTCTCATCACACACCTCTCCTCGATTATGGAAACTCGCCTGTATCAGGGCCTTCCACAGCAGACCTTATAACCACTCCAAATGGTGCAAAACACCCACTGCACGCATCATTACTGACACTGCGAGGTCAGAGCAAATTCACCCCCGTCTTACAGGCAGCTGCACTGGCTCTCAATGATGCCTGAGCAAAATATAAAATAATCATGATCATCTTTAATATTTTTCATCATCAATCAGCAGATGCACTCCAAGATATAATAACAAGGGATATCATTAATAGACCAAGAAGAAATATTAATGACAATTAGAATTGGCACTCCTGCTGGATATCACAAGACTAATCAAGTAACATCAAGAAGATCTCCTTCACTACTGGTCTCCTCCCTTTGGAACTCCCTCCCGATGGGTCTGGGGACCTTGAAATGATTCCAAAGACTTCCAAAAGGCCCTTAAAATCCTGCTTTTCACAGAAACCTAAGGAGCAAATAGACAACCAATAGTCTTCACCCAAATGGTTTCCAACTCCCTCCTTTAAATCGATACTCGCCCACCCAACTTGTTGTTTAAGTTCCATGTATATTGTTGTTAACTACCTCATGTTAAATGTAACCTTCTAATGGTAATGTGACCACTTTGATTGTAGTATAAGGTGGGATATAAATCTGTCTAAATAAATAAATAAGGTTACTTCATACTGGAATACTACCCTATCTCACCAATCTTTTCTTTCCATTACTATGCAACTACAATACCCCAACCAATTCCTTCTTCCTCCCTCTTCAAAAATTCATTGGGAAAACAACAGGACAATCAACCTTTTATTATTACAAGCTCTTCCAAATAGAACAGTTTTATCCCCCGACTTAAGGAGTGAACTTAACAGAATAAAATTCAAAAACTAATTTGAATGACTTACATTTTTAATGAAGTAGTTGGAAACTAAAACTAAGAAATCCAATGGCAGCATACTAATCTTTCTTTCTTGTTTGCTTTCTTATTCTTAATAGCCTTGCTTCTGTATAAATGAATAAACTTTCTTGACTTTTTCCTATTCATTGGCGAATTATTGTATTTTCATTTTTCCCTCCTTATGGGGGTTATTCTGTGCCTTGAATAGTGGGGATGGATGCTCAACAGGATGAAACATCACACACTCTTCGTGCCTTTACCTGGCCACAACTAACTTCCCCCCGCCAGTTGTGCTGGGGAAGTTATACGGGGGCAGGGAAGGGGCGGCTCACGGTGGAGTCTGGGTGGTCACACGGCTTGGATGTACAGGCCAATTCTAATGTTGGCCCTGTACGTCCAGGGCCAGCACTTATATGGGAAAGTTATTCCACCTCCAAGGTGGAATAACTTCCCCATATGTCATTTTGCGGCAAGCCCGTGGCTTGCAGTGGACAGGGGGGGGGCCTGAAGGGCAGTCACCACAGTCCGACCCTGGCCTTTGGAGGCTGGATCTGGAATTGGGCTGTGGGGAATGAGGTCCTGAAGTCTGGGCGGCTGGCATTGCAGTTCTTCAATGGAGCCGCAGTACCATGGCAACATGGACCACCATGGCGCCGCGGCTCCATTGAAGAAGCCCCTCACTGAGTTAGCTGGGGGACAATCCTGCATGTGCAGGCCGGACTGAAACGCAGGGCAGGATTGTGCTTCAGTCCAGCCTGCACATGCAGACCTGTTCGCGATTCTGATCCCAATAGTACTAGATGTGCACCACGGGAATCAGAATCACGATCCCCTCTGTATGTCTGATTCAGACAGGAGGTACAGAGGGGATCGATGTCTGGGACAGAATTGGCCCTATTTGTATATTGTTATTTTTATATATAAACTTCTTCTGTAGACCCAACAAGTCCTAGAAGTGGTATATCAAAAACACATAAACTAAACTAAAAGTGTAAATGAAGCACAGTTTTTTTTCTGGATTTTGAGAGTCCAGTTTGTTATCTATCAATTAAGATCTCTTCTAAAGTTTAAGGAATTGCACAGCCTGATCACTGCTGGAGGAATTGTGTTTGAGTAGGCTCACTATCACATATATTGGCTACTTGTCCTGTGAAAAAGCTCTTCTGGACCTCAAGTTCAAGGAGAAATTAAGGCCTTGGTATGTATCAAGTTTCCATTGGAGCCAAAGACCCAAGTGTTTATTATACTTACCTTCTGAGCTTGGAACAAGGTCAGAAGGTACTGTATTTTGTCTGAAAAGTTCATTCTTGTGGGGAGACAAACTATCTTAAGTTGCCAGGGAAACCCAGACCCTCCAGAGCTTGACAGTTTGGTGGGCAGAAGTAAGTTTTGTGATTGAGATAGAATTGATATCTCTGTGAGCACATAGTAGAGTGGAGAGAGTGTGAAACATTTGGGCTCCATTATTGATCTGTTGAGAAGGGGAGGGAGAGTGGGTGGATCGACTAATATAGAGGATTATTTTGTATACAAGCACTGGTACATGTTACCAGTTAGATGTTGATTGTCAATGGTTAGGTGTTTAAAAATGGTATAGCTGGTAGCATTGAATATATCACAAAACACCCAGAGGTGCTGTACACCACAGAAATAAAACCGAACAATAGAGTGTTGATTAAACTAAAAAAGCAGAATAAATAGGTACAAAACAGATAAACACAATTTTAATAACTCCTTTGCATTATCAATAAAACCATAAAAAATAATACAATGGTACATAATTATACATAAAAATGCCAAAATACAATGATTAAAAAGAGCCCAACATGTTTCGGCCTGAAGCATGCATCAGGGGCAAACTTAAAAGAAATAAGAACCATGAAAATGCAAAAATATACGAGGTGTAATCTACAACATGGATAAAAACAGACAAAATGATAACATTAATATCACACATTCCAAAACATATTATACCTATATAGACACAAAACTGACAATAAGCCATATAGCAAATCATAATAACACAAAGGATTATTTAAAGTCAATACAATAAAATCAAATAAACAAACCATATCCAGGGGTACAAATACATTCACCTCCTGAAGGCAGCACATCGCTCTTCTGAGGACAAGACCACAAACTACTTCCACCTGCCTATAAAAAAAGGTGGACCATTAAAAATGCCCCATGAGCATATGCAATGCTTTAAAATGTAAAAATAAGCCAAATGTACTGGTATCCAACCCATGGCACACACACCAGATGAGAAAAACAGCTCTCGGATATACAGAGAAGTCACCAAATCTCCCACCTCAGCCACAATTGTATTAAAAACTACGGGAACACAACAAAAGAAAAGGATTACTCCACACCAGCGAAAAAAGCTAAAAAGACCCATAGCCAACACCCCCCAAAAAGCAAGCTTATGAAAAAGGGGGGGCAGAACCATAAACAACTATAAAAAATGGAATAAATAAGGGTGACAATGACATAAAAAGACAAATAAATTAAAATCAATAGGTTATTAATCAAACACCATCCCAACTGCAAGAGCCATAAGGGAACCCCAGTGCTGAAAGGTAGATAGCCCTATATGCACACAGCTTAAAAAGAAAATCCACAGGCATTCCTAACAGGGGCTCTACAGGTCAAACAATGGTAAGGATTTGAGGGGTTTATTTTTATTTAATTGCTAACTCTCTGACTGGGAGCTCTTAAAATGGTTTTTGTATATTTTTAAAGCAAAGTTACTTTCTTTTTGGTGCTTCGGTATAAATATTTCCTTTTGTAGAGTAGTTTTTAACCTCTAGTAACCTTCCTCAGCTTTAGGGACCTGCTGACACCTAATCAGGAGTTAGTGGGCCTGATTACTTGAGAGCAGCTGAGGCCTGCATAAAAGGCTCCATAGCCCTGCACTGTTGAGGCATTCCTAACAGGGGCTCTACAGGTCAAACAACGGTAAGGATTTGAGGGTTTATTTTTATTAAATTGCTAGCTCTCTGACTGGGAGATCTTAAAAGGGTGTTTGTATATTTTTAAAATATTTCCTTTTGTAGAGTAGGTTTTTAACCTCTAGTAACCTTCTCAGCTTTAGGGAACTGCTGACACCTAATCAGGAGTTTAGTTCCCTCCCTACCCACCCCGACTCCCACCCACCCTTAGTGAGGCAGTCTTGCTTTATAGGGCACCTCCCCCCATCTAACAAAGCACAGGGACTTGAAACAGCACATTTTGAATATAATTAAAGGGATTTAACTGCTTTTTTCTCTGAAAGGACAGCTAGGAAACCAGCTGGTACTTTGGTAGATCTCTCTCTTTTGCTTTACAGATACCTAAGCTCCATGAACAGAACAAATGGCTGGGAAAACTTGTATTTCTAAAGCTGTTGCCCCCCATTATAGCTTCTGCCTCTGTCCAAACAGAGGTCCCAATGGCAGTTGAAGGACCAATTCCATTGTGCAGGGTGCCTGCATACTGAAGCTCTGAGGAAAACAAGTGGAGGAACTCAGAGAGGAGCAGGTGGCGAGGCTGAGGAGCATTCAGGACAATGAGAAGTACATTGATGAGATGCTTCTTGCAGCAACCAAGCTCTCAGCAAGAGGAGAAGCGATGGGTGCCAACAGAATGATGAAGGTTGGACACAAGTCACCAGGGCCTGCAGAATCACCAATCCAACTTCTCCAGCCCTTGAATTGAGAACCATTATGCAGCCCTGGAAGTGGAGGAGGTGAAAGCATTCCTGGAAAGGGATGAACTGAAACAGAGCTCAAGTACCCCAAAGTTGCAGAAGAATCAGCGACCACACAAGGAAGTGAAGGGTAGTGGTGGCTGGTGACTCTCTTCTGAGGGGTACTGAGGCATCCATCTTCCAACCAGACTTGATGTCCAGAGAGGTATGCTGTCTGCCTGGTGCCAAAAATCCAAGATGTTTACAGGAGAGTTTGCCGAGACTCATCAAGCCCACTGGACTATTACCCAATGTTACCAATCCATGTTGGAAAACAAATGATTCTGCCAGATATCCTGGGGAGCATATCAAAAGTGACTTTATGGCTCTGGGACAGATGGTGGTGAAAGCAGTTAGATGCACAGGTGGTGTTCTCTTCAATCTTCTCTGTTGGAGGGTAAAGGCCAAGGCAGAGAGGCTTGAATGCATGACTGCGTGGATGGTGTCATCGAGAGCGTTTTGGTTTCCTAGATCATGGGATGCTGTTCCAAGGGTTGCAGAGCAGAGATGTCATCCATCTTCCAAGAAAGGTCAACGCGTCTTCAAGTAGTAGACTGGCTAATCTACTGAAGAGGGCTTTAAAAACTAGGTTCATTGGGGATGGGTAGTAAAGGAAAAGCCCCTAGGTAAGTAATACATTAAATATCTTTTATGGAAATGGGAGACAGAGGTAACATATGGACAGCAGTGTGTATAAATGCTCATAGCATGGGAAATAAGATCCCTGAGTAGAAGCTTTGGTGGGAATGGCTGACTTGGATTTAGTGGCAGTTACAGAAACATGGTTCATAGAAAACCATGATTGGGGATGTAACTATACCTGGCTATACTTTATTCAGAAAGGACAGGGTAGGAAGAAGGGAAGGAGGAGTGGCCACTATATGTAAAGAAATACTATTAAAACTTTGGAATTACAGAGCTTAAAAGGGAGAGAGGAGGCATTGTGGGTTTAAACTAGAAAGAGGGAAAGAGAAATCTATTTGCATTGGTGTGATATACAGACCTCCCTCACAAGAAGAAGAGGTGGACAGAGAGTTAATTGAAGACATACGCAGCATTGCTAGGAAAGGGGAAGTGCTACTGATAGGGGATTTCAATATGCCAGATGTTGATTGGCACATTCCTGCTGCAGTATCATCTAGAAGTAAAGAGATCCTAGATTCTCTACAGGGAGAACTATTCAGGCAATTGGTAACAGGACCCCACATGTGAAGGGGCCATACTGGACTTGGTGCTTACCAATGGTGTGGTGAAAGTGTTTCTGATGTTGTAGTGGGAGATGAGATCATTTTGCATCCAGTGATCACCAGATGGTGTGGTTCAGTATTAGGACTAGGGCTGTTAGAATCCATTCAAGGTTGAGGGTCTTAGACTTTTAGGAAGACTAACTTTGCCAAGATGGGCCAATACCTCAGGAGTCGTTAGTGAGATGGGAAACAGCTGGGGGATGTAGAAAAACAGTGGGCAAAACTGAAAGGGGATATTTTAAGGGCAACCAACCTTTTTGTTAAAATGGTAAATAAAGGTAAAAGGAAAAGGAGACCACTATGGTTTTCGAAAGAAGTAGCTGAAAAAGTGAAGAAAAAAAGAGGGAGGCCTTCATGAAATACAAGAGATCACAAAGAGAGGAAAGACAGGCATCTATATTTGGAAAAAGAGAAGCTAGCAAAGTAGTCAGGAAAGCAAAGATTCGAAAAGAGGAGGAATAAGCCAATGCAAGGAAAATGGGGGTTAAGACATTTTTCAGATACGTTAGTGAGAAGAGGAAGGGCAGAAGTGGTATTGTCAGACTCAAGGGTGAAGGGGAAGAAAGAATATGTAGAAGATGATGAGATGATGTAAAAGATGTAGAAGATGATGATTAAGAAATATTTCTGTTTCTGTGTTCACAGATGAAGAACCAGGAGAAGGACCTCAGAAAACACCCACAAAAGGGAACAGAAGCGAGGGACATCTTGAACAATTTTAGAAGACTGTGTTTGTGAGAAACTAGCTAAAGTTAAAGTAGACAAAGCAATGGGGACCGGATGGGGATACACCCTAGAATACTGAGAGAACCTGGAGACGTTCTATCTGCACTGCCCACTGACTGACCCATTTCAGGCCTCATTGGAGTCGGGAGGTGGTGCCAAAGGGACGTGGAGAGAGGCTCATGTGGTGCCTTTACAACACAAAGTGGAAGTAAGGATGTGGTTGTGAAAACTACAGGCCAGTTAGTTAACTTCGGTGGTGAGTAAAATTATTGGAAACGCTACTGAAAGAGAAAAATAGTGAGTTTTCTGGAGTGCAGTGGAATTACAGGATCCGAGGGCAGCATGGACTTTCACCAGAGGCAGGTCTTGTCAGGACAAAATCTGACTTGATTTCTTTGGACTGGGTGACCAGTGGGAGTTGGACCGAGGGAGAGCCCTAGATGTGGTATATTTGTGGATTTCAGGTAAAGCTTTGACACTGTTCCTCACAGGCGACAAACTGAGCACCCTAGGGATGGACCCCAAAGTTACTGCTTGGGTTAGTAATTGGTTGGGTGTGGGAGCCGACCAAGGTTGTACAGGTTAACTGGAGCTCACTCTGAGGAGAGAAGGATGTTACCAGTGGTGTCCCCCAGGGATCTGGTTTCTTGATCCGATTCTTTTAAACCATCTTTGTTAGTAACATAGTCAGAAGGGCTGTCGGGTAAGGTTTGCCTCTTTGCGGATGATACCAAAATCTGCAATAGAGTAGACACCCAGGAAGGTGTAGATAACATGAGGAGGGATCTAGCTAAGCTTGAAGAATGGTCTAGAATTTGGCAGCTGGGATTTATTGTTAAAACATGTAAGGTCATGCATTTGGGTTGCAGCAATCCAAGGGAGCAATATAGTATTGGTTGTGAAGTACTTTTGTCCACTAAAGAAGAGCGGGACCTAGGCGTGGTTGTGTCTGATGATCTTTAAAGTAGCTAAACAGGTAGAAAAGGCGATGGCAAAAGTTAGATGGATGCTTGGGTGCATATGGAGAGGAATGGCTCACAGAAAAAAGGAGGGTGATAGTGCCTCTGTATAAGTCTTTGATGCGACCTCATTTGGAGTATGGTGTGCAGTTCTGGAGACCGCACTTTCAAAAGGATGTGAAGAGGATGGAGTCGGTGCAGAGGGTGGCTACTAAGATGATTAGTGGTCTTCATTATAAAGCATATGAGGACAGACTTAGGGATCTTAATATGTACACCTTAGAGGAAAGGCGGGATAGAGGTGATATGACTGAGATGTTTAAATACCTCCATGGCATAAATGTTCAGGGAGAGAGCCTCTTTCAATTGCAAACAAGTTCTGCTACAAGGGGACATGGGATGAGGGTGAAGGGGGATAGATTCAGGAGTGATATGCGGAAATATTTCTTTATGGAAAGAGTGGTGGATCCGTGGAATAGTCTCCCAGTGGCAGTGGTAGAGATGAGGACAGTAACTAAATTTTTAAAAAAGCATGGGACAAACACAGAGGATCTCTAAAGGAAAAAAGGGGACTGTTTGTAGTTGTTGTGGAAGGACAGACTAGATAGGCCATGTGGTCTTTTTCTGTCGTCATGTTTCTATGTTTCTATATGATAAAAACAAATAGCAAAAAACCTCACTCAGTGTTTTATTTTTATTTATTTATTTAACATTTTTTATATACCGCACTATTCATCATCAGTGCGGTTTACATTGAACAAACAATATACCTGCCAATACATGACTGATCTAGGTTTACATATAACAGGGAAGATAAACTGGGTGTGAACTGGGGATAACTATCTACATAATTATACATGATTATATATACATTGAGTAGGTTACATCAAGATTCGATATTTGACAGGAATACAGTGTTTTCACATTTTGATCCTTTGTTCTGGATTGCTGTTATGTGTAGGAGTTATCATAAGATCTGCAAAAAATTCCTAGAAAACTTACTTGATCGCATTTGAAGCTCAAAACACTGAAAGGAGCTGCGATCGGGCAGTGGGGTGCTTTTTTAAAAACAGCCTTCCCACCAAGAACAGCTTGAGTGACTGAATTGCTGAGATCGAGGCTTGCAAAACTTATATCGTCAGAACCTAAAAATCATGCAAAATAACTAAAAAAAGCCACTACTTTTAAAAAAGGGAGATACTAAAAACAGGGCAAAAAAGTCTCCAGGAGTGGTAAAAAAATAAAGCAAATTAAAAAATAAAAACATAAAAATAAAAATAAAACTCCAAAGACACTAAAACAAGATTATACAAACCATAAAATAAAACAACCTTTCAGATGTATAAAAAAACATAATACAACAGAAAAAAACTAAAAAAAAAAACTTATAAAAAAACATATTAAACCATAAAAACTGGATACTAACCCCCCCAGGAGAAGAATCCTATAAGAAAACAGAAAAATCTTGTTTGAGATTCAGGCCTTTGGGGTGCATGGTTTCCAACTGAAAAATTAACCTCTGTTCATCCCTCAGTAAAAGTTGATCCATGCCATCTCCCTCCAGAAGATGGATACAACCTTCAGAACACACAATTTAAACATTCAAAACCATGCTGTAGCAGGACACAATGCTCAACCAGGGGTGCCTTAAGGACCCGTCTCGATGCAACTCTTATGTTTGGCAAACCAAACCCTGAATTTAATTTTTGTTTTGCTGATGTACAGCAAAAAACGTGGACAATGAAACATGAAAATCACATTCCAAGACATGTTGTGAGAGACCACCCACAGTTTGATCATCCGTCCCATGTGGGAGCACAGAAGGGAATTGGTCTGCATCATCTGACCACAAAAAGGGCAGCTGCCACACTGAAAATGCCCAAAAGGCAAACAGTTGTGCATCTTGAAGGTAAGGCAGATGGGACAAGTGCATCACCGAAGGTTCTGCCCACCGGGGTGTGCAACCAGAATATTTTTATCCTTGAAGCATCCAAGGGCTTGAAGAATGGGCTATTGTTTTCCTTAATGTTGACCAAATAAGAAAACTGCAAGGTGTCAGACAATGTAATTGGAATCAGTCTTCTTGGTCTGAGATAACAATTGAGTCCTATCAGAACTTTGTGTTCTGTAATACACACATTGCACACACCTCATGGGGTACCCTTTTTCCCTAAACCTTGCCTTCATATCCATGGCGTGTGCTTCAAACTCTCTCCAAGTTGAGCAGTGCCTCTTTAGTCTTAAAAATTGGCTAACTGAAGATTGTCCTTTAGGCTTTTCACGTGACCGCTTTCAGAGTGTAACAATTTATTCTTGTCCATAGGCTTTCGATAAAACATTATATTGAAACTATTGACTGTCTTTTGAATAAGAATATCCCAAAACGGAATCTAAGACTCACTCATGTCCATCTTGAACTGCAAATTGCAGTCAAACGAATTGTGCCATTTGTGAAAATGATGTAATGCAAACTACCCCTCCATAGCAAAAACACCATCATTGATGTACCTCTTCCAAAGCAAGACACACTCTTTAAATTCATGGTTACTTAAAAAGTTTTTCTCAAATGTATACACATAAATATTTGGAATATCAGGGGCTATTGTAGCCCCCCAAAGCAGTATCCTTAATCTGCTGATAAAAAGTCCCTTGGAAGCAGAAGAATTACACTTGAGTGCTAACTCTACTAGTTCAGATAGAAAATTTGTTGGAATCCATGCAGGACTAGCTCTAGAATAAGAAGGAGCATATCACAGTAATAACTTCATCTTGCGGGATATTCATATACAGGAATTCTATATCTAGCGTGACCAGAAAAACATTCCTTGTATCAATCTTAAGTTCTTGTAAGGTAGAAATCACATGGGATGAGTTGCGTACATAAGAAGTCATGGTAGGCATAAATGGTCTTAAAAAAAGTGGAAAGTGGAAAGTGGAAAGTGGTTCTAGGATAGATCCTTTGACTGAAACAATAAGCCTACCAGGGGGGGATACCAAAGACTTGTGTATCTTAGATAACATGTAGATAGTAGGTATCACGTCTAGCCCCGCGGAATCAGAATCACAAACAGTCCTGCACGTGCAGGCTGGGACAGCAATTCTGTCTGGCCTGCACGTGCAGGACTGCACCCGGCTAACTCAGTCAGGGCCTTTAAATAGAGCCATGGCGCAATGGCATCTTGCTGCCATGGCACTGCGGCTCCATTTAAAAGCCACGATGCCGGACGCAAAGAACAAGAGTTTATTTCCCGCAGCCCGACCTCTGATCTGGCTTCCTAAGACCAGGGTCGAGCTGCGGAGAATAAACCTTAGCCCCCCTGCCCCATCTGCACCCTGGGCCTTGCAAAACAAAACATCCAGGCCGGCAACCACCCACTGCCTGCCCACTCTCCACCCCTGTGTCGCCCATTCCCCGCCCCTGTCTAACTTCCCCGCACAACCGGCGGGGAAGTTATTCGGGGGCAGGAGAAGCCTTGAATAGCGGGGATGGACATCCCATCAGGCAGTCCACCCCCACTATTTGTGACTCAGAATAACCCCCAATCCATCTACCAAAATTGCTTCCAGGGTGCCCCCTCCCTCGTCCTCTCCATTGTGAATACTGTCTTCTGTCCCAATTTGTATTCCTCTCCATACCTCCGTCCTTCCACATGCCTCCCTGGGACAAAACACTGTGGATGTAGAGGGCAGAGCGGAATCACTGCAAAAAATTCCTACAAGACTTACCCGATCGCATTTGAAGCTCAAAACACTGTAAAGAGCTGCAAACTGGGCAGCAGACTGCTTTTAAAACAGCCTTCCAGCTGAGAACAGCTTGAGTGACAGAGCTGCCGAGATCGAGGTTTGCAAAACTCATAATACGATCATCAAAACCTAAAAAGCATGCAAAATAACTAAAAAAGCCATTACTTTTAAAAAGGCCTTTTTAAAAAAAAAAGTAGTGGCTTTTTAGTTATTTTGCATGCTTTTTAGGTTTTGACGATATTATGAGCTTTGCAAGCCTCGATCTTGGCAGCGCTGTTACTCAAGCTGTTCTCGGCGGGAAGGCTGTTTTAAAAGCAGCCCGCTGCCTGATTGCAGCTCCTTTCAGTGTTTGGAGCTTCAAATGCATGTCAAAATGCATGTGGGGGACAACAGAGCAAGAATGCATGTCTGCTGGAGATGGGCACGAAAGGTTGTAATAAAAAAGAAAGGATTTGGTTCAGATTATAAGTAGGGCCTCTGATTTTAGGTTATAAACACTGAGAAAAAAACCCTTCAAAAAATCAAATAATATAGGTGTTTATTGGATAAACCTCAGAAAAATGCCACTTCCTCTAGTTCTCTTTCATGCCTCCCTTTGCCTGCCTTGAGTTCTCCTCTTTTGGTGCCTTTCTTTGCTAATGATTCCTTAGCTGCACAAACATATGTATTTGATACAACTTGAAAAGATGCCCAGTAACAAGACATGGTCGACAAAAACACAAATTTTACATATTCTCAACGATCTCCTAATTAGATGGCAAATAAACACCTAAATGTACAACTTACAAACACCTAAGAACAAACACCTTCTTTATAAATGAATGGCAGGTTAGGATGTGAGTGGCTCATTGGTGAGTGATCAACTTCAGGTTTTCTTAACTTCAGGCAATTTGAGGAAACCCACAGATGGTCAAGAACAAGTAAATATCTGTGAAAAGATGATGGTTCATGTGGAAAGGGGAAGCTTATTATACAGGGATACAGAAACCTCCAGAAAAAGGTAAGGAACAACATTTTGTAATATCACAAGACAACGAACTTGATGAGAACACCACAGCTTAGATTTATATTGTGCCGATCCTACCTGCAGGTTTTGTTTATACAGTAAACTTGCCTTTAGAAGTTTCTTTTCAAAGCATCCCTTAGAGATTCAGCATGGCAGTAGCAGTACCCAACATTCAGTCAAACTACTCACTGATTAAGTAAAAGTGTATTTATGTGCATGCATGCTCCATATACATAAAAAATTATATAGGTTTTTGATATAAGCTTTACATAGTAGCTTATTGAAATATGAACTTTTTCTTTGTAGAATAAATGTAAGGCCAAGGAAGGGGTAGGGCAGCTCGGTCTAGATTCCACCGTACCAGTTCCTGCGTTGCGGAAGAGTTCTTCTTCCCATGTCCCACGTTTCTCTGCCAGAGTCTTTCATTTTTTTTCCCATCCCCGAGTCTCTTCTGAGGCCCATAAGAGGCATCGGGGAGCAGAGAAGTACTCTGATGGTTGAGTATTGGGCTAAGTACCAAGGAAGCCAGGGTTCAAATCCCACTCCAAATGAGGTCTCACTAGCGACTTATACAGAAGCATCTCAGCTCCTTCTTTCTGCTGGCTATTCCTCTCCTTATGCACCCTTGCATCCGTCTGGCTTCCAGTGTCACCTTATCTACCTGTTTAGCCACCTTAAGATCATCAGAAGCAATCACCCCCAGGTGCACTCTCTTTCATGGACAGAATCCTAATGCATTGCTCCTTTGGATTTTTGCAGCCCCAAATCCATGTACCTGGTGCACTTTATTGCCTCCCATTCAACCAATTTCCAACTCAGTCAGTCACTTTAGGACCCATCCCTAGGACATTCAATTTATTTATTAGTCTCCTGTGCGGAACAGTGTCAAAGGCTTTACTGAAATCTAGGTATACCACATCTAGAGCTCTCCCTTGGTCCAACTCTATGGTCACCCAATCAACAAAATGAATGAGATTTGTCTGACAAGACCTGCCATGCTGTCTCAGATCCTGCAATCCATTGTATTTCAGAAACCTCACTATCCTCTGTTTTAGCAGCATTTCCATTTGTTTACTCACCACAGAGTTCAGACTAACTGGCCTGTAGTTCCCAACCTCATCCTAATTTCTGCTTTGGTGTAAAGAGACCATGGCATATGCAACCTTCTCCAGTCCTCTGGGATTATTCCCAAATCTAAAGAAGCATCTAAAAGGTCAGGCAGTATTGCTGCTAGAACTTCCCTAAGTTCCTTCAATACTCTCAGATGTATCCCATCTGGCTCCATCTCTTTGTCTACTTTTGGTTTTGCTAGCTCTTCTGAATACAGTCTTCTGAAAATCACTCACAATCTGTCCCTCTTCTGTTCCTATTTTTTTTTTTCATTTTTTATTTATGCAATTTCATATTTTAAGAAGCATAAACCATCTTGTAAGGAAAACACGAGATACTGCTAACAGCATTATAAGCATAACACACACAAATACAAGAAAATCAATGAGGACACAATCTCTAGCCTACAATTGTAAGGATCCAAGCATACAAGTCAATGAAAAATAATTTGACTACCCTCACAGGAAATTAAGCAAATCCAACAGCCAACCCTAATACTGTAAATATCACAGAATAGAAGAACCATCAATTCTCTCCCCCTTGGCACCATGAGCATTAAGAAAGGAAATTGACTGTGAAGGGAATAAAATAATATAGGAAATGGCCACCATTTTGACAAGACACTTACAGGGGTACTTAAGGAAAAATAGCCCACCCAGCTGTAAGACCCAAGGCCACAGGAGTAGAAACTCCCTCGTGGCGTTGAGCCTCCATGGCCAGGTCAGGGAAGATTCAGACAAAAACCCTTGAAACAAAGATTCCTCTTCTTAAAGAACATTTTGACGAGCCATTCCCTATCTGAAATAAGGGCTAGAGTAACAACAAAGTTGCGGGCACAATAGTCTCAGTAACTGAAGAGATTGGCAAGCCTGTTTTGATTCTCCAACTATTCCATATGAACCTTAAAATAAGTAGAATCTTTAATAAATCCATCAGAATGGATTTCCAATCGTGCCACTTGCAAGTTAATGTCCTCAAAGGATTTCTGCAAGCCTTTCATGGATTGAGTAAGCTGACCGGAGAATTCCTCATTTCATTTTAGAGCCTGAATCTGGGGAATAATGATTTCAAGAGTAAAATGGCCCAGCTTTTGTATAAGAAATGAAAAAGTAAAAGCACCTCTTTCCATGGCCACAAGAACAGGAGCTATAGCAGCTCCCAACAGGGATTGACTGGAAGCTCCACCAGCCGCCTCTGACGAATTTCCAAAGTCAAGCAGCTTGCCAGGTGGATGCTGACTCTACACAAGGGAAGCCTCTTCATAATCACCTCCAGCAGCCTTCCCCAGTCCGAGAGCAGGCAAGCCAACTTGAGACACACCCATTATAGGCTGACCCTCTGGCCTCATGCCGACATATGGTTATGTTGAAGGCTTTCATGCATCAGGGAGTGAAAACTCTATGCCCAGTGAAAGCGCTATGCTCCATGCTCTGAGCCACCGATTCAAGATCCTTCTCTGCCAGGCCTACCGCTCCCCCACTCACTGGCTGTGTCTCCTGATGAATCAAAAATTGATCCAAAGGACCAGAAAAGGGAAACTGAAGAGGAAGCTGGTTGAGCAGCCTGGGGCAGCTTGCCCAACACCACTTTTCTCTTTTCCCCATCAGGAAAAAGTCGGAAATCTACCTAAGCGCCATCTTGGCTCAAAATTCTTCTGTTTCTATTTTTTGATGTTTTCTGAAATCCTGCTCCTAACATTTCATCTGTGAACACAGAACATAAATATTTGTTAAGCAATTGTGCTTTATTCTCATAAGCTTCTACATATTCATCCCCTTCACCCCTCAGTCTGAGAGTACCACTTTTGCACATCCTCCTCTCACTAACATATATGAAAAATATTTTTGTCACCCCATTTTGCTGCTATTTTTTCTTCTATTTGTAATCTTTGCTTTCCTGACTACTTTTCTAGCTTCTAGCTTTTCTGAATACTGATACTCATCTTCCTCTTTCTATGCTATCTTCTATTTTATGAAAGCCACTCTCTTTTTCTTTACCTTTTCAGATTCTCCTTTCTAAAACTATAGTGGTGTCCTTTTCCTTTTGCATTTACTTACTTTTCTAATAAAAAGGTTTGTTGACCTTAAAATAGTCCCTTTCAATTTCAAAAATATCCTTTTTCAGTTTGCTATCACAATCCAGTTACCAATTTCTCTTCTCATTATATTTTCTATATGGCATAATCTCTATCTACCTAGCCATTCAGATATTTAAATAGTGTCCAGTATTTTCTTGGAATTAACATTTGACTATATAGTTGCTCAAATTTGAACTTAGATTTCTTTTGGCGTATATGCTAGTTATAGCCTGGTGGTCTTGTTCCACTTTAACAAAAACAGAAAAAAAGAAACACATTGGCAAAGTCATTTTTATGCTTTGTTCATGGGCATAAAGCCCTCCCTATATGTGGACAACAATACTGTTTCACTTTATGGTTACTTTTACTTGTGACAAAAAGGGATAAGTCTGGGGGCCTAGCAAGGGGGAGGGCATAATCACCAGACAATACACACGGGGGTACATTTTAAAACAACTGTGGGTGGTTTTAGCTGCAAACATTGTACCTGCTTTGCAATAAAGTCAAAGTCCACAGTACTAATGTTCCAGGGCTCAAGTAGTTTCTTCATTTTCAAACAGAAGCTCCATTGGGTGTTTTTCTATGAAAATTTTACTTGCATGCTCATGGAGTTTTCAAAACTGTCTCCTTCATATTTCTTTGTTGTCCTTATCATAGCAATTTTGGAAGAAACTTTGGAAAGGATTATCTTTGGGTAAATTAACTGATAATAATCCATGGAAATTTGCCAATACACCAAAAATGCAATTTTTAGCAACTTCATAACATCTCTAATTAGCTGGGAAATACTCCTCTGAACTAACAATTTATAAACATCCAAGTTCAGGAGTCCTAATTACAGCATCCGTCCATTTGTGCCTTTGTTTTTGCTTATAATTTTTTTCACTTACAGCCTCTAACTCCTCATTTGTTTCTCCTCTAGTATTCTCTCTGATGGAGGGATATAACTTAGAATTCATATGAAGTCAAACTACTCTCCCTTTTATGTGCTTTGTTTTTTTCTGAATAATATGCTATATACTAAATGAGGTTGATGTTTAAAAGCACTTATATGGTGAGCAGCTAGGCCTATAGATGCAAACTACACAGGAATAACATACAAGAGAATCACACAAGATGGTGGACAGCTATACAAAATGGAGTCTGTATAAGCTTGTCCACACATTGAACTCTGCTCCATTAGAAGAATATCTGATAGACAGCCTGAACACTGCATCAGCACACAGACAGACACAGTGAAACTATTGTCTTAGAAGTGTACATTAACATATGGAAAATTTCAAAGGTATTTGGGTCCCAGTCCATGCATGAGCACAGACAGTCATAAATCCCAGAGTCTTGGCAGCTCTGACCAGTTTCATTTGAACCTCAGACCAGGCCTGATCCAATCACCTGGAGACACACCAACAAACTGACTGATGATATGGAAGAAAGAAGGAATAGAAAGGGGGAGAACAAAAGAAACAAGGGTCCTGCTACATCCGACATAGCTGACCTGAAATTCCAGTTCCAGATTTTTATTTTATTTTTATTTATTTTTATTCCAGATTTGAATAGGGCTAGAGAACGAGCTTGATGCACAGATTCAGGTAGCTTGTTCCAAGCATATGGAATAGCAAGATGGAATGAACAAAGTCTGGAGATGGCAGTGGCAGAAAAGGGCACAGATAAAAGGGATCTGCCAGAGAAGCAGAGTTCCTGAGGAGGAATGTGGAATGAGATAAGAGAAGAAAGGTAGTGAGGAGCTGCAGCATGAATGCACTTGTAGGTCAGTAGGAGAAGTTTGAACTGGATGCGAAAAATGATGGGGAGCCAATGAAGTGATCTGAGCTATGACTTGAGCCAATGAAGCGCCCTACTCATGTGGAGCCCCTTAATGCACCTTGCCCATTAATGCATGTTGCACATGCATATGCAGCATGTTCGCGCTACACGCGCTATGCTTACGTAGCGCATGTTACGCACACAGGGCACGGATCACATTGATACGCCGCTGCTGATGTCCGCCGCTGCATATACAGGTGTGTTGTGTTTGTTCTGATCGTTTGCCACTCCCCACACCATATTTAGCATGTGTCTTTGCTCTATCTGATGTCCCTGATGGCTCACATTGTCTTTGCTGGTTGTGCGATCCAGGCGTCGGATGGTGAGGTGGAGGTTTGCTCTATCTGATGTCCCTGATGGCTCACATTGTCTTTGCTGGTTGTGCGATCCAGGCGTCGGATGGTGAGGTGGAGCTGTGGTTGCCTGAAGAGGGAGATGGTGTCCATGGGAGTGTGGCACAGGGCATGGGTGCAGACCCGCTGCAACTCAGACCTGCAGCTGTGGGGGCTCCACAGGCTGGGGTTGTGCCAGCATGGTGCCATAGGCGTGCCGAGGTGCACCCTTGTCAGCCTCGCCTCTACAGGCCCAGGGCCATGCTCCAGGGCATGCGTGAGGACCAGGTCATCTCCCTTTAATGTCTGAGCACAGGGGCTATTAGGGAGCTCTTTGAGGATCTAAGACCTGACCTCGAGCTCTGGACTGGCCGGTCACATGCCATACTGGGTTTGGTCAAGCTCTTGGGTGCCTTACATTTCTTTGCCTCTGGCTGGTTCCTCATCATGCACCACCTACTGTCTACATGCACGCATATGCAACTGAGGCATTCAGAATGTGCAAATGCATGGGGGGCTACTGAGCAATACACACCATGCAGCTCCTGGACAGGATCTGTCCTGCTCATCATCTGGTGGATGGGCCAGTGACTGTGTGTGGGACATTTTGGACACACATTTGTCTCTGCTGCTGCATCACCGCACTGACCAACGTATTTAATGGTATATTGATTATGTACATGGTCCACTTGAGCTTACATCCCTGAACGGTAGCAGTTGTATGTGTGCCAGTCATCTGCCACCTCACAGGGAGCTATGGGTTTCCATACATACATTCCCTTTGATGGAACATATTTGCATTGCACTTGTTGTGGTTGTTTGGGATAGTGGTTACAGATGTGTCTTAAGTTACCATAGGTTGTGGGTTTGATTCCCACATGTTCCTTTCCTTTTATTTTCTTGTGTTCTGCTAACCTTACCATACAATGGCAGCAGCTTCATCACTTCTCCACACACCCTTCCTTCTCTTCACTGTGCACTACAGTGTGCCTGCAATACAGCCTATCTGTCACATATTAGTTGTTACATATGGTCCATTTCTTTAGACTGTCCAAGTGAGCAGTTGGCTTGGGGGATTGGTATTGCTGTTGTTGAGCTGATTTTGGACACGTCAGTGTGCAGGTTTGATTCTCACATGCTCTTTTTCAATCTGTTCCCCATTTTGCCCTTGTCCACAAACCATCCACATGGCTGGCCCCTCAGCCGGCCCCTGATGCCCTTTCTGTTTAGGTTTTTTACTCTTTTGCATGCTGTTTTCACTGCATATCATGTTATAGTGTGTGTGCATGTGTTTATCTGTGGCTCACATCCCAATTACGGACTGTGATATCAGCTGTAGACTGCTGTTCTGCATATGCATTGCATCATGGGTACTGGTGGAGTTACCCTATCCTGGCACTCAGGAGACATTTTGTGTGGTGCCCTGCAGTGTTCTTGTATGCAGCCATTGGTGTGGAACTCACCCTGGTGGTGTAGCCTACTGGTTTGTGCACTGACTTTCTAGGCAGGAGTCATGGGTTCATTTTCTCCTTATTTTTCTTTCTTTTATGGCTATCTTTCTCATATAATTTTCATGTCTGTGACAGTCACATCTCTGCAGATCTGTGCTGCCAACCCATAACACACTCACTACAGTTGCCCACCATCCTTCCATCCATCTATCTGCGTCTGTCTTAACCTAAGGCACCCTATAAGGTGCCTTAACCTAAGGTGCCTTATAAGGCGCCCTAGGATAGGGCACCTTAGGTTAAGGTGCCTTATAGGGTGCCTTAGGTTGAGCAGCCTTATAGGGCACACTAGGTTGCACGCCTTATCAGACGCCTTAGGTTAGGGTGCCTTGTCAGCCTTAACGTGCCCGGTTTGTCCCCTTGCCATGTACCGTCCCGTTAACGTGCGTTAGATGGCAGAGGCACCCTTTACCGCACATTAACTGGCCAGGGCACCCTGTATCGCACAATACATGACCCAGGTTAACTTAACACCACACCACCCACTTCCTTATATGGCTTTGGTAACATTACCGCTGCACTTAATGCCGGTAACATTACTGCGCCTTAGTAAACATACCCCTAAATCTCAGCTGACAAATTCTAGACCATTCTTGTCTACTTGTCTATACAAGACAGGTATCACTAATAGAAATAAAGAAGTGATATCACTTCAATGCAGGTCTCGGGGTGTGATCACACCTTAAAAATAATTAAGTTCTGGAGACCATATCTACAAAAGAACAATGACAAGGCAGAGGTAATTCAAAGAAAGACCACCAAAATAGTACAGAATCTATGATATACACCATACACAGAGAAACTGAAGGAGCTAAGTGGGTAATTTTAAAATAGCTTTTATAAAACTGCCCTAGATTATATGCACTTAAACATACATGGACAACTTTTATAGGTCCACAAAACAACACAACCACACTCGTAGACCACCAAGAAAATACAAAAAAAAGTGAGGTGTGAAAAAAAGAGTCAGGTTATTCAAACAGACACTCCAACACGGCTGCGATTCATCAAATGCCTTAGTCAGGGGGTACCTCAAAAAAACACATTATAAATTGAGTACATAAAACATAACAAACATTATTAAAAATCAATAACATAAAGTTAAAAAGTGGCAACATATGAAACTAACTCAATGGATACTTTCATGGTACATAAATTGACACATTTATAAATAACCTGGCAATGGAAATAACAAGTGAGGTGACCAAATTTACAGATGACACAGAATTATTCAAAGTTATTAAAACACAAGAGGATTGTGAAAAATTGCAAAATAACCTTTATAAAGAAGTAATTAGATCTTACCTGCTAATTATTGTTCCTGAAGGAACGACAGTCCAGTCCCTTTACTTCTGGGGTTACGCAACCCTTCCAGCAGCTTGGAGGCTGAGCCCAACCTTTTTGGAGGTGGGGCGGTATAAGTACCACTGGTACCACCCACTAACTCCAGTATTCGATTGAAAAAGCAGTCTAACCAAAGTTCTATGAACAATCAACAAACAATTAACACACATCACACATCAAACTCCCTCACGGGATAAGAAACCAAAACCAAATTTTTTTTTTTTTTTTTTTTTTTTTTTAAATAAGAAATAGGAGCCAGGGAGGAGGGAATGCCGCGGAGAGGAAGGGGAGGGGTGCCCGATACTGCCCTAGGCGACTTTCTCCTGCCCTCCTCCCCCCAGACCTGGTTCTACGCTCGGCCAGATGCTTCGCTCTTGACTGATAGGCCTTCAAGTCCGGCCGTGCCGGGTGGGATCAGGGACTGGACTGTCGTTCCTTCAGGAACAATAATTAGCAGGTAAGATCTAATTACTTCTTCCTTATCGTCACTCCAGTCCAGTCCCTTTACTTCTGGGATGTACCAGAGCAGTTCAATCCTGGGTGGGTTCCGGCATACCCGGACTGAAGGACTGCCCGACCCAAACGAGCTTCCGATGCACTCTGTACGTCCAGTCTGTAGTGCCTTGTGAAGGTATGCAACGAGGACCAAGTCGCCGCTCTACAAATGTCCAACGGAGGGACTAGACTGAACTCTGCCCACGAGGCAGCCTGAGCTCGGGTGGAGTGCGCTCGGAGCCCCCCTGGAACCTGTTTCCCTTTCAGTATGTAGGCGGATGCAATCGTTTCTCTGATCCACCTGGAGATGGAGGCCTTGGCCGCCGCCTCTCCTTTGTGCGGGCCTCCGAACTGGACGAACAGCTTGTCGGATTTCCGGAAAGGAGTTGTGCGTGAGAGGTATCGCTTCAAAATCCTCTGGACGTCTAAGCGTCGTAGCCTGCTGTTTCTACCTTCAGGTCCCTCGGCCGGCCAGGTCGGAAGGGTGACTGTCTGGTTCACGTGAAAAGGAGACAGAACCTTGGGCAGGAAGGAAGGTACCGTGCGTAGTACCACTTTGTCCCTGAGAAAGGATAGGAAAGGCGGTCGAGAGGACAGAGCTTGCAACTCAGAGACCCGTCTGGCCGAGCAGATAGCGACCAGGAAGACTGTCTTGAGGGTTAAGTCCTTCAGGGAAGCCTTCTTAATCGGCTCGAAGGGTTCCCCGACCAATGCATTTAGAACAAGATTTGAGGTCCCAAGGAGGGATCACGGATCTCCGTTGAGGACGCAGCCGCCTAACTGCCCTTAGGAACCTGGAGACGTCCGCGTGGGCCCCAAGGGGCTTGCCGTGGACTTTGCCTCTATAGCAGGCGATGGCGGCTAGTTGGACCCGCAAGGAACTGTGCGCCAGGCCTTTCTCAAAACCCGCTTGTAGGAATTCCAGCACCTCGGGGACTGAGGCCACGAGGGGTTTCCTTCGGTGTTCCGAACACCACGCCTCAAAGATGCGCCAGACCCTTACGTAGGCCAGGCAGGTCGAGCGTTTCTTCGCACTCAACAGCGTTGAGATTACCGCTCCTGAATAGCCCCGCTTCAAGAGGTGCGCCCTTTCAATAGCCAGGCCGTAAGCGAGAACCGATCCACGTGAGGCATTATTACCGGGCCTTGTCTGAGCAGGCCCCTTCTGCAAGGGAGCCGCCAAGGATGGTCGGCCAGCAACCTCACCAGATCCGCATACCAAGGACGACGTGGCCAATCCGGGGCAATGAGGATCACCAGACCTTGGTGGGCTTCCACCCGCTGCAGGACTTTTCCGATCAGGACCCACGGAGGAAACACGTAGAGAATACCCTCCGTCGGCCACTTCTGAGACAGGGCATCTAGGCCTTCGGACATTCTTTCTCTCCGCCCACTGAAGAAATCGATCCACCTTTGCTGTGGAGAAGGTTGCCATGAGGTCCATGACTGGCAGCCCCCAGCGGGCCACTATCTGGTCGAAGGAATCCTTTTCCAGCTCCCACTCTCCGTGGTCTATCTTGTGTCTGCTGAGGTAATCGGCCGTGAGGTTGTCCGTGCCTGCCACGTGCTGAGCCGAAAGCGCTTCCAGGCGGGTCTCTGCCCACTGGAAGAGGGCCCCCGCCTCCTTCTCCAAGGCGGGGCTGCTGGTACCGCCCTGGTGGTTGATGTAAGCTACCGTGGTGACGTTGTCGGACGGAGAGAACGCGAATCGCTTTTCCTAGCACTAGGGGCTCCAGCGCTCTGAGCGCTAGGATGACGGTCCGCAACTCCAGTCTGTTGATGGGCCATTGGGATTCCAACTGCGACCAGAGGCCCTGGACGAACTGGTCGTCGCAGTGAGCCCCCCCAGCCCAACAGGCTGGCATCCGTCGTCAACAGTATCCATAGATGGGGCTCGAGGGGCATCCCCCGCTCTAGATTCCTTGGGCACCGCCACCAGTGCAGGGATTGTTTGGTTCGCGGAGCACAGGGTAACTGAGTTGACAGACGATGATGTTGTGGAGACCACCGACGCAATAGTGCGCGCTGTAGTGGACGCATGTGGGCCCTGGCCCAAGGCACTACCTCTATCGCCGCTGCCATTGTGCCCAGCACCTGAAGATAATGCCATGCGGAGGGGTTCCGTCTGCTCAGGAACTGTGCAACTAGTAGTCTTAGGTCCCTTGACCGCGCTCGAGACAGGAACACTCTGCCCCTTCCTGTGTCGAATCTTGCTCCGAGATATTCGAGGTCCTGGGAGGGCGTCATCCTGCTCTTTGCTCGGTTGATGACCCACCCTAACTCCTCTAGCACCTGAACCACTCTGCTCGTCGCCATGCGGCTTTCTTCTTCCGACTTTGCCCGGACCAGCCAATCGTCTAGGTACGGGTGTACTAGGATTCCTTCCTTCCGGAGGAAGGCCGCCACCACCACCATCACCTTGGTGAATGTCCATGGAGCCGTAGCTAGGCCGAAAGGAAGGGCCTGGAATTGGAAATGGCCCCCGTCACGCGAATCTTAGGAACTGTTGATGGGCCTTCCTGACTGGAATATGCAGGTAGGCCTCTGTCAAGTCGAGAGACGTCAGAAACTCTCCGCCTCTTACCGCTGCGATGACTGATCGTAGAGTCTCCATGCGGAAGTGTGGTACTCTGAGACAGCGGTTGACCTGTTTTAAATCCAGGATTGGACGGAAGGACCCTTCCTTCTTTAGTACTACGAAGTAAATGGAGTATCGACCCAATCCGTACTGGTCTGGTGGCACAGGCACCACTGCCCCGAGTGCGATTAGCCGAGCGAGGGTTGATTTCTATTGCCGCCCTCTTTGCCAGAGATCCGCTGGGAGATTGAATAAATGCTGGAGGAATTTGCTTCGAGAACTCGAGAGCGTAGCCCTCCCTGATGACCTCTAGTACCCACTGATCCGAAGTGACCCGGGACCAGGCGGGCAGAAACTGCCTTAAACGACCTCCCAATGGCAGCTCTTCCCCCTGGACCCCCGTCGCCTCATTGCTGTTTTCTGGGGGCCGAGGAGAAGGAGGAGGTCCCAAAACCCCGACCTGCTCCCCGAAACCCCCGGAAAACCTTGGCTTCTAGCGGGGAAGCGTCCCTGGGGGGGGGATTGGATCTGGCTGGACGAAATCTGCGATAGTCCCTGGCCTGGCTACGAGCCGAAGCCAGAGGGCGACCTTGTTTCGGTCTGTCTTCCGGGAGTCTGCCACCCTTGGACTCGCCCAGGTCCTTTACCAACTTTTCCAGATCCTCGCCAAAGAGCTAATGGTTGTCCCACACCCAGGCCATCATCCAGGAATCCTGCCCATGGATGCCCATACACCAATATGCATCTGATCTGAGCTGCTGTCCAGCATGGACGGTCGACTCAATCAACATACCCGTGTCACATAGCGCATCCTGAGTGACAACACCACATCCAGGTTAACACATGCAACCAACACAGCCATGTAAACCGGCGGTCAATGGGGCCACTCACATATTGCATTGAAACACCCACATATGCGTGGGCCTGCCCCCCTGTCCAATGGATACACTCATTGGCAGTGGAGGGCTATCCCACTGTGTCCTGTGACAGCATGTTAGGGTGCTATGTGAGGGTGGCAGGTGCTTCTGTTGGCTACTGTCCACTGTTTCCATATGTAGGCCCTCTGACTAGCTTATCTGGACCCTACACTGGGACTAGTAAGGATGTGAGACTGCTATCCTCCCTGTCTGTTCCATCCCATCAGTCTGTGGTGCGTGGAGCTCATCGTAACCACAGTGACATAGCTGTACAGCGGTAAATACATCCCATTAGATAACATAACACAGAGATGTACATAGATGGGCAGGTACACCACATCTAAACTGTGTATCATGTTCCTCCCCAGGCGACACAATGCCATGGAGGCGGTGGAGGATGTGGAGGGTGCAGACATAGGACCAGGGGTCCTGGCTGAGGCGGCCAACGAGGTGGGGCCTCAGACTGCTGCTATGAAGGCGTCAGAAGGCAGCAATGCACTGGCGGAAGTGGAGGAGGAACCAGCCCACCACCTGTTGGGGCACAGCAGCAGCAACATGGAGGACAGCGAGGGGACACAGACAATGGGAGCTGTGACCGTGATGGCGGACAGGCAACCATCACCTGGACCTGAGTCACGACCTTCGCACACTGCCATGGGGGAGGTCCTGATGGAGATGCGGGGCCACTCTGCCACATCGCATGCTGACTCAGAAGGTGAGTGACTGACCAGACGGTGGAGGAGTGGCACCACAGCATCTGGACATGGCAGTGTGGGTACACTCCCTCACATTAACAGTGCATGTCCCCACATGTGTAACACCATGGTCATGTCTGGGGGTTGGGCTCACAACCATAGGGGAACCACCCTTTCTACCACATAGGGCCAGGTGTGGCTACTGTGTAGTCCCCAGAACCTCCCTGCCACAGTTCCCGATGTCCCTGGTACCTCCACATACCAGGGCAGCTGTCCCCTCCCAAGCACTATCTATGGCCATGTCGTGGTGGAGTATGTGGTCTGCACCCTCACACAGGGCAGGCATGTTACCAGGTGATCCAGATGCACACCGGCCACACAGCCATACAATTGCCCACGGACGGCCGCAATGACTGTAACGACTGTCCACTCCCAACATGGCCTGAGGGGGGATGTCCCTAGTGCGGGAGGGCCCCACATCACCTGGGGAACCTCTATGTGTTACAGAGTCACCACCTGCCACATCAGGGTGCTGCTACCCTGTCACCAGGCCACCTCCCACCATGGCAACAGGGATGCAACCGGTCCTGAGGTGGGGCCACTGGACACCATCCCTGACCGTCCTGTCCTGTTCCCACCTGTCCACCTCATGTCCCCAGGTCTGCTACACCTGCCACCAACAGACAGACTCCTCCTTGTGGGCAGAGGGTGTCTGTCTCCCTGTGCATACATAGGGCCCCCCACCAACCAGGGGTCACACATACATGTGGGACCCATTGCATGTGCCCAGATGGCCCCCATCATGCTGCTGGCCTGCTTTCTGTGGCTGTGCCCTATGCCTGTGATCTGGGACTGGGGGTCACAGCTTGCCAGGGGCTGCTGGGGATACCTATGCCAGTACAGCGTGACCTGGTACATATGATGTACTCTGTACACCCAATGCACATGACCCCCTGGCTGTCAGGTACGATGTTCAGAATAGCCAGCTGCACCTGTGGGTGGATATGGTGCTCCCGTACCTATCAGGGACTGAGGCACCTATATGGCTATGGGTGGCCCAGGGGCGGGACAGGGTGGGGGGACACCAATAAAATCAGAAGTAAAATACCTCGGAGTGACCCTGGACAATGAACTGAATCTCAAGCCACACATAAGCAAGACAGTCAAAAATGCATACTACAAGATAAGAATCATCAGAAGACTAATACGCCTCCTCGACACTGAGCACTTCCGTACCATATGCCAAGCACTAATAACCCCCTTACTGGACTTCTGCAACCCAATCTACCTTGGGCTATGTCACACTGCAGCGCCCTCTGGCGTAGGTATAGGCAGTTGCCTATGAGGGGTTAGCATGTGGGGCAAAGAGGAAAGCAAATTTATATACCTAAGTGCTGCTGTCTGGTGTCCATTGTAGTTGTGGGCCAAGTAACAGAGCGAAGGCCTTCTGTGAGTTCCAATAATAACTTTATTTCCACACACAGGAATTTGGAGCACTACGTCCCCAGGCACAAACAAAAAGTAGTGGTACTCAATTGTGTCAAATAAAAAGTCCATGAAAATCCTGATGCTTCTCAGGTACAATTCAAAGTACAAAGTTCAGCAATTAACTTCCATTAGCTTCAAATACAAGCCTTGATTTCTTCAATTAAACATTGCACTAGTATGCTCTCTTTAAACATAGGACATTCTCCAGCGTTGAGCTTTACTTCACAGGTGCAATAATTACCTCTGAGTTTCCCCTGGCAGAGGGCTGCCTTTCTCAATGAAACTCAGATTCATTCAAATAGGCTTCTCAGCACTTCACATATAAGCTTTTGATACAGCTTCTCTCCTCTTATAGGATTCACTTAATGTAACTTCAATCCTTATAACAGATCCCACATTCCATAGGCGAATCACTGCTAACTGATGAAGGTGGATCAATTAACATCTCTTCTGGGTCTGATATATCTTTGAGGCTTTGGTTAAGAGAGTCTACAGCTGCCATTGCTTAATTAAATCCTTAAGCTGTCTTCTTTTGTTCTCCTTAACATACCTAGGCACATGTACAGGCTCTAAGTTATCAGCACCTTTTAAAAGCTTATAAAAAGGGCTCACCTGATTTCTGGTATGCCTAGACTGTGTTCTCTGGCAGGGAGGTAAACATTAAAAAACAGGGAGCACTGTTCTTGCAAAAGTTCAACAGGAGCCACAAGAAGCAAGAAGCCAAATGTAAGGACAATTCAAATCCAATTTATTGAAAAAGACCCCGACGCGTTTCGGCAGTCAATGCCTTCATCAGGGGGTAGCAGCTACAATATAAATATAAATAATACAAATCATAACAAATAAAAACATAAAAATCAAATAATTACCCATGACATTTAAAATATATTATAATATTATATGAACAGAAAGAGGGACTGGTTAAACTATCATCCATATAGTTAAACAAAAACAAGTGTATGGAAACGCAGGACATGAAATATAATAAGAAGTGATAATAATTATAAACATATGAATATTGTGAGAAATAACAGAATAAACGCTTACGGACAATTATAATGAAGTATAAGTAAAACTCTTAGGACAATGAACTAAAATTTGTATATATCAAAAGTATAATAAATAAATAAACATAGAGAAAATTATTGTACTTACATACAACCATGTTCATGGACTAGTATATAATCCTAAGTTCAAGGTTGGGCGTGTTCTGTCTCACTATGTTAGAGAGACTGGATGTTGCCTAAATTAAACTACAAATATAATAACTAGAAGTAACGACAAGTAATGACATAAAACATAAATATGTTAAGAAAATCATAAATAATTCAAATATGTATAGTGATTTAAGAGTATAACTGGAGGTGAGTACCAATTATGGGCTTAAAAATCTATGTATGTAAATAGATACGGTTATGATGATGAATACAATCTTGCAGACACTTCTAGATTAAAAAATATATATAGTGGAGACTGAATACATAAAAATGATAATGTTAAAATAATATAAAATGTAAGGTAAATCAATATATGTCTAATAACTTATTATATTATTTTATCCATGTATATTAGCGCCCCTATTGTAAAAATATATAACGAAAAAAATGTGTGCAAATATTTTGAAGTGATGATAAAAAACAGTGAATCACAGATTGAGAATCTACACCACATCATAAAGTCAAACTTGGGAAGCTATAGTTACTATTTCAATAATTAAGATTGCACAAACAAATGATACTATAGAACAGAAAATTTTAAATTGTGCAATTACCTAACATCAAATAGTAGGGATGGTGGACTTTATATGAGTATGAAGATAACATCAACTAATCTGAATAATGAACTAATGAGTGTGTTTATTTATGCCTACATCTTTGTATTAAAGGTTGAGACCGATAACCTATGAATTGGTGTCTCATATACAATTAACTGTGAAAAGGTAAAATACCATTGTATAAAAGCTAATAATATATTTGTTACAATTGGCGTTAATCCAGATATCAACAAATTGAGTGATGCGTTATTAAATGAATAAATAAATATAGTTTATTTTGAACATATCAATAACCTAAAATCAATTATCTTGATTAGTCCTATGTCAAGAGCAGGAACAGGATGATCATACTAAGAAAATTGACATTGGAACAGTGTTATTGAATAAAATTGATATATGAATAATTCAATTGAACATTTATAAATTTCTTGATGACGTATTGTCCTCTGAATGCAATGGACTACATAATTGAACATTTATGAGTTTCTTGATATCATTATATTGTTATCAGAATGCAATGGACTAATGATGTGAAACTGTGCAGTGTATAGATTTTTATGCCTTGATGTAATGCCACATGCTGTTATAGGTGAAATAGAGAGAACCACATGGGTTCACTAAATAGCAGACTTAAAAAGGACTGGGTCAGTACTTGTTTAAAACTCGACGACAAAAAGGGGAGAGATATGATGTTCCAAAAACAAAAAGGATCACCTAAGACTAATGATAAATGAAAGTAAAATACCTTAAAAATGTCTTAGTCCTTCCAAGATCGTTACCTAAGACATGTAAATGCACAAGTATGTTAAAATGCCATATGAAACAGGTTGTTGCTAAGAAAAGATTTTTTAGAGGGAGGTACTATGTTGTACACTTCAACGTATATATTATAAAACAGCAAGTCTTAAAAAAAAGATGTGGAACTGTGTTTAAAAACATTTTTTGCATATGTAAACTGAAATAAATGTAATGTCGTGAACCACGAAGCACGAACAAAGTGCCAATAGAGAAACGGAACAAACTGTTTGCATAATAAGACATTGTGTATTGCTGTCGTGCTTGACCAAATACTCCTACTATTCTATATTGTATAAGTATTCTACTCACGCTAATCCTCCGATCGATTGCAGGAATTATCTGCCTTAGAGAGTTTATGCAACGCTGGTGCTGCTTCCACAAAAACGAAAGTGAAAGTGCACTGACTGTAGAAAGTCTGATGTAACCTTTTGAAATTGGCGCCAAAAAATCGAAGAAACTGATTGGAGGGTAAATAATGAGATGGACCACATAGAGGCTCATTGTAGGATTGGTAAACGAAATCACGGAGCCACATTTAAAACTATTTAACATATATAAACTGAAATCAACAATAGAGATAATGACGTAAATCACGGAGCAGAGTCAGAGTGTCAATAAAAGATGAGGAGAACTATTTTTTAATGAGACAATATATATCTTTAAAGAAAGCAATATATATTTTCTTTAAAGAAACAATATCTATTTTTCATCCTTCTTAAATAACGCTCTTGCTATCGTACAGTATGTAAACGTTAAACTCACACTATTTCTCCGATCGAGTGCAAACATTGTCTGCATTGGAGGGATGCAGAACGCTGGTGGTGCTTGCATGGAGTCAAAGGTGGAATACAATATCTACGGAGAATATCATGTACCCTTTAAATTGACGCCGAACCATCAAAATAGCTAATTAAAGAGCAGATAATAATGTGAAACAATATAATGCTCATTGTAGTATTAGTATATAAATTTGTTGATAGTCAGTTTTTTATACATATGTGCCTGCAGGCAACTCAGTAGTGAAGTGGAGAACGAATAAATATCAATGGCAGTACACTTAGTTGAGAGAACATTATGAATAGACATCTGGAATGGGACAGAACATGGGTCCATGAGTTTACAGAAAAACTGATAGGTCTATTTCTTGATTAAGACCCTCTGGGAATAAACTTTTAAACTCATAAATGTATCTCTGTTCCAATTTCAATAGTTTTTTGTCTATATCTCCTCCTCTCCAAAATGGTTTGATACATTTCAAAACTAAATATTTCAAGTCACTAATTTTATGGTCAGCAGCAATCCAATGAGAGACCAAGGGCCTATCTGTGATTTTCCGGGAAATACAACTTTTATGCTCAGTAATGCGAGTACGGATTTCTCTTTTGGTTTTTCCAATATATACAAGATGACATGGACACTGTATAAGATAAATTACATTGGACGTTCTGCAGTTCGTGTAGTCATTCAGGTATACCTTATGTCCTGATTTCGAATCCATGAAGCTATTTTTGGCTGTGATAGTGTGTAGGCAAACGGAACATTTTCCACAACTGTATTGTCCCCTTAATTTTAGGAGGAGCATGTGATATCATAAGAGCTGATGGAACAAGTGTATTGGCTAGGTTTGTATTTCTTTTATAGGCCACCATAATATGTTTTGTATCAAATGCTGGTAATGTAGTCAATAAATGCCATTCCTGTCTGAGAATGTTCACTATTGATTTAGAATGTTGTGAAAATGTTAGAGCATTAATGTTAAGTTATTAGACATATATTGATTTACCTTACATTTTATATTATTTTAACATTATCATTTTTATGTATTCAGTCTCCACTATATATATTTTTTAATCTAGAAGTGTCTGCAAGATTGTATTCATCATCATAACCGTATCTATTTACATACATAGATTTTTAAGCCCATAATTGGTACTCACCTCCAGTTATACTCTTAAATCACTATACATATTTGAATTATTTATGATTTTCTTAACATATTTATGTTTTATGTCATTACTTGTCGTTACTTCTAGTTATTATATTTGTAGTTTAATTTAGGCAACATCCAGTCTCTCTAACATAGTGAGACAGAACACGCCCAACCTTGAACTTAGGATTATATTACTAGTCCATGAACATGGTTGTATGTAAGTACAATAATTTTCTCTATGTTTATTTATTTATTATACTTTTGATATATACAAATTTTAGTTCATTGTCCTAAGAGTTTTACTTATACTTCATTATAATTGTCCGTAAGCGTTTATTCTGTTATTTCTCACAATATTCATATGTTTATAATTATTATCACTTCTTATTATATTTCATGTCCTGCGTTTCCATACACTTGTTTTTGTTTAACTATATGGATGATAGTTTAACCAGTCCCTCTTTCTGTTCATATAATATTATAATATATTTTAAATGTCATGGGTAATTATTTGATTTTTATGTTTTTATTTGTTATGATTTGTATTATTTATATTTATATTGTAGCTGCTACCCCCTGATGAAGGCATTGACTGCCGAAACGCGTCGGGGTCTTTTTCAATAAATTGGATTTGAATTGTCCTTACATTTGGCTTCTTGCTTCTTGTGGCTCCTGTTGAACTTTTGCAAGAACAGTGCTCCCTGTTTTTTCTTGTTTGCTCCCTTGGAGCCATGTTTTCTCCATGGAGGGATATCCTCAGTTTCAAAGAGGACGACCTTACCGCCATGTTACCAGAGGACCCCTTCTTCACCACCGATGACACTACTCCAAATATAGAAGAAGAATGGAGGGAACTTGTTTGGACAACACAAAAATACATTCGAGAGGAATTTCATGCAGCTTCATTGCTTGAGTATTGCCGAAACAAGATTATCCCTAGGGGATTAAGGATTCAAAAAGCCCCGGGCATGTTCCGGGATGACAAAAAATTCATGTCGGACTGGTTGAAGATACTGAACAAGTGTTCTTTAGATCTTATGATCTTATTGATAAATACTTCCAAACGCAGGACAGCAGTTCTCAAAACACAGATAGAATCCAAGGTTGAGAATCTTAAGAAACAGGATAAACACTTTGATAATGAAATGAAGGAATTTGAAAAAAATAATTTAGAATATAAGCAAGAAATAAAGAGTATGAAGATAACTAAATATAGAAGGGATTAGGAAGAATATAAACTTAAAACGGTATATTATTGGACCTACAATAAAACGGAACATAAAAATAGGCGTAGGAGTACATCGTATAAGAAGGCGGCTAGATCCCCACGACGACCATCTAAATACTCTCATAAATATGATGAGCGGAGACCAGATAAATCAGAATCCCCCATACGAGACCATAAAAGATCACGACAGCATTCTCCACATCTTGCTGAACCTTCTGGCTCACTTTTCTCCTCCTCTGCCCCTATTCCCCCAAGACAACCTCGCAGTGCCAAACGGGATTTTCAGATGTCTGCCTTATGGAAAGGAGGTGGCAGAGGCATATCACCCAAGTCGCCTATAGACAGGCAGACGAGACAACAAGAACAACATGCCTCCCAGTCTCATCGAACAAATCGGACCCAGAGCTTCTCTGCCAAAAGACAATTAGAGTGGAACCTTTAGGCGGTATCATTAATCTATCCAACTACACTTTATCCGATACTGAAAAATTTCTTTTGAATAGAGGGCTATCGTACGTACCTACAAGACAACATGATAAATTCACCACACATGTGGAGTTATACAAATTCTTCCGAAAATTGAGAACCATTGATCATTTTACCAATACATCTGAGGCCACTATAGATCCCTCTGTGGTTAAAAATCCCTCTAAATGGATTCCACCCAGTACTAATACCATGATTTCAGCATTTGAAAATGTGGTTCTCTCCAAAGTTGATGACCTGTATAGACACAATAAACGATCTGGCTATTTCAATTTGAATAAATTACAATTGCAGGCGCTCAAGACATTACAATCTAATAATGACATTATTAAGCCAGCCGACAAAGGCGGCGCCATTGTCATTCAGAATAGAGAAGATTATATTAATGAAATAATGCGACAACTCAATGATCAACAATTCTATCAGAAAATATTTGAGGACCCTACTCCAATGATACAACAGAGAATTGAAACTCTTCTTTTTTTAGGCAAAGAAGCAGGGTATCTTACATCTAATGAGGTCGCATACCTGCGTGTCATGCATCCTATTATTCCCACTATTTACACTTTACCTAAAATACATAAATCTCTCCAGAATCCACCAGGTCGTCCAATTGTGTCCGCTATAGGTTCAATTTTGGAACCCATTTCCAAATTTCTTGACATTTACCTTAGACCATTTGTTACACAGATACCTTCTTATATTCGTGACTCGACACATATCATCAATATTCTACAAGAGTTTACTCAATATCATGATCAGCTCATACTAGTTACCCTGGACATAAATTCTCTATATACCAATATACCCCAACAGGCTGCGCTTGAAGTTCTAGCCAACACCCTAATACAAAGGGCACGACCAGTGCGGACTCCTACGGCTTTCCTAGTACAGTTAGCTTCAATAGCAATGTCAGAGAATTTCTTCTATTTTCGTGGCCTCTTTTATAAACAGGTAAAAGGGGTAGCTATGGGCTCTTCCATGGCCCCAGATGTGGCAAACCTCTATGTGGCTAACTTTGAAGCACAATACTTAACTATCCATCCCTATGCATCTAATGTCCTTTTATGGAAGAGATATATAGATGACATTCTGATTATATGGGATGGTCCAGAAGATAAATTACAAGAATTTTTCTTATGGATTAATTCTCTGGATCCCCATCTACAATTTGAGGGTACCTTTAGTTCTGATAAGATTCCTTATCTTGACATCATGATTAAGAAGGATCATAGTGGCTTTGTCACAGAACTATATAGAAAGCCCACTGACCGCAATACTCTCCTCCATTATGATAGCTGTCATAATAGAGCATTCAAACAAAATTTACCGGTCAGCCAATTCCTGAGAATCAAAAGGACCTGCACCACAGAGAGAGATTTTGAACGCCATGCCGTCGATATGCATTACAGATTTAAAACGAGAGGATATCCAAAAGAGAGCATTAAGAAAGCATATCTACGTGCGTGCACTGCTGACCGTCCCCTTTTGCTACAGAAAAAGAGTATTCCAACTAATTCCGATAGGGTTGTCTGTGCTCTAACATTTTCACAACATTCTAAATCAATAGTGAACATTCTCAGACAGGAATGGCATTTATTGACTACATTACCAGCATTTGATACAAAACATATTATGGTGGCCTATAAAAGAAATACAAACCTAGCCAATACACTTGTTCCATCAGCTCTTATGAGATCACATGCTCCTCCTAAAATTAAGGGACACTACAGTTGTGGAAAATGTTCCGTTTGCCTACACACTATCACAGCCAAAAATAGCTTCATGGATTCGAAATCAGGACATAAGGTATACCTGAATGACTACACGAACTGCAGAACGTCCAATGTAATTTATCTTATACAGTGTCCATGTCATCTTGTATATATTGGAAAAACCAAAAGAGAAATCCGTACTCGCATTACTGAGCATAAAAGTTGTATTTCCCGGAAAATCACAGATAGGCCCTTGGTCTCTCATTGGATTGCTGCTGACCATAAAATTAGTGACTTGAAATATTTAGTTTTGAAATGTATCAAACCATTTTGGAGAGGAGGAGATATAGACAAAAAACTATTGAAATTGGAACAGAGATACATTTATGAGTTTAAAAGTTTATTCCCAGAGGGTCTTAATCAAGAAATAGACCTATCAGTTTTTCTGTAAACTCATGGACCCATGTTCTGTCCCATTCCAGATGTCTATTCATAATGTTCTCTCAACTAAGTGTACTGCCATTGATATTTATTCGTTCTCCACTTCACTACTGAGTTGCCTGCAGGCACATATGTATAAAAACTGACTATCAACAAATTTATATACTAATACTACAATGAGCATTTATATGTTTCACATTATTATCTGCTCTTTAATTAGCTATTTTGATGGTTCGGCGTCAATTTAAAGGGTACATGATATTCTCCGTAGATATTGTATTCCACCTTTGACTCCATGCAAGCACCACCAGCGTTCTGCATCCCTCCAATGCAGACAATGTTTGCACTCGATCGGAGAAATAGTGTGAGTTTAACGTTTACATACTGCAAGATAGCAAGAGCGTTATTTAAGAAGGATGAAAAATAGATATTGTTTCTTTAAAGAAAATATATATTGCTTTCTTTAAAGATATATATTGTCTCATTAAAAAATAGTTCTCCTCATCTTTATTGACACTCTGACTCTGCTCCGTGATTTACGTCATTATCTCTATTGTTGATTTCAGTTTATATATGTTAAATAGTTTTAAATGTGGCTCCGTGATTTCGTTTACCAATCCTACAATGAGCCTCTATGTGGTCCATCTCATTATTTACCCTCCAATCAGTTTCTTCGATTTTTTGGCGCCAATTTCAAAAGGTTACATCAGACTTTCTACAGTCAGTGCACTTTCACTTTCGTTTTTGTGGAAGCAGCACCAGCGTTGCATAAACTCTCTAAGGCAGATAATTCCTGCAATCGATCGGAGGATTAGCGTGAGTAGAATACTTATACAATATAGAATAGTAGGAGTATTTGGTCAAGCACGACAGCAATACACAATGTCTTATTATGAAAACAGTTTGTTCCGTTTCTCTATTGGCACTTTGTTCGTGCTTCGTGGTTCACGACATTACATTTATTTCAGTTTACATATGCAAAAATGTTTTTAAACACAGTTCCACATCTTTTTAAGACTTGCTGTTTTATAATATATACGTTGAAGTGTACAACATAGTACCTCCCTCTAAAAAATCTTTTCTTAGCAACAACCTGTTTCATATGGCATTTTAACATACTTGTGCATTTACATGTCTTAGGTAACGATCTTGGAAGGACTAAGACATTTTTAAGGTATTTTACTTTCATTTATCATTAGTCTTAGGTGATCCTTTTTGTTTTTGGAACATCATATCTCTCCCCTTTTTGTCGTCGAGTTTTAAACAAGTACTGACCCAGTCCTTTTTAAGTCTGCTATTTAGTGAACCCATGTGGTTCTCTCTATTTCACCTATAACAGCATGTGGCATTACATCAAGGCATAAAAATCTATACACTGCACAGTTTCACATCATTAGTCCATTGCATTCTGATAACATATAATGATATCAAGAAACTCATAAATGTTCAATTATGTAGTCCATTGCATTCAGAGGACAATACGTCATCAAGAAATTTATAAATGTTCAATTGAATTATTCATATATCAATTTTATTCAATAACACTGTTCCAATGTCAATTTTCTTAGTATGATCATCCTGTTCCTGCTCTTGACATAGGACTAATCAAGATAATTGATTTTAGGTTATTGATATGTTTCAAAATAAACTATATTTATTTATTCATTTAATAACGCATCACTCAATTTGTTGATATCTGGATTAACGCCAATTGTAACAAATATATTATTAGCTTTTATACAATGGTATTTTACCTTTTCACAGTTAATTGTATATGAGACACCAATTCATAGGTTATCGGTCTCAACCTTTAATACAAAGATGTAGGCATAAATAAACACACTCATTAGTTCATTATTCAGATTAGTTGATGTTATCTTCATACTCATATAAAGTCCACCATCCATACTATTTGATGTTAGGTAATTGCACAATTTAAAATTTTCTGTTCTATAGTATCATTTGTTTGTGCAATCTTAATTATTGAAATAGTAACTATAGCTTCCCAAGTTTGACTTTATGATGTGGTGTAGATTCTCAATCTGTGATTCACTGTTTTTTATCATCACTTCAAAATATTTGCACACATTTTTTCGTTATATATTTTTACAATAGGGGCGCTAATATACATGGATAAAATAATATAATAAGTTATTAGACATATATTGATTTACCTTACATTTTATATTATTTTAACATTATCATTTTTATGTATTCAGTCTCCACTATATATATTTTTTAATCTAGAAGTGTCTGCAAGATTGTATTCATCATCATAACCGTATCTATTTACATACATAGATTTTTAAGCCCATAATTGGTACTCACCTCCAGTTATACTCTTAAATCACTATACATATTTGAATTATTTATGATTTTCTTAACATATTTATGTTTTATGTCATTACTTGTCGTTACTTCTAGTTATTATATTTGTAGTTTAATTTAGGCAACATCCAGTCTCTCTAACATAGTGAGACAGAACACGCCCAACCTTGAACTTAGGATTATATTACTAGTCCATGAACATGGTTGTATGTAAGTACAATAATTTTCTCTATGTTTATTTATTTATTATACTTTTGATATATACAAATTTTAGTTCATTGTCCTAAGAGTTTTACTTATACTTCATTATAATTGTCCGTAAGCGTTTATTCTGTTATTTCTCACAATATTCATATGTTTATAATTATTATCACTTCTTATTATATTTCATGTCCTGCGTTTCCATACACTTGTTTTTGTTTAACTATATGGATGATAGTTTAACCAGTCCCTCTTTCTGTTCATATAATATTATAATATATTTTAAAATGTCATGGGTAATTATTTGATTTTTATGTTTTATTTGTTATGATTTGTATTATTTTATTTATATTATATTGTAGCTGCTACCCCCTGATGAAGGCATTGACTGCCGAAACGCGTCGGGGTCTTTTTCAATAAATTGGATTTGAATTGTCCTTACATTTGGCTTCTTGCTTCTTGTGGCTCCTGTTGAACTTTTGCAAGAACAGTGCTCCCTGTTTTTTCTTGTTTGCTCCCTTGGAGCCATGTTTTCTCCATGGAGGGATATCCTCAGTTTCAAAGAGGACGACCTTACCGCCATGTTACCAGAGGACCCCTTCTTCACCACCGATGACACTACTCCAAATATAGAAGAAGAATGGAGGGAACTTGTTTGGACAACACAAAAATACATTCGAGAGGAATTTCATGCAGCTTCATTGCTTGAGTATTGCCGAAACAAGATTATCCCTAGGGGATTAAGGATTCAAAAAGCCCCGGGCATGTTCCGGGATGACAAAAAATTCATGTCGGACTGGTTGAAGATACTGAACAAGTGTTCTTTAGATCTTATGATCTTATTGATAAATACTTCCAAACGCAGGACAGCAGTTCTCAAAACACAGATAGAATCCAAGGTTGAGAATCTTAAGAAACAGGATAAACACTTTGATAATGAAATGAAGGAATTTGAAAAAAATAATTTAGAATATAAGCAAGAAATAAAGAGTATGAAGATAACTAAATATAGAAGGGATGAGGAAGACTATAAACTTCAAACGGTATATTATTGGACCTACAATAAAACGGAACATAAAAATAGGCGTAGGAGTACATCGTATAAGAAGGCGGCTAGATCCCCACGACGACCATCTAAATACTCTCATAAATATGATGAGCGGAGACCAGATAAATCAGAATCCCCCATACGAGACCATAAAAGATCACGACAGCATTCTCCACATCTTGCTGAACCTTCTGGCTCACTTTTCTCCTCCTCTGCCCCTATTCCCCCAAGACAACCTCGCAGTGCCAAACGGGATTTTCAGATGTCTGCCTTATGGAAAGGAGGTGGCAGAGGCATATCACCCAAGTCGCCTATAGACAGGCAGACGAGACAACAAGAACAACATGCCTCCCAGTCTCATCGAACAAATCGGACCCAGAGCTTCTCTGCCAAAAGACAATTAGAGTGGAACCTTTAGGCGGTATCATTAATCTATCCAACTACACTTTATCCGATACTGAAAAATTTCTTTTGAATAGAGGGCTATCGTACGTACCTACAAGACAACATGATAAATTCACCACACATGTGGAGTTATACAAATTCTTCCGAAAATTGAGAACCATTGATCATTTTACCAATACATCTGAGGCCACTATAGATCCCTCTGTGGTTAAAAATCCCTCTAAATGGATTCCACCCAGTACTAATACCATGATTTCAGCATTTGAAAATGTGGTTCTCTCCAAAGTTGATGACCTGTATAGACACAATAAACGATCTGGCTATTTCAATTTGAATAAATTACAATTGCAGGCGCTCAAGACATTACAATCTAATAATGACATTATTATTAAGCCAGCCGACAAAGGCGGCGCCATTGTCATTCAGAATAGAGAAGATTATATTAATGAAATAATGCGACAACTCAATGATCAACAATTCTATCAGAAAATATTTGAGGACCCTACTCCAATGATACAACAGAGAATTGAAACTCTTCTTTTTTTAGGCAAAGAAGCAGGGTATCTTACATCTAATGAGGTCGCATACCTGCGTGTCATGCATCCTATTATTCCCACTATTTACACTTTACCTAAAATACATAAATCTCTCCAGAATCCACCAGGTCGTCCAATTGTGTCCGCTATAGGTTCAATTTTGGAACCCATTTCCAAATTTCTTGACATTTACCTTAGACCATTTGTTACACAGATACCTTCTTATATTCGTGACTCGACACATATCATCAATATTCTACAAGAGTTTACTCAATATCATGATCAGCTCATACTAGTTACCCTGGACATAAATTCTCTATATACCAATATACCCCAACAGGCTGCGCTTGAAGTTCTAGCCAACACCCTAATACAAAGGGCACGACCAGTGCGGACTCCTACGGCTTTCCTAGTACAGTTAGCTTCAATAGCAATGTCAGAGAATTTCTTCTATTTTCGTGGCCTCTTTTATAAACAGGTAAAAGGGGTAGCTATGGGCTCTTCCATGGCCCCAGATGTGGCAAACCTCTATGTGGCTAACTTTGAAGCACAATACTTAACTATCCATCCCTATGCATCTAATGTCCTTTTATGGAAGAGATATATAGATGACATTCTGATTATATGGGATGGTCCAGAAGATAAATTACAAGAATTTTTCTTATGGATTAATTCTCTGGATCCCCATCTACAATTTGAGGGTACCTTTAGTTCTGATAAGATTCCTTATCTTGACATCATGATTAAGAAGGATCATAGTGGCTTTGTCACAGAACTATATAGAAAGCCCACTGACCGCAATACTCTCCTCCATTATGATAGCTGTCATAATAGAGCATTCAAACAAAATTTACCGGTCAGCCAATTCCTGAGAATCAAAAGGACCTGCACCACAGAGAGAGATTTTGAACGCCATGCCGTCGATATGCATTACAGATTTAAAACGAGAGGATATCCAAAAGAGAGCATTAAGAAAGCATATCTACGTGCGTGCACTGCTGACCGTCCCCTTTTGCTACAGAAAAAGAGTATTCCAACTAATTCCGATAGGGTTGTCTGTGCTCTAACATTTTCACAACATTCTAAATCAATAGTGAACATTCTCAGACAGGAATGGCATTTATTGACTACATTACCAGCATTTGATACAAAACATATTATGGTGGCCTATAAAAGAAATACAAACCTAGCCAATACACTTGTTCCATCAGCTCTTATGAGATCACATGCTCCTCCTAAAATTAAGGGACACTACAGTTGTGGAAAATGTTCCGTTTGCCTACACACTATCACAGCCAAAAATAGCTTCATGGATTCGAAATCAGGACATAAGGTATACCTGAATGACTACACGAACTGCAGAACGTCCAATGTAATTTATCTTATACAGTGTCCATGTCATCTTGTATATATTGGAAAAACCAAAAGAGAAATCCGTACTCGCATTACTGAGCATAAAAGTTGTATTTCCCGGAAAATCACAGATAGGCCCTTGGTCTCTCATTGGATTGCTGCTGACCATAAAATTAGTGACTTGAAATATTTAGTTTTGAAATGTATCAAACCATTTTGGAGAGGAGGAGATATAGACAAAAAACTATTGAAATTGGAACAGAGATACATTTATGAGTTTAAAAGTTTATTCCCAGAGGGTCTTAATCAAGAAATAGACCTATCAGTTTTTCTGTAAACTCATGGACCCATGTTCTGTCCCATTCCAGATGTCTATTCATAATGTTCTCTCAACTAAGTGTACTGCCATTGATATTTATTCGTTCTCCACTTCACTACTGAGTTGCCTGCAGGCACATATGTATAAAAAACTGACTATCAACAAATTTATATACTAATACTACAATGAGCATTTATATGTTTCACATTATTATCTGCTCTTTAATTAGCTATTTTGATGGTTCGGCGTCAATTTAAAGGGTACATGATATTCTCCGTAGATATTGTATTCCACCTTTGACTCCATGCAAGCACCACCAGCGTTCTGCATCCCTCCAATGCAGACAATGTTTGCACTCGATCGGAGAAATAGTGTGAGTTTAACGTTTACATACTGCACGATAGCAAGAGCGTTATTTAAGAAGGATGAAAAATAGATATTGTTTCTTTAAAGAAATATATATTGCTTTCTTTAAAGATATATATTGTCTCATTAAAAAAATAGTTCTCCTCATCTTTTATTGACACTCTGACTCTGCTCCGTGATTTACGTCATTATCTCTATTGTTGATTTCAGTTTATATATGTTAAATAGTTTTAAATGTGGCTCCGTGATTTCGTTTACCAATCCTACAATGAGCCTCTATGTGGTCCATCTCATTATTTACCCTCCAATCAGTTTCTTCGATTTTTTGGCGCCAATTTCAAAAGGTTACATCAGACTTTCTACAGTCAGTGCACTTTCACTTTCGTTTTTGTGGAAGCAGCACCAGCGTTGCATAAACTCTCTAAGGCAGATAATTCCTGCAATCGATCGGAGGATTAGCGTGAGTAGAATACTTATACAATATAGAATAGTAGGAGTATTTGGTCAAGCACGACAGCAATACACAATGTCTTATTATGAAAACAGTTTGTTCCGTTTCTCTATTGGCACTTTGTTCGTGCTTCGTGGTTCACGACATTACATTTATTTCAGTTTACATATGCAAAAAATGTTTTTAAACACAGTTCCACATCTTTTTAAGACTTGCTGTTTTATAATATATACGTTGAAGTGTACAACATAGTACCTCCCTCTAAAAAATCTTTTCTTAGCAACAACCTGTTTCATATGGCATTTTAACATACTTGTGCATTTACATGTCTTAGGTAACGATCTTGGAAGGACTAAGACATTTTTAAGGTATTTTACTTTCATTTATCATTAGTCTTAGGTGATCCTTTTTGTTTTTGGAACATCATATCTCTCCCCTTTTTGTCGTCGAGTTTTAAACAAGTACTGACCCAGTCCTTTTTAAGTCTGCTATTTAGTGAACCCATGTGGTTCTCTCTATTTCACCTATAACAGCATGTGGCATTACATCAAGGCATAAAAATCTATACACTGCACAGTTTCACATCATTAGTCCATTGCATTCTGATAACAATATAATGATATCAAGAAACTCATAAATGTTCAATTATGTAGTCCATTGCATTCAGAGGACAATACGTCATCAAGAAATTTATAAATGTTCAATTGAATTATTCATATATCAATTTTATTCAATAACACTGTTCCAATGTCAATTTTCTTAGTATGATCATCCTGTTCCTGCTCTTGACATAGGACTAATCAAGATAATTGATTTTAGGTTATTGATATGTTCAAAATAAACTATATTTATTTATTCATTTAATAACGCATCACTCAATTTGTTGATATCTGGATTAACGCCAATTGTAACAAATATATTATTAGCTTTTTATACAATGGTATTTTACCTTTTCACAGTTAATTGTATATGAGACACCAATTCATAGGTTATCGGTCTCAACCTTTAATACAAAGATGTAGGCATAAATAAACACACTCATTAGTTCATTATTCAGATTAGTTGATGTTATCTTCATACTCATATAAAGTCCACCATCCATACTATTTGATGTTAGGTAATTGCACAATTTAAAATTTTCTGTTCTATAGTATCATTTGTTTGTGCAATCTTAATTATTGAAATAGTAACTATAGCTTCCCAAGTTTGACTTTATGATGTGGTGTAGATTCTCAATCTGTGATTCACTGTTTTTTATCATCACTTCAAAATATTTGCACACATTTTTTCGTTATATATTTTTACAATAGGGGCGCTAATATACATGGATAAAATAATATAATAAGTTATTAGACATATATTGATTTACCTTACATTTTATATTATTTTAACATTATCATTTTTATGTATTCAGTCTCCACTATATATATTTTTTAATCTAGAAGTGTCTGCAAGATTGTATTCATCATCATAACCGTATCTATTTACATACATAGATTTTTAAGCCCATAATTGGTACTCACCTCCAGTTATACTCTTAAATCACTATACATATTTGAATTATTTATGATTTTCTTAACATATTTATGTTTTATGTCATTACTTGTCGTTACTTCTAGTTATTATATTTGTAGTTTAATTTAGGCAACATCCAGTCTCTCTAACATAGTGAGACAGAACACGCCCAACCTTGAACTTAGGATTATATTACTAGTCCATGAACATGGTTGTATGTAAGTACAATAATTTTCTCTATGTTTATTTATTTATTATACTTTTGATATATACAAATTTTAGTTCATTGTCCTAAGAGTTTTACTTATACTTCATTATAATTGTCCGTAAGCGTTTATTCTGTTATTTCTCACAATATTCATATGTTTATAATTATTATCACTTCTTATTATATTTCATGTCCTGCGTTTCCATACACTTGTTTTTGTTTAACTATATGGATGATAGTTTAACCAGTCCCTCTTTCTGTTCATATAATATTATAATATATTTTAAATGTCATGGGTAATTATTTGATTTTTATGTTTTTATTTGTTATGATTTGTATTATTTATATTTATATTGTAGCTGCTACCCCCTGATGAAGGCATTGACTGCCGAAACGCGTCGGGGTCTTTTTCAATAAATTGGATTTGAATTGTCCTTACATTTGGCTTCTTGCTTCTTGTGGCTCCAGGGAGGTAAACATTTCCTGTGATACTGTTTCACTAAATCTTGTATTACAGCGTCTTCGTCAGAGCCTAGCTCCTGCCCGTGTCTGTGCTGCTTGTAATCAAGAGCATGCTGATAGGCACCTGAGCTGCACTCAGAGCTAGAGCTTCTATAACGTTGTCTGTGACAAGCAACTTTCTTTAGCTTACTGAAAGGGATCTTCTCTCTGCCCAATCTTTCATTCCTGAGAGAAGATTCCTGAGAGCTATTTCTCTCCCTTACAGGCAAGGTATCTGACCTTCTCCCCTGGAGTTTTAAATAGTCTCTGACCTGCTTTCCTTGGTTAATGAGCTCCAAGTAGTTCCTCCTTGGAAGGTTCCTCTGAAGCCTGGCCTCTCTCCTTGGCTCCCTTTGCCTCTGCTTCCCAGACTCTCTCTTGGTCTCTGCAGTCTTTCTCTCGGACTCTCTCTCCTTCTTTCTCCCTTGCAACTCCTTCTGCCTACTGGCAGTGGCTTCCTGGTTAAGTGAAGCAAGCTGCCCTATCGGTGTGACTCCGCCCCTTTTCCTCCCACGTCAGCTCCCTGGGTTTGCTTCAAGCTAGGGTGTGGCTCTCTTTCCACTTTCCTGTGTAGCACAGCTTTCAGGGCTGTATCATTAACCCCTTCCTGCCCAGTTTCACTGACAGCTTCTGAAGAGAAAAAGTGTTTTAAACCTTCCTTATCAGGTTCTGCAACCTCTGCATTGTCACATAACCCCCCATTTAAGATATTCCGGGCTGACTGGACCTGTCCAGAACAGCATGGAATCCTAGAAAGAGCGTCTGCATTTGTGTGCAGTTTACCTGGCCTGTGCTCTATTCCAAATTCGTATGCTTGCAGGGCCATGTACCATCTAGTAAGGCGCGGGTTATGATCTTTCATGCTTGATAGCCACTTTAAGGGCGCATGATCCGTGACTAGGGTGAATCTGCGGCCTGTCAAGTAAAACCTGAGGGCATCAATCGCCCACCGGATTGCTAAACACTCCCTCTCTACGGTCGAATATTTTTGCTCAGCCGGTGCCAGCTTCCGGCTTAAAAACATCAGTGTGTGCTCTACCCCCTCCTGTTTCTGGGACAGAACAGCACCTAGTCCCGTATCCGACGCGTCTGTCTGGAGTATAAAGTTTTACTAAAATCAACCCCTCTTAGTATGGGTGCCGCACACAACTGTTCCTTTACTCGTGCAAAGGCACTCTCTGCCCTTGGGGTCCATTTTACGTGATTGGGTGCATTTTTTTTTAACATGTCCGTAAGGGGTGCGCTTTCGGACGCAAAATGTGGTAGGAACCTTCTATAATATCCGATTAAGCCTAGAAAGCTCCGAACCTGCTTTTTAGTCAAAGGCTGTGGGAAGTCCCTTACGCACTGTACCTTGTCCAGGAGCGGTTTCACTACCCCCCTTCCAACTAAATGCCCCAGATACTTCACCTCTTTCCCTCCAAAAAGACATTTGGCAGGGTTTAGGGTGATTCCTGCTCGCCTCATGTCCTCCAGCACCGCGCGTACGTGTGCTAAATGGAGGTCCCAATTATTACTATGGATGATTACATCATCCATGTAGGCCATAGCGTAGGAGCGATGCGAGCGCAAGACAATGTCTATCAGTCTCTGGCAGGTTGCCGCTGCTCCGTGTAGCCCAAAGGGCATCCGACGGAATTGATATAGACCAAGGGGCGTGCTGAAGGCTGTTTTTGGCCGCGATTCCCTGGTGAGGGGAATCTGCCAATACCCCTTGGTCATATCTAAGGTGGTGAGATAGGTTGCCTGCCCTAATTGGTCCAGTAATTCCTCTATCCGAGGTAACGGATACGTATCGAATCTGGAGATGGAATTAACCTTCCTGAAATCGATACAAAAGCGTATCGTCCCATCCGGCTTAGGCACCATGACCACCGGGCTATTCCATGGGCTGACCGACTCCTCAATCACCCCCATGTGGAGCATTTCCTGCACTTGCCTGATCACCTCTCTACGCTTAGCTTCAGGTAGCCTATATGGCCTCTGTCTGACAACTTCCCCTGGTGGGGTCACGATTTCGTGTGCCACCAGCTGGGTCTCTCCTGGCATGGGGGTTAAAACGTCCGAAAAACGTTCCAGCAACTTCAACAGAGCCTGCTGCTGATGCCAAGAGAGTTCCTCCCCTAACCGGGGTGTGGGCTTGGCCTTACACTCAGCCAGCTGGGGACCGAGGTCCATCTCCGGCTTCTCTTCCTCACTCGTGGCCGTCAGGCCTATCACCAGGGCCTGTCCAGTGGACCCAAACCCATTTGACCCCCTTATAGTGGTACCTAGTTCAGTAACCTCCTCTATAAGTGGGAAGCCAACTCTCTCCCTGATGAGCTGCGCTATTCTATCCCCTAGGGTTACTTTATAATCTTTTCTGGAACAATTTATCAGTAAGACTTTTACAGCTCCCCTAAAGTCTGGGTCTATTACCCCTGCACCTACATCTATGCATTCCTTGACCGCTAGACCTGATCGCGGAGCGATCCGACCATAGCAACCGGGTGGTATTTCAAGCTATATACCGGTTTCTACTAAGGCTCGACCTTGGCGTGGTATAATAGTGTCCTCCGCACTATATATGTCAAAGCCTGCAGCTTGCTCTGATGCTCTCTTGGGGATCCTAGCATTAGGTGTAAGCTTACAACATTTTAGGATGAACTTTCGCTTACTTGGAGGGTCCGGGATAGGGGCTCTCTCCCTATCTGGCTTCTCTCGGGGTTTCTCAAATAACGGGGCTGGTACCATCCCTAGCCTGGATTTTCCCCTTGGAGATGATGTTGTGTATCTTTCTTTTTCCTGCCTCCATCCTGGTTCCTTTCTTACTTTATTAGGGTCAGGGACTTTGGCTTCTACTGTGGCAGCTAGTCCTTTAACTAGGCCATTTTTAAATTGAGGCCAATCCCTACCTAAAATCATGGGGTGTGGTAACTTAGGCACTACTGCTACTAAGATATTCTTTCTCAAGCCTAGCCCTTCCACGGTTACTGTGTGCAAAGGATATGACGATGACGCGCCATGCACACATCGAATTCTTATGCTATCCTTTGGATGAATTCTTACCTTATCCTCCGGGTACTTTCTTATTTTATCTTCAGGGTACTTTCTTATCTTATCCTCAGGGTACTTTACAGATTCTCCACCCTGAGCCTTTATCTCCTCCCATAGGGCTTTGGAAACCATTGACTGGTCTGTGCCCGAATCTAAAAGGGCATGGACCTGGATATTGTTGACCCATACCGTTAGTAAAAATCCCTCCCCAACCTCCTTGGACTGGGTGGTTACTAACACTAGTCTATCCCTGCAATTTTTCTTCAAATGACCCTTCCGGCCACATGCAAAGCATTTTCGCTCCTCCCAAGCAGGTTTTTGCCAAGGTTTCTTAGGCAAAAACTCATTTACCTTGCACCTCTCCCTCATTCCTGACATTCCCAAGACTGCTGTATCCGGAACACTCATCTTCTTTTGACCGATGTCTTTTGCCTCTAAGAAGCGGTCAGCAAGCAAGATGGCGTCTTTCGTGTTCCTACAATCTTGTAGAATAAGGAAGGATTGTATTTTATCTGGTAATGCTTCTACAAATTGCTCTAACACAATGTCATCCAATATCGTCTCAATGCTCTTTCCCTCTGGAGACAACCATTTATAAACCAATGTTCTGACTCTATGGCATAAGGCCTGTGGTGTTTCGCCCGGGGTTAACTTGCACCCTCGCAAACGACGGCGATATACCACTGGAGTTAAGCCTAGTCTCTCCTTAATGGTTTTAACCACTGCGTCATAGTTGTTGGCCTGGTCATTAGGCATAGCCCGGTAGGCTGCGAGAGCCTCGCCTGTTAATGCTGCAGCTAGCCTGATGACCCACTGTTTTTTCGGCCAACCGCTCATGAGCGCGATGCGTTCGAAAACATCTAGGTAATCATCAACATTTTCATCCTTAGACATTTGACCTAATGAAAATATACCCTGTCCCACAGTTCCCAGTCCCGCTACAGCTCCTAGCGAACTGGACATAGTCTCCAACACTTGCGCTGTTTGCTTCTGCTCTCCGATGTATGATCCCAGCAGATCCAACAGCGGCTTCTGTTGCGCACGAATCATCTCAGCCATCCTCTCCTGGGCTTGCGCTGACATCGCCTGCTGTTGCTGAAACCTCTCAGCAACCCAGCTCATTAGCTGTGCTGGCTCCATCCTGCTGTATTACTGCAAGAAACAAAGAACAACACCAAGTGCGATACACACACAATTGTATCCCCTCAGCTTCCAGTCCAACCCTGCAATCTTACCACCCCCTTGCAGCAGTATCCCAGTTAACCCGCTTAGCTACTGGTTATCTGCCACAAGTGGAGTGTCTCGCTCATCAGCTATGCGGTATCCCTGGTACAGGTACTCCTTTCCGCCTCCGCCGATGCTCCACACCGGTAGGTAGACTTGCACTCTGGTAAGCTCTTCCTGGATACTTGTGTTGACCAAATTTTTTTTTCTTCTCTTTTTTTTTTTTTTTCCAAAACTTTCAAAACTGCTCCTTCCTCAGGACTTTACTGGCAGCGTTGGTATGCCACTCTTCCTCTGTGTGAGGCCCGTAGTTCAAAAATCCGTAAAACTACGCCAGTTTCCTTCCCTGTCGCACTGCAGCGCCCTCTGGCGTAGGTATAGGCAGTTGCCTATGAGGGGTTAGCATGTGGGGCAAAGAGGAAAGCAAATTTATATACCTAAGTGCTGCTGTCTGGTGTCCATTGTAGTTGTGGGCCAAGTAACAGAGCGAAGGCCTTCTGTGAGTTCCAATAATAACTTTATTTCCACACACAGGAATTTGGAGCACTACGTCCCCAGGCACAAACAAAAAGTAGTGGTACTCAATTGTGTCAAATAAAAAGTCCATGAAAATCCTGATGCTTCTCAGGTACAATTCAAAGTACAAAGTTCAGCAATTAACTTCCATTAGCTTCAAATACAAGCCTTGATTTCTTCGATTAAACATTGCACTAGTATGCTCTCTTTAAACATAGGACATTCTCCAGCGTTGAGCTTTACTTCACAGGTGCAATAATTACCTCTCTGAGTTTCCCCTGGCAGAGGGCTGCCTTTCTCAATGAAACTCAGATTCATTCATCAAATAGGCTTCTCAGCACTTCACATATAAGCTTTTGATACAGCTTCTCTCCTCTTATAGGATTCACTTAATGTAACTTCAATCCTTATAACAGATCCCACATTCCATAGGCGAATCACTGCTAACTGATGAAGGTGGATCAATTAACATCTCTTCTGGGTCTGATATATCTTTGAGGCTTTGGTTAAGAGAGTCTACAGCTGCCATTGCTTAATTAAATCCTTAAGCTGTCTTCTTTTGTTCTCCTTAACATACCTAGGCACATGTACAGGCTCTAAGTTATCAGCACCTTTTAAAAGCTTATAAAAAGGGCTCACCTGATTTCTGGTATGCCTAGACTGTGTTCTCTGGCAGGGAGGTAAACATTTCCTGTGATACTGTTTCACAAAATCTTGTATTACAGCGTCTTCGTCAGAGCCTAGCTCCTGCCCGTGTCTGTGCTGCTTGTAATCAAGAGCATGCTGATAGGCACCTGAGCTGCACTCAGAGCTAGAGCTTCTATAACGTTGTCTGTGACAAGCAACTTTCTTTAGCTTACTGAAAGGGATCTTCTCTCTGCCCAATCTTTCATTCCTGAGAGAAGATTCCTGAGAGCTATTTCTCTCCCTTACAGGCAAGGTATCTGACCTTCTCCCCTGGAGTTTTAAATAGTCTCTGACCTGCTTTCCTTGGTTAATGAGCTCCAAGTAGTTCCTCCTTGGAAGGTTCCTCTGAAGCCTGGCCTCTCTCCTTGGCTCCCTTTGCCTCTGCTTCCCAGGCTCTCTCTTGGTCTCTGCAGTCTTTCTCTCGGACTCTCTCTCCTTCTTTCTCCCTTGCAACTCCTTCTGCCTACTGGCAGTGGCTTCCTGGTTAAGTGAAGCAAGCTGCCCTATCGGGTGTGACTCCGCCCCTTTTCCTCCCACGTCAGCTCCCTGGGTTTGCTTCAAGCTAGGGTGTGGCTCTCTTTCCACTTTCCTGTGTAGCACAGCTTTCAGGGCTGTATCATTAACCCCTTCCTGCCCAGTTTCACTGACAGCTTCTGAAGAGAAAAAGTGTTTTAAACCTTCCTTATCAGGTTCTGCAACCTCTGCATTGTCACAGCTAGCAAAACAAACACTCAAACCACTACAACTAGTGCAAAACATGGCGGCCTGCATAATATCTGGATCAACAAGACATGACCACATCACACCTGTTCTGAAAGACTTACACTGGCTCCCAATCAGCTCACGCATCAAATACAAAACAATCATAAACATATTTAAGATCAAACAACACACCTCTGCCAACAGCCTGCACACCCTCTTACAACCAGACACCAGCACACGCCCAAGAAGAAAAGGAACCTCCAACCGAGTCAGCACCCCAAGAGACTTCAGAAACACAAGCAAGGACACCACAGAAAGAGCACTCTCCCTGGCTGCACCAAAATCTGGAACACCCTCCCAGACGAATTGAGATCAATGACGGACCTCAAAGACTTTCGCAAACAACTGAAGACAATGCTGTTCACAGAACACTAAGGACACGTCACATGATCTAACTACCAGGAACTACCAACATACCCCCCTATGACCCACTGATAAGAGAATGTATAACGGCACATGATGTTTCTTAACACTAAAAGTATAGAAGAATGTATCATAGCACACGATGTATTATAGCGCACAATGTACATAGCTCAACCTTATCAAACACACAACACAACTTACACTCAAGTCACAATATAACCTTCATTGCATGAAAAACACTATCACTCCTTTTGATTGTTTGCTGTGATACCGCCTTGATTGTAAGATAAGGCGGAATAGAAATACTGTTAAATAAATATATAAAATAAAAAACATCACCAACTGGCTGCTACACCACACCCTGTCCTGTGACATGCAGTTGAACAGTGACCAATCACCAGGGGGTATCCCACGAACCCCTGCCTGGATAGGGGGATACGGGGTCACAGTTGCAACCTGCCACCTCCCCTCTGTGCCCTGTATGTGACTGTACACTGCCTGGGTAGCACAGGTAACATGTGAGCTGTCTGTTGGGTCTGCATGTGACTGGACACCCTCCCCTCCTTTAGAGCCATGGATGTGAGCTGGGCCCTGACTGGGTAGTATATATGGTTTGGCAGCCCTCTGCTGGGTACCACTAGTACCTGGTCAGGTGTTGCCTGCATTGCACATATGAGCCAACACTCCCTGCTGCTACTGGGCCCTTGCCGATGGAACAGATACACAGGGTGCACAGATGACACAGGTCTGTTCCATGGATGCCCACTTTCTCCACTGAGTCAGAGAATCCATTGATGTATCCCCACATCTGCTGATCCCACCCCAGACCTAGCTGTCCCCCACTGTAGTCCACCAGGACACCTGTTGCATGTGTCATGGTAGCATGTGTAACCCATGTCTCACAGGTCACACTGTGTCTCACCCACAGGCATACAGCAGGAGCTGCAGGCGATACACACTGAACTCCGTGGTCAATGGCAGAAGATGCATGGACAAAGGGAGGAACTGCAGGTCTCCACCAGGAGATGATCAGTCTCTGAAAAGAGGTGCAGGGCCTGCGTCATGAGATATGCCAGCTTCAGGAGTCAGCCGTGCAGGGTGCCCAAGGGACTGAGGCACTTGTTGTGACCGCCGAGTCTATGGTGTACAGCATTAATAGGATGGCAGCTGCACTTGAGGCCATGGCTGGATGGTGGCAGCAGCCGGCAGCTGCAGCAGCAGCACCAGCTCCAAGGGGTAGGAGGGGCCCAGGTCAGCATGGGCATGGGCAGCCACACAGGGTATAGAGGTAGGAGTCCGGGCCTGTATGTCCGTGACATTGAATACATATGTACATGATAACACCTGTGTGCACATGTCCAGTGTTTCATTCTGTACTCCCATGGCTACTCTGTCCCCATGTGGTCATCCTGGTCACATATCCCTTGCCATGGCGCACACACCCTTTGCCATGTTGTTCCCCATCTCATGTCATGGGGGTGAGGGGTCTGCCCTATCACCGTTCGGCACATATATGTTCTGACATGTCACCTGTGCTGTGTACCATGCCATTTGTGCACTGCTGGCATGTCGAGGTCACCAGGCATGTGTCCATGTCTGCTGGTCATACCAACATATGGATACATCCCGGTGGCTGCGAGGGATACATACATCAGCACACGTGCCCATCCCCTACACCTGCTGTGGGGACCGTTCCATGTATGTGACAGATGTATTGCACCCATCCACACAGGGACATGCTCACACGTGTCATTCTCAGCGCAAAAGCATGTCAGGAAATGAGACACATGACTATTGTGATGTAGAAACATAAGCTATTTACATGTTATACTGTACATGGTACATACTTGGTGACATTTGATATGCAGTGGTACTGACGCTGCTGCCCCGCCCCCTGCCCCTGAGGCAGTGGCAGTCCTGGGGCACAGGGCTGCACAGGGCAGGGGTGCCATGTGCCACCTATGTGGTCACACCCCCTGGGGACCCCCGTGGCCATATGGCCCATGAGCTGCGCTGCCTATGAGTCCCTCATACAACATGCGCAGCTCATGGGCCATCCATGCCACAGCACACACCACCTGCACCATACTCTGGGTCTGCTCCCATTGGCTGAGGGAGACAGCATGCAGTGCCATGGACTGCGGGCATGTGCAATCAACCCCACACAGGTACCATGTGCATGGTGTCTGTGTGGAAGCATCTGCACATGGCCTGTACATGGCACTGAATGCCTCCCCTGTGGCCAGCCGGGGCACATCCCCTGGGCCATGGTGAAGGTGGTAGGGGCCCCCAGTGCCCCATGCAGTCCTGTGCCACTCAGGACTGGCCACGTCCTGCCCAGTGAGGCAGGATGCATCCATGGAGGTGTGTGGACGTGCCAGGCCTATGTGCACAACCACAGGTTCTGGCACATCACACATCACCAGGGGTGCATCCTGCCCCACACCCACCCACTCCTGCTGCCCCTTCTCTCCCCCTCCCCCTCCCTTTCCAGCTACCCCCTCCTCCTCCACCTCCCCCTCTCTGGCCTCCCCCCTCCCCCTCCACGGCCTCCCACTCCTCCACCCCTTCCTGGCCTCCCCCTCTCCACCTGCACCCTCCCCTCCTCTTCCTCTGGCACTTCCTCCTCCTTGTCCTCCTCTGCCTCTGCCTCCAGGGGGGCTAGCCAACTGTGTGAGGGCCTGTGCCCCCCCCCCCAGTGATATCATGTTGGGCCTGCGAGGTCCCCTTTCCGGCATCTGCATCCGCTGTTGGGGGAAACCAGACATTGCCACATCAGTCATGTGTTTACCACATCATGGGAACATAGTAGGTGGCCCCACAGGCTGATGGGGCATTAAAACATGCTGTTGTGCACCACATAAGCTGAATCACTCACCATCATGTGTGGCCATCACCGCACGCTGGAGACGTTGGAGATAATGTGGGCACCGCAGCCTTATATCTCTCCCCTTCTTCCTGAGATCCTCCATCTGCAGATACAGCAATGGTTAGGGGCTGTTAGGGGACATACATCTCTGGTCATCATCTGCTGCACATCACACATGGCTGTGTGCAGCAGGAGGCTATTCCTTCTGTACACTGTTGGTCCCCTGCTAGCTGTTGCCACTGCCACCTGCATGTGTGTGAGTGAGGCTCGGCATGTTTTGAATGCCCCCTTTGTTTCCTGTGTGCTGCCATCAGAGCACCTCATGCCTACCTGATGGCATTCCCTTGCGTGACATGGTCGCCCCATGGCATATGTGGCATTGTCATGCTTCAGATTATGTGCATCATACCGGCAGTGCTGTCTGGTACCTTTATCCGTGTGAAGGGATGGCAAGGGGGAGTTGGGGCATGCACCACAACCTACACATACGTGATGTATCTGCATGTGCGCTCTACCTTTCGACATGACAACAACATGTGGCTATCATATGCTGTGACTGCATATGCTTGTACCACAGCACACAGTGACGATGGTGCTGCATGTGTGGGTAGCCATTGCAGCATGCACACAGCAGCATAGGCATCTATGTGGGGACAGGGGATGTATCACAGACCTCTCTGTGAGGTCCAGAGGCCACCTGGGGTTAGGGCATACCTGCACACATAAGCAGGCGCACCTACCATAGCATCAGGATTACTAACAGACCTCTGTAAATAGGCCTGGGGCCACCTGGGTCTAGGGAAGACCAGCGCACATCAACAGGCACACCTACCATAGCACAATGATTAATAACAGATCTGTAAATAGGCCTGAGGCCACCTGGGGTTAGGGAAGACCTGCGCACATAAGCAGGCACACCTACCATAGCACCAGGATTAATAACAGACTTCTATAAAAAGGCCTGAGGTCACCTGGGGTTAGGGCAGACCAGCGCACATCAACAGGCACATCTACCATAGCACCAGGATTAATAACAGACTTCTGTAAATAGGCCTGAGGCCACCTGGTAGCCATTGCGGCATGCACACAGCGGCATAGGCATCTATGTGGGTACAGGGGATGTATCACAGACCTCTCTGTGAGGTCCAGAGGCCACCTGGGGTTAGGGCAGACCTGCACACATAAGCAGGCACACCTACCATAGCACCAGGAATAATAACAGGCCTCAGTAAATAGGCCTGAGGCCACCTGGGGATAGGGCAGACCTGCGCACATAAGCAGGCACATCTACCATAGCACCAGGATTAATAACAGACCTCTTTAAATATGCCTGAGGCCACCTGGGGTTAGGGCAGACCTGAGCACATCAACAGGCATCCTGTTGAGGTCTTGATGCCTTGAGGAGCTGGGGAAAAGGCACTCCTACTTGTAGCAGATGAGGTGCCCGAGCATCTCTAGCTCCGCCACCGTAAACGCTGCTTTACGGGACCTCATTGTCATTTTGTGTTGTGTTTTTACAGCGGGGCCTCATGACGCAGTAACATTGCGTATGCTCAGTATGGCACAGTAACGTGTGTTACTACACGCGCTGCATCATGACACACGTAGCACATGCAATAACACGCGTTAGGCTGTTTCTAGATGTATGTTGTACTTTAGATTGATGTGGCGATGCGTGACGCGTCTACCACTGTGCACGCAGTGCGTGTCGTACACTGTGTATTTCAATATGCTTTCTATGTGCATAATGTATAATGCATGGTCCATACGTCACGCACATTGTGCGTGGCGCTATACAGCTCTGGGGCGCGTTATGCTAGTGCGAACGGTGGCTTTCGCGACTGCACCGCCATTTTGTCTGCTGTGTTTAGAGCGAGGCCTCATGTTTCAGTATGGCACAGTAATGCGCGTTACTACACGCACTGCATCATGACACACCCGCAGCATGCACTGTAATGCCTGTTAGCCTGGCCAATGCACATTTTTCAGTCGCTGGCACTTTGCAGTGCCGCAGACGTGCAGCACACACAATAACACGCGTGATGTTTTTTCACACATGCTATTGCGCATGCTGCACATTTGCAGCACTGCAACATGAGTGGTGCTATAGTACTGCATCTTGACGTAACCTGCACACTACAGTAGACAGGATGAGGCACTTTACTACCTGTTCATTGTCTTTCCTTTTTGTTCTCTCCAGTTTTAGAGTTACATCTGGTTTTCTACCTTAAAGCTCATACCTGTCAACCTAATGCATCTTACAGTCCTTAAGGTACCTTAACCAAAGGCACTTTAGGCTGTGGATGCCATCTGCTAGAGCACTGGCAGACCAACAGTAGTACTGGGAGCCTCCACTGCCTCCTACCATGGTCTAACATTCACCAGCAGCAGGCACAGCTAGACTGTACCTGCTGCAACCCACCAGGTGTCCCAGCCATGCACAAACTAACTGCAGACAGTCCGCTAGCCAGTCTATATTGCATGTTCACAGAGGAACTATGCACACCCAGACTTGGGTTGTATGGCATAGACACCCAGCAGGTACCTCAGTGATTGGGTCTCCAGAAAAGGTGTACAAATATATCACTTGAGACATATACTATGTAGCACTATGTGAGAACATAGCCGTGCCATGGTCACTGCTCGGTCAGAGTGAGAGTGTCCTCCCAGCAAGATGTGCTGTGGCCACCTTGTCCATGCAGGTGGTGGTTGGGCACTACAATGTCCCAGCCATTGCCCTACCACCACTACAGTCACATCCTGCCTGATCCGCCCTCTCTGGGCCATACCCACAATACCTTGTTCCTCAGTATGCAGATTTGCAGGCTGGCACTGACAACATTGTATGTTTTGTGGGCCCAGTGCAGAGTAGGACACCACACCACAATGGATGGACATGCACTCACCCACTCCTATTGCGGCATTGTGCAAAGATAGGAGTGGTTGGCAAAACTGACCGCCACACTGGTCCAGATCACAGTGCAGACATTGCCAAGGGGTGCAAGAGCTAGTTGTGGGCTCTGCTGATAACTTCTGCTCTGAGCAGGTGAAAACAGCCAGGCTCTCCATGGAGTTTTGGTTAGTGGGACCTGTGTGTGTGGATGTTTGTACTCCTGTTGGCTGATGCTTTTGGGATTGCACATGTTGATGTTCTATCTGCAATGTGGATAAAATGTAGGGACATGCATTGCAGGATCCACAGCTGGGACCTGAACCTGTGATGCTCTGCTCCAGGACACACTGGCTATGTATACTGCACCACACTGTTGCCACAAAGGCAGTGCAGTCCCCGGAGCTACATTTGCTCTTTCTTAGACAGACCTTGTTTTATTGCACTGCATGCACATGGCCACACTGGGGCAGGTTATGACCTTGGTCCACTGCAGGCAGGTGCCACCGTGCCACCAGCACCCCTCCCCCTCTGGCCATGCCAACATACCCATATACTGTCGGTGCTGGTGGTGTTCAGTCTCAGGCCATCCATTGTGAAGGTAGGCGGGTGCCTAGGTTCAGGTCTGGGGTTTGGTGGCATACATGGACATCCACACATCCCCCCATCACTGCCTTCCACTGTTCTGTCACTTCCACATGGGGGTGAGATGGCTGTGGGATGTGCGGTGTGTGATTCTGGCAACAATTGGCTAGGGTGGACCTGGTTGATTAATTGTGTTCTACCAGCAGACTGTGGTCAGGCTGGGGCATGCAATGCAGGTCTGGTGTATCCATTAGGGACTACTGGGTGTTTACATATTTCACCCAACATGTGGTCGCACCCTGTACTGCCTTACCAGGGGCTGTGATAATGGGTGTTCATTTTTTCTGGGTTTACGGACAGTTTGGGACTTAATCCCGGGAAGGTCCATAGACCCTTGTTAGAGTGGTCCCCAGATGTGCACTGCCTGCTTGCCCCATTATGGCCATTGTGGTTCCTGTGTGTGATGTTTGGGGTACCTGCTGGGTATTGTGATGGGAAAAGTGTATCTGAGCCTATGGAACTGGACTGGAAGAAAAACAGGCTTTTTACCTTTAAGGAAAGAGAGACAGGCCAGAAAGCAGTGGTTTTCAGGACTGCAGGCAAAGAGAAAAAAAACACACGTAGTTGCTGAGTACAGACCACACCCAAGTTCTGAGGCAAGCTGTGAAGTTAATGAGAGGCACCTGTGGGAGGAGCATGGCCCAATAGTTCAGGCACACTCATATAAGCCCAGGGGGTTAGAAGAGTGGGAGGAGACCACAAGGGAAATAGAAGGAGAGGAGACCACCAGGGTCACGGAAGGAGAGAGGACCACCAGGGGTGCAGAAGGAGAAAGGAACTTCAGGGGAGCTGAAGGACAAAGAGTTACCAGGGTCAGCACCAGAGAGGATTCCAAAGGAAACCAACACACAGGGTGCCACTTTCCAGAAGGAAGTCAGTACTGCAGGGGAACTGCAGCTGATTCTGGAGGCAGGAGGGTTTTGCCTGGGAGAGCTACTGACAAGGAGCAAGGTACGATAGCAGCAGCTCATGAACCTGCTGGAAAGCTGCCAACTCCCAAAAGGTATGTGAATAGAACTGTAAATAAAAGTAATGTGAGCCAGTTAGAGGCTCTGTGCCGGTTAATGAAAGAAATAATCTCCATGTGCCTCCTAAGAACCCTGAGCATAAAAAAAAAAATCTCACTGGAGGAAGGTCCTAGAGCTGTTAGAAGAGATTAAGCCTGAGATTGTGCAAGCTGATTTAAACTCCGATATAACAGACACAGGTTATAAACAAATGCAAACAGAGTGTTATGATTCTGATAAGGAGTCTGTAGAATCATTAATGGACTGCTCGCTTTGCAAGAAAACAGCATAAAAGTTCTAGGTTTTGAAAGGAGAAAAACCTAGAAACAAATTGTCTGAGTAAAACTGACAGAAGCAGTTAAAGTCTTATTTTTGAATACTGGAAGCTTTGAAAGAAACAGCTACATATGCTTAAAGCTGACAGAAGCAGTTAAAGCTTTATTTTTGAATACTGAAAGTTTAAAAGGAAACAGATATTTGTGCTTAAAGCTGGCAGAAGCAGTTAAAGCTTTATTTTTGAATACTGAAAGTTTAAAAGGAAACAGCTATTTGTGCTTAAAGCTGATAGAAGCAGTTGCAGTGTTCTGTTCCGGTAAAGAGGGTCTTTTTGTTAGAATTTTGTGTGGAGAAGAATCCCATTTATTATGCCATGCATTGGGCTTTTAAATGCTCTTTTGGAAAGGAGAAAAATAAAATTCCTGTGGTTGCCTAAAACCCTCGAGTCACAACTTTATTGTTTGAGACCTCACAACTATAACTACAACTTCCAGAAGCCTCGGCTCTGGATTTCCTTATTTAAGGACAATACAAAGGCACGTCCTGGCCTATAGGCAACCACCTGGGCACGGGGCGCAGCAATATGTGTCCCCTGGATGGGACACTGTGGTACACAGAGTACTGGGCATTTTGACCTTGATCAGACACTGTCATGCTGATTTCCGGTTTCTGTGTTTCCTAGGTGCCACCTAGGCGACAGCCTAGTCCACCCTGTGCCCCAGTTGCCACTACTTGCATGTCCCGCCTTCAGCCCCCTTTGCCCCATTTACACCATCACCATGGTGCCCTTTCATACTTGGGCACTGTGCTGTTGCTGCAAATGGTCACTACTATCACTGTTTTTGGGCTCCCTGTCTGTGCTCTACATTGCTGACATTGAAATGGTCTCTCTCTCCTGAAAATGTGCATTTACTGACAGGTTTTCGATCGTGGTAATGTTTGGGCATTCATGTTCCAGCGTTAGTGTAGCAGGAGCCTCTCCCCCGCCCACTCCCCACCCCATTGACCCCTTCTCTCTGTCCTCTGTCCACCCTCTGAGACAGTTACCGCTGCCGAAGACGTTACTGTGCGTTAACGTTGCATCTGTTTAATGTTACCGCGCATTAACGCTGCTACTGCTACGTTACCGTCCTTTAGTAAACATACTCCTTAATGATAAAAAATTCAGGGTCATGCATTTGGGCTGCAACAATCCAAGGGAGCGCTACAATATAGGGAACAAAGTACTTCTGTCCGCAAAAGAAGAGAGGAACCAGGGTGTGATTGTTTCTGATGTTCTTAAAACTGGCTGAACAGGTAGAAAAGGTGACAGCAAAAGTCAGAAGATGCTTAGGTGCATAGAGAAAGGAATAGCCAGCAGAAATAAGGAGGTGATAGTTCCTCTGTTTGTTTTTTTCGTGCAACCTCATTTGGAGTATTGTGTGCAATTCTGGAAACCACACCTTCAAAAGGATAAATAGGATGGAGTTGTTGCAGAGGGTGGCTACTAAAATGGTTAGTGCTCTTCATTATAAAAGCATATGGGGATGGACTTCAAGATCTTAAAATGTATAATTTAGAGGAAAGACGGGATAGAGGAGATATGACAGAGACATTTAAATATCTCCATGACATAAATGCACAAGAGAAGAGCCTATTTCAATTGAAAGCAAGCTCTGCTAGAGGGGACATAGGTTGAGGGTGAAATATTTCTTAACAGAAAAAAGTGACAGATGTGAGGCATAGTCTCCCAGTAGAGGTAGTAGAGATGAGGGCACTATCTGAATTTAAGGAACCATGGGACAAGCACAGAGGATCTCTAACGTTAAAAAACAAGATTATTGTAGTTGATATGGAAGGGCAGACTAGATAGGCCATGTGGTCTCTTTCTGCCATCATGTTTCTATGTTTATGTTTCTATGTATACAAAATAGCTTTCCCCCAACAGCTTTGTCACAGCGTCGGGCTACCTTGAAGTCATCAGAGTTGATGACACCCTGATTCTGTCCTGTTTTGGTGACTACTAGTTCTTCACCTCTAAAAATGTATTTTTGGCTAATGCATTTATGCTATATTTTTGACTATGTTTCTGTTTTTTTAATTTATTTTAAACATTTATTTATTTTTGTCTGCTTCTGACTGTTGCGGTGACTCCAGATATCACTGGTAAACATTGAAATCGTTACTGACTTTAAAAGCCTCTAATCTGTAGTATCTTGGTGAGCTGAACCCGAATATACCATTAAACAAATTTTAATGGCTCTCGTTTTGAAGATATTGCATGTAGTTCATTTTTGACATTTCACCGTGTAAATTCATCCAGTAGGACATCAACAACATCCCAAATAAGCCTTGAATGATGTAATATTGCATCACATTCCACAATACCAGCATGCACCACATCATCCAGAGTTGATTGCATCATTTTCTGATGCAATGCAATACTACTGCCAGACGGCTGCTGAAGCCATCTGACATTAGCAGTGTACTATAAGCAGTTGGAAAGGAAAGTAATCTGGTATTCTGTTCCGATATTGAAAAGCCTCATGGATGCCTTAAAAATCACTCAATGACCCACAAGACTGGAGACTATAGACTCTTTGAAACTGAGTCTGAAGGCTGTGCTTTGTTTTGAACCAATGGAATAACCATCTTTCCATCTATTTTCCCGTATCGCAGTGCCGTCCACATGAAAGAGCCCATACGATGAACTTAAACCATTCTACTGACTTCCATTAACTATAACAAAGTACATAGCTGCGGCAACCTCTGTGGGTGACTGAAGGTAGTTGCCCTTTTAATGGAACTGCCAGGCCAGGGAATAGTTATAAAATCACATGTGTTGTGCTTATGTGAGGTGTGGCAATGAGCCGAGCAAGGGATTTGGCAACCTACCTTTACTTTCGGAAGGAATTGGAATCGCAGACACAATTGTAACAGTTTGGCGAGGAAAGAATATCCAGTACCCAGCTCTGGTTGAGGCTCACAAAATCCTGAAACCACTCCCTTCACATCAAACTATGTTT
>CM066031.1:1546777461-1546882321 GCA_033557465.1 Ichthyophis bannanicus
TTCAGTACCATCTGTATTTGGATTACTTCCCAAATCTACCTCTCTATGCCCGAACCTCTGCTCCGTCATCCTTATCCAGATCTCTGCTCTGCCTGCCTTTCTGACATTGCTGCCTGGATGTCTCACACCGCCACTTGAAATTGAAATCATGGCCAAGACTGAACGTTCTTATCTTTCCCCCTAAAACCTCTCCTCCCTCTTCCTCTTTTCCTTTCTCAGTCTCTGTGGACAACTCTGTAACTCCTTCCTGTTTCCTCTCCTCGGCCCGCAATCTGGGGGTTAATCTTTGACATCCTCTCTCTCCTTCTCCACACATATCCATCTTGTAGCTAAGACCTTCCACTTCTTTCTCTACAACATTAACAAAATCCACCCTTTCCTCTCGGAACACACTACTAAAAGGCTTGTGCCACTCCCTGATCACCTCCCGTGCTTGACTACTGTAACTCCTACTCCATTCTGGTCTCCCTCGGAGTCATCCCTCTCCCCTTCAAATCTGTTCAATATTCCGCTGCACGACGAATCTTTCCCCAGCCCTCATCATGCCCATATTAACCACCCTTCTCAAGTCACTCCACTGGCTCCCCTATCCATTTCCACATCCATTTCAAACTTCCTCCGCTGAACTACAAATGCATTCACGTCTGCGGCTCCTCAGTACCTGTTCCTCCCTTATTCTCTCCTTCCACCCCCTCTCGGGAACTCCGCTCTTCTAGTCAACAAGCTTCTATTTATGCCCCCTCTCGGTACTGCCAACTCAAGATTTCGCTCTTTTCCACCTTGCTGTGCGCCTTACACCTTGAAACAACCTACCCTCTATCTGTATGCCAGGCACCCTCCCTGACCCTCTTCAAATCCAGTTTGAAAGCTTACCTCTTCGCTTTCTGCTTTTGTGATCTTGACGTCTCCTAATCTTCCTCCCTTCCCCACTATTATACCCTGTCCTACACCTATTTACCCTCCCTATATCGTCTTTGTTGTCTTACTAGATTGTAAGCTCTGATGAGTAGGGACTGTCTACTCTTTATGTATATGTCTGTACAGCACTGCGTTTGACCTGGCAGCCGCGATCAAATGCCCACGTAGTAGTCTAGTTACCAAGCACAAGCCAAATTAGTTACAAAGCCATACTCAATATTTAAGATAGCTGCAACCAACAATCTGCAATCTCCCGCATCCCTAACCCAACTGATGCGTGAAAATAGAAAGACAACAGCAGGTATAAAACACTCCTCATATTCCCTTCAGAAAGGACAAAAAGTAACCAAACATCCTGTAACTGGGCATTTTCGCATCTTTGCTTCCAACCCTTTGGAACTCTTGGCCAGACTCAATCCTAGTCAACACAGACATCTTAAGCTTTTTGTAAGACCCTCCAGACTTATTTAGTCCAACAGTAGTATGAGCATAAAGAGACTTACGATGTGGATCGTTAAAGTGAGGGAATGCTCCCAATCAATCTACATTCAACAACCCACCCTCACTACTAACTCACAGACCTCATGTCCTATACACTATCCATGTTCCTCTGCAAACCCAATTGTTAATTTTTTTCCTGTTAATTGCTCCAACTTAACTTACCTGTGCTATGTAACCCTGTTTGCGTTTATTGTTTTATGTTTTATGTAAACTGCTCTGCCTACAAGATAGGAGCTTGTATATTAAAAATAAGTTAGCCTAAATAAATTTCAATAAACCACATACTTTGTTTCTTTCCTGATTTGTTTCATCAGAGGCATACTAGGAGGAAGAGCTTTTACCCTATATCAAGAAGCTTTGGCTACAGTGTAACCTCTTATTTTGTTTCTCCCTATTAATGTTTGATTTAAATAGGAAAATGTAATATACCTATTCCATAAAACTATCAAATAAATGATTATTGAAGCTAAAAGTCAGGCACTTATGAATATTCAAATAGAGGGGGTACTAGAGGAAGATAGACTTGGTTTTATAGGGATTTAGCGGGGGGGGGGGGGGCCTCCTGAAAAGAATTGGTTTGCTTTTTGATTCTTTTTCCTTTTATTTAAGATTTGACTTTTTTTGTGTTGGGCCCTTATGGATTATGGATAATACATGGCTTTGTGTTTTGGGAAGTTGTGATTTCAACCATTGTGTTATATTTGCTGTTTTTCTTTTCTCTGTACCAGTGTTTACACTGGTTTTTAATTTAATCATTCAATAAATAGCAAGTTACAAAAATGGCAGGTGTCATAAACTTATTCAAAGCTATTTTGATCAAAAAGGAAATGTAAGAGGACCTTGATAGACTCATAGGCCTGCTTGGCTTTCAGATGTCAGATGGAATTTGATGTGGACAAGTGCAAAATGATGAATATACTGAAATATATCCATACTATTTATAACATGAATCTTCGGGGTGATGTTAACTAAAGTGCGTTAGTGCGATTCGCGTTAGGTGCCGCGGTATAGACAGAACCGCCCAAATCAGGACATGGGCGGTCCAAACGGACGCGCAAAAAAACGCGCGTTCCAAAAACTGAACGAGCGGTAACAGGGTGCTGTGGCGCGTACCCTTGCGTTACCCGCGCGTCAACTCCCCAGAAAGCGTACAGATACAAATCACAGGAACAGAGCTGGAGCACAATGGGTGAGCTCACTGAACCTCTGTCCACAGGCAGCATGGGTTCGAATCCCCTGGTTCCCCAGTGTGCACATGCAGAAGGCTGGCCCAGCCAAGCACCCAGTAACCCATGTAGGGACTGAGGATGCAGGGTTTTTAATATTTTACCACCAGTTATGCTGCCAGCAAATACCCCATCACAGTGGTTGGCAACCCAAGGTGCTTGGCAGATAGCTATCCCATAATGCACCACCCAGGCCACAGTAGAAAGTGCACTGTCCACAGAGGCACACCCAATGTCACATTCAGAACGCCCATAGCAGGCAACGTAAAGGGTGCCAGATAAGGTGCCACATGGGGCGCCCCATGAGGCACTGTAAGGGTTACATTATGCTGAATGTTGTCTCCTTGCTGTCAGGGACCAATGTGCATCCAAAATAGACAATGCCTGCAGTCCGGCCGATAAAAAAAGACTCACTGTGTTATTATTCCATGACCACTGGCCCCCCACAGGCTGTGACTGAAACACGCTGGCAGCATCCCCATAGCTGCCACCAACCCCCTGGCTGTCACCTGAAGGGCAGCAGGGCACCACCCAAATGGCCCGCTGTGATGTCTATGATCTGTCCCAAAGACACACATACCCATGGTGCAGGCCACAGGAAGATCATTGGCCCCGAGATGAACACAACATGTTATGTCCCTACACAGCTCTCCCTTGGGACGGCAGTCCGAATTGAGTGTGTGTCACTGTCACGACAGTAGCAACAGACAGTAGCCCAACAGGCCGCCCCCTAAGAATCTAGAAAAGGTGTGTCCTACGGTAGCGTTGAGACCTGTCCGCACAATGGTGAAGACCACAAGCAGATGGTGCAAGGTCTTTGAGTTCAAACCACCCATGGTCCCAAGGACAAGCGCTGCCTGCAACAGTACCCTCTGCAAACCATAGTTAGTGACGTGGATAACCAGTCAGTACTCTTCTGAAGCCATACATATCCCCCAGTTTTGGTCGCCGGCAAACAACCTGAGAGGTGGGAGAAAGTGCCCGCCCCTCTCATATGTAGGGCCCGCGATACTCCCAGAGAGCCTTAGCTCCCTCACAAGATGACACTAAGTGTGAATGTGTAACCAAAACCGTTTTTGATATATGTACAGAGTCAAATCTATCCCACAAACCATGGAATGAATGAAAGCAAACCCCAAACAGTGGCTGGGAACTAAGGGCAGGTACGACCCGAATGGTCATGTCACCGTACACCTGTAGGGCACCCCACCACGCCATGCATATGTCTTGCCAACTCTGGGCTCTGTATCATGTAATGAGCCAATGGAATGAAGCCATTGAAGCAGTATCAACGTCGCAACACAGACGCACCCAAGAAACCCACTCCCCGAACCCCGAGCGAACCATGGTTCTCCCCACGCTCCGCGAGATCAAGAAATTACTACGTCAACAAGAAAGGAAGTGGAGACGCCATGCAAACCGAGGACCATAAGATTGCATACAACCAAACTCTGGCTGAATACAAGAATGCAATCAATCTTGCGAAAGAACTCACCACACCAACACGCTTAAATAAAGCTCTCAATCGACCCAGGGAACTCTTTTCGCTGGTCAAATCACTCACGAGGAATACACAAAGAATCTAATACTTTTTGGGGAGATGTCTGCACAAATCCTGGCAGACCATTATGCAAGTAAACTCAACCCTCAAACCAAAAGCATAACAATACTGACTCCTGAAGATCCCTCACAAGATCTAAATACGGGCACCATGCTACAAACACCTAACCCCACTGGATAGCCCTACACTCTCACCACGAGTGGGCTGCGAGTTCACTAAACTAGATGAAAAGCAAATTCTAGGCGTAATCACTGCATTAAGGAACCACTACCATCCCCACGTGGACCCCTGCCTCAGGCGGCATGGGTCAAGGGTGCCAAGCAGGATCTTGCAAACAATCATCAACCAGCATAGTGAACCAATCTTTACAACAATGACTAATGCCAACACACCTCACAAAATCAGTCATCAGACCCATACTGAAAAACACCTCACTCAACAGAATGATCCAACATCATAAACCGCCCGGTATCAGCATATCAGTTCCTTGCCAAGATCACTGAAAAGGCAGTGCAGCAACAACTTCATTCAAGCACCACATAGATGACATACCAACACATACTCGGACATCCACCAATATGGTTTCTCTCCTGACAACATCAATTGGTGTCCGAAACCCTCCTATTAGCCCTGATGTACAATCTTCTAAATAGGTCTTGATAGACAGAACCAAATGGTCATTGTGCTCATATATCCTACGATATATCTGCCCAGTCTTTCGACACAGTGCATCATCCCACTCTCTTAAAAAGGCTCGATGCATTAGGCATTAGAGGAATCCCCCTGAAATGTTTCGCCTCATACTTACAGGACCGAAATGCAGCAAGTTCACTTTTGGCGATGAAACAGCGACGCCATTCCCACAAACTCAAGGCATCCCGCAGGGCTCAGCACTATCTTTCGCTTCCTGTTCAACCTTTATCTGAGACCACCTGTGAAATCTTCAAGAACAACGACCATCAGTTACCATATATATGCTGAGTGACATTATGCTCTATACCCAATTGATGTAGATCACCCAAACATCTGCCAGCTCGAGAAATGCCTTGACAGCTACAAACCTGGTTGCGACACAACAATATGTCCATAAATCAAAAAAAAAAAACTGAAGTGATGTGCATATCCAGGAAACGGCACTTCACACCCACCACCAAAAATAACCATGAACGCGGCAATGTAGTCGCGCAACACAAAAAGAAATTAAATACCTTGGAGTGACCTGCTGGACTGCAACTTAAGATGGAGAAGCATCTTAGAATTACAAATCGAATCATTTTCATAATTTAAGCATTCTACACACCTCTCCGCTCCTATCTTAGATCATGCGGACGTCTTCGCACGCGGTAGCGCAATGCCCCTCATCATTCCCTTCCTCACCTAGACTATTGCAACGCCATACCTTCAAGGGCTCCCTAAAAAGACCATCAGTAATCCTCCAGTTGGCGCAGAATGTGGCAGCTAGAATCATAACGAGAACAAGACTAAAGGATCACATCACATGACCTACTTTAATTGAACCTGCATTGTCTCCCAATCAGTGCCCGAATAACGTACAAAATCATAGTCCCCACATTTAAGCTCCTCCATAACATCGCGCCCTCTTTACCCTCGCTCACTTGTGTCCAGCCCAAACAAATAACAGGAGCAGATAACGTTCCCCGAAGCCTCAACACCCTACTGTCCCACGCCGCCCGCATGAGCACGTCAATGTCCAGACCAGCAACCGAGCATTCCTCGTTCATAGCAACCTCAACTCTGGAACAAGCCTACCAGTAGATCCTAAGAGCGTGCAGTGACTTATTGTCTTCAGAAAACAACTCAAGACGTACCTATTCCAGTCACACTTCACCACGATGTAATCCTCAATCCACAAAGCAATTGGTATTAATTCATGTCACGCAATGAGATCGCCACCAATAGACTCAATGGTTTGTGTGGAATATGTATCTGCTTATTGTAAATTGTAAATTCTTTTGTAAATATTAATTGTAAATATTATTTCCTCCCTTTCTTAATGTGTCTAAAACCTTATCCCTGTGTTGTCTGTGAACTGTACTATGCCCTCTAATCATACTTGTGTGCTGTGCAACTGTACCTCCTTTCCCACTAATCATCCTGTGTATTATAAATTATGGCCAGTACAGCCACTCTTTTTCTCTTGTTTGGAATAACCGCTGCTGATCGCTGAAAAGTAGCTGTGAATATAAGTGTACACTAAATAAATAAATAAATAAATAAATGTGAATGTGTAGCCTGACAGGAGGGTGGATCTGTAGAGCATCAGGGCGACATCACCCACAACCCATATAGTGATGTCAGAAAGCATCCTTGTTGCCTGGTACGTCTAACAGACTCAGGTGGCAAGCACACAGGTCACAGAGCTAATAACCCTGCGTGTCGGTGCTGTATAGGGCACCCTAAAAGTTCACACCAGGTGGGTAACGGGAAATTTTGCACTGTCCTGCCCGTTGCACGCCTATAGGGTAGGCTGGGGAAATCCTGGTTCCTGCCTAGGCAGCAACCATTCATATTTCCAGGATATCCCTAATGAATATGCATGAGATATATATGGCATTAGAGACATCCTGCCAACCTGACTGGTTGTGCCCTCCCTGGCTGGACTCGAGAGACCACTGCCTTACTCCTCTGACATTTAAGATTGTGAGTGGGCAAGGTGCAGATGTCCAAGACATCAAATGGTGTAGAGAGAATGTGTCACATTCCTCCTCACCGTCCCACCACCACCAAAATATTGTCAATTAGACAACTTTGTGGTGGTGGTGAGAACAAGGATGAATGTGACACATTCCATATACCCTTTCGATGTCTAGAATATCTGCACCGTGCCCACTCACAATCTTAAATGACAGAGGTGTAAGGCAGGGGTCGCCAAATCCAGCCCTGGAGGGCGACAAAACAGTCAGGTGGGCAGGATATCCATAAGGCATCTATATCTCATGCATACTCATTAGGGATATTCCGGTAAGCAAGACTGGTCTGCGGCTCTCCAGGACCATGGTTCCCCACCCCTGCTATAGGGCGTGTCACATAGAGCACATCTGCCACATCTGGAAAGAAGCAAAAGAATTGTGGATGCTCTCCAAGATGCATTATTTAGCAAATGGTGATGGAACCAACCAGGGAAAGCTCAACGCTGGATGTAGTGCTCACCAACGGTGATAGTGTGTCAAATTGTCCTGCGTGAGTGCCCCTGTGAGCAACAGCGACCATCACACGGTGTGGTTTTGAATAAAAGCCATTGCACAGGCCAATCATAGCAAGCTCAGCGCCTAAACTTCAAATACACTAACTTCAATCAAATGGCAGAGTATGTAAAGGAGGAGATGACGGGGTGGGAAGAGATAAAGGAAGTGGAAATTGCAATGGGGCTAAACTAAAGGAGGCATTGAAAGGAGCAACAGATAAATATGTAAGAAAAGTAAATACAAGCACGAGGAGAAGGAAACCTATTTGGTTTTCCAAAGAGGTGGCTGCTCATATAAAGGCAAAAAACACAACTTTTGCAAAATTCAAAAGCTTGCAGACCGAAGACACAGTAAATGAATACAGGATCAAACTCAAAGAGACAAACGAGAAATAAGGATAGCAAAATCAAAGGCAGAGGAAAAGATGGCTAAAGATGTTAATGTGCAACAAAAATTTCTTCAGGTATATTCGGGAACGGAAAAAGATCAGAGTTGGAATTGCAGGACTCAGAAGTGCTGGGAAAGGACTCGTGGAAAGTGACACTGAAAAAGCAAAATTGCTAAACAATTACTTCTGCTCTGTGTTTACTAAAGAAGATCCTGGGGATGGACCAGCTGTGACTCCCAAATATAAAAATAGGAATGAAGTAGATACCACACCATTCACAGCAGAAGAGGTGTTAGAACAACTTGCTAAACTGAAAGTGGACAAAGCCATGGGACCGGATGGGATACATCCCAGGATACTGAAGAGCTCAGAGAGGTTCTTGCAGGACCGTTAAAGGATGTCTTCAACAGATCCTTGGAAACCCAGGAAGAGGTTTCCTCAGGACTGGAGAATGGCTGATGTCGTACCTCTACACAAAAGTGGTGACAGGGAAGAGTGTCAAACTACAGACCCGTGAGCCTTACCTCGGTGGCAGGAAAAGTAATTGGAGGCGCTCCTGAAAAGAGCGAATAGTGAACTTTCTGAAAACCAACAGCGTGCAAGACCCGAGGCAACATGGTTTTACCGAAGGACGATCTTGCCAGACAAATCTGATCGAGTTCTTTGACTGCGTGACGAGGGAACTAGATCAGGGGCATGCAATGGATGTCATCTACCTGGATTTCAGCAAAGCCTTTGATACTGTTCCTCATAGAGGCTATCAACAAACTCAGTAGCTTGGGGATGGGTCCCAAGATGGTAAACTGGATTAGAAATTGGCTGACTGACAGACACAGAAGTGATTGTACATGGAGCTCACTCGGATGAGAGGAAGGTGATTAGCGGGGTGCCCCAGGGTTCGGTCCTGGGCCCGGCACTGTTCAATGTATTTGTGAGTGATATTGCTTGAAGGACTGAATGGAAAAGTCTGTCTTTTTGCAGACGACACAAAAATTTGCAACAGAGTGGACTCCCCTGAGGGAGTGGTTAACATGAAGAAAGATCTACAAAAGCTGGAAGACTGGTCTAAAGCTTGGCAACTACGATTTAATGCAAAAGTGCAGTGTCATGCACTTGGGTAGCAGAAATCCAAGAGAAATGTACAAGATAGGGGGAGAAAGGTTGGTATGCACAGTTCAGGAAAAAGACCTTGGTGTGATTATTTCTTCTGATCTCAAGGTGGCAAAACATTTCGACAATTCAGTAGCAAAAGCCAGGATGATGTTGGGCTGCATACATATAGTGATTACAAGCAGATAAGAAGAGGTACTTATGACACTGTATAGGTCAATGGTGAGGCCTCACTTGGAATACTTCGTTCAGTTTTTGGAGACCATATCTTGCAAAGGATGTAAAAAGACTGGAGACTGTTCAGAGGAAGGCGACCAAAATGATTTGGAGCCTGCGTCAGAAGCCTTATGATAAGAGACTTGAAGACCTAATATGTATACCTTGTAGGAAAGGAGGCACAGGGGAGATATGATTCAGACCTTTAAATACTTAAAGAGAAATGATGAACAAACAAACCTCTTCCAGAGACGGGGAACCTGTAAAACTAGAGGGCATAACATGAAACTGCAAGGGGGTAAATTGAAAGGCAATGTCAGGAAATATTTTTTCACTGAAAGGGTGGTGGATGCTTGGAATGCCCTCCCGATGGAAGTGGTAGGGGCGAACACGGTGACGGAATTCAAAAGGCATGGGACAAACACAGAGGATCCCTTTACAGAAATAGGAAAAAAAAAACAAAATAAACGGTACCATCTAACTTCCAAACCATCTAACTTCCGAACCATATAACGTCTCAACAAATAGGGGTGTCCTATATGGAGTGGTGGGTTTACCCCTGAACAAGGATATGGAGAGGGGTGGCCTGCGCGGAGCGACAGGTGCACCTACTCTTGCCATCTCGCTGGGCAAGACTGGATGACCATGCTGGTCCTTTATCTGCCGTCACTACTATGTTACTATGTTACTATGTAGCACCACAGGTCATGCCATAGGGGTTCCGAGGAGGCACCCTGAAGGAGTCTGCACTGTGAGGGTGGTGGTGCTGTCAGCACCAATGTCAGGTAACACTACAAGATGACCCCCAAAGGGTCACCTAATCCTCCATATGTGGTCTGAGATCCATGACATAGGGGCCCCCACAGGTAATGAAACAGCTATACGCCCATAATGTCTGTGAAAAATACAACGTCACAAGAATGATGTGGCCAGCTCATGGAGCAGAACTGTGAAATGCTACATATCACCACAGCAGACCCCCAGTAATTGCCCGATGCACATACAAAGAAAGCCTGTCAATGGAACAAAACAAGTCTCAGCAAACAAGGGCATATGGCAAACACAACCCAGACCAAGGTCAAGATCATTACCAAATATGAAGGGCCCATTAACATCACAGACCTGTTTCATTACCTGAAAGCCACTGGTGAAATGAAAAGCAAACACGAAAATACTATGAATATGTGCAGAAAGAATATGCAGATATCTATACCACCAAAACCCACACCCTCTAGACTGTGCAAAGAAAAGTGCACCATGTCACCACCCAAAGTGACAGCTGGGGGGTAATGATATGGTTGTAAGCAAAAACATTCATGTGCACTGCACATGGACATAGCAGTCTCTAGAGGAACATATGAGGGGGTAGGCACCCACACAGCGCCGTCCCATGAATGGGCAAATGAATGTGTGCGTCACTGCAATAGAACAGGAAAAGACAGTAGCCCAACAGTGTTCCCAAGAAGAAGTATGAGAAAGATGACCATCATAGTCCTGAGAAGGGTACCTCATGCAAAGTGACATATGAGGTACACACGGATAGGAGAGGTCAGATGGAACCCTGGCTCACAGAACCATGTGGCATGGTGCCCCAAAAAGGGTATGTGGGACAACGTCAGTGTGCCCTAGGGACTACCAGTGGTGTCTGCAGGTCCTGCGGAACCAGCGTGCAACAGAGACAGATGTAGTACTAACACCACACAGAACCCACGTTGAAGACAATGGATAGGTGACTGACCGAGGGACAGTAGGGAGTTACTGGACCCACATTCCTGTGGACAGTTCATGTGTCAGGAAGCAGCGCAGACAAACATGTTTGCTGCCAAAAGCAATACAACAAAGGGTGTTGGCAACCTAGAGTACTAGAACAAACGTGTGTGGCAGCTGAGGGGAAAATGTGTCAACCTGTGTAGGCGGAGGTGGCCAGAGGAGTGGCCCTGCCACGCAGAGCAGGCACAGGTCTGCCAAGAACACAGAGATTCAATGCAGACAAGGGTAGCAGCATAGGATAGGGGGTGACAGTGCACAGCAACATACAGGACATGTCACATCACACTGATGCAGACAGATGTACCAAAGGATGATACCCAACGGTGATGAGGATGATAAAGCGTGCAGGACCTAAAAGTAAAGAGATGACTGTTACAGTGACTACAGGTACCAGTGAGGGAAAGACATAAAAACAGGGGAACAGAGAGAGCGAAAAGCCATGAACACTAGATGGAGGGCGCTTCAGGAAAGGAACAACTACCGTAACACCAGTAGGCATACAGAAATGGATGCAGACAGGACCACAGCATGTCCCCATACATAACCACAGCTGTGTGCAAGGTGAGGGCACCCCAAAGACCAAACAAGATGCACCACACATTCAGAGCAGGGGTCCATAGCCAACATCACAGTCCACAGGTGGGATGGGAGGTACATATGAACCGGTCCATACACGAACCACGAAAGATCATGCAGTGCAAAACAAATACAATATATCATGGGAGCGACAAGTAAGGGACAGAGGGGGTCAGGGCCAATAGAGAGCCATGTGGATGGGCTGTGGTCCAGGGACAAGCAACCGTAGAGGAGCATGTGCTTGACCAAACAGTTGAGTGATGGCGGCCGGACCAAATGGCAGCAGCGGCCCCAGTAAACAGGCAGCCCTGTCACATGCCCCACCACATGTGTGACAAACGAAGCCAAGGGTAATGGGTAGTGGGCCAGAGAGCAGTGCACCACCATAGGAGCAGCGGAGAGTAAGCAACATATATGGGTCCGACCATGGCGACAGCAATGCCAACCGCACTATATTGCAACTCACCTGAGTCACCTGCCTGTTGTAGGTGTTTACACACCAACACCACATGTAGCGCAGCATCGGCCAGTATGAATCTGCAAAGTCCTGGGGGCCTGGAAAGCAGAAGCACATCCTGGGGAGGCAAAAAGACATCAAACATGTTGACACATGAGACGGTACTGCTGCACAATCCATACAACCAGCCCATACATGGGCAACCCAGATAAACGTCACCAGCAGAAGCAGAACTTACAGGAGAAGAGCTCCCCGATCAGATGTTGCCTGGCCGCCATCCCAGCACGTGTGTCAACATGGCCAGGTGCAGGAGGGCACACAGGATCCACCCCAAGATCCTCATTAATATCGACTGGAAGATTGTGCCTGAGAGCAATGTTGTGCAGATGCAACAGGCTATTATGATCTTTGCCACCAGTTCTATCCATACACCAGAAGCGACTATTCACAACGCCAAAGGTGCGCTCAAACACAGAGTGACTGGAGGCAAGGGCCTCGTTGTACCGTATCTCAGCACCTTTCAGAGGGAGACGCACAGGGTAGAGCAGCCAGGCACGACACCCATATCCTGCATCACCTGCAAACAGAAATGGAAGTAAGGCACATGTGCGAAGAAGAACCTATGGAAACCATGATGTAGAAATGCACAAATGGACAGCAGGGAAACATGGTCCACACATATGACGGCACAGCATTGCACACATTTGTGGTACACCAGAGTCTGCAATCTGGGAGATCAAATAACACTGGCAGGTAAAAAGATGGTCAGGTGGGCAGATCGCTGGGACATGGTGTGATATGGCACACAGGGGATATGTCAGTGTACCACAACCCAGGTGGGCAAGGCGGGGGTGTCAGCGCAGACAGGCAAAGGCAAACTGTCATGCAGCAGGCATGTGTGATAGCATGTCCGCACATACACCCTGACACGTGCCAACACCTACATGGCGGATGAGTAGGCCACATACACACTGTACAGCTGGGCTATGTTCCTGTTCCACAGAGTTTCCCACAGCCCCCCCCCCCCCCCCTGCTGGCACATGCACAATCCCGTGGCACATTGGGCATGTGATGGACACAACACACAGGCCGACATATGTGAAACCGTTGCACCATGCATGCCCCGAATGACCGTGAAAAATGGATGATAGCCAAGTAAGCAGCTAAGGCAGGTTAGAGACGACATCACATGGGTGCGGCGTGACACAGATGAGCAAGAATAGGCACATGGTAGGCAAGGGTATGTGTGTTGCCACACAGAGGTACGTGAGCACAGTCCAGGTAACAGGGCGTGCTGTGGGCACAATCCCAGAATAGTCAGCACAAGTACACAACAGCACCATGTCATGGATGCAGAGGACACAGTTGACAATGGTGCCCCCGTGAAACACATATGTGCGTGACACACATGATGCGTGAATACCTAAACAGCAGGATATAGTCCTCATATTGCCCGGCCTCAAACAGGCCAAACAGTGCTGAGTTCTGCAGGATATAGGAGTCATGGGCTGACCCTGGGAACCGCGGGACCACATTCAGGATAACGCATCCCTGCATCACTGACAACCTGCACATTGAGGGAATGGAAGTGTTTGCGGTTGTGGTACACAACCTCCCTGTCGCGTGGCGGGATGAGGGCAACATGTGTGCAATCTATTGCACCCAGCACATGTGGTATCCCTGCAATCTGATGGAATGCACGTCCCAGGGCCACCCAATGTTGCCTCCTGTTGGGAATGGCAATGTAATTCCCAACCCGGCTGACCATGGCCCGCAGTACCTGGTGGAGGCAGCGAGAGAACGTTGGCCGACTCATCCCACCCACTGCGGCCGACCGAGGTTTGGAAACAGCCAGAGGCAAAGAAATGTAGGGCAGCAAGGAGCTTGGCCATTCCCGGTATAGCATGTGACCGGGCAGTCAGGGGCTCGAGGTCATGTCGTAGATCCTCATAGAGCTCCCTAATAGCCCCTGTGTCCAGCCGGTAGAGGGAGATCACCTGGTCTTCCCTGATGTTCTGCAGCATGGCCCTGGGCCTGTAGAGGCGTTGCAGGCGTGGCCGCCCCTCTGGATGCCTACGGCGCCGTAGGTCCACCACACCCGCCTGTGGACCCTCCACAGCTGCAGGCCTGTGTTGCAGCGGGTGAGGACCCATGCCCAGGGCCTCATCCCCAGACCATCATCTCCCTCAGCCGAAAACGCAGACCAGCTTGCTCCAGCAATGCAATGACTGCACCACCTGCATTCACATCTGAGCCATGATAGACACAGGATGTGGGACAGGTGGCTGTGAAATAGGGTACAGGGTGGGAACACAAATCACACAAACAATACACACCTGGTGAACCAAGAACATCAACCACACCCAAAACCATGGAACCAGCACAATGCTGTAGTCGGCGATGTAGCACACGAAGGAGTGCGCGTGGGAGGGCGCGTACCCCCACAGTGAGCCCGAGAGGAGCCATTGCGATAATAACCAACTGTGTGTGACGCAGCATAGTGTAAAGGTACTGCGAGCTATATACCCTGCCAAATAAGGAAAACTCTAAGATGAGACAGACACGCCCAACGCATTCATACCTGCGTACCTCATAATGCGCTATACGTGATCACCACCAACGCGCGTGGTTACGCGCAGAACAAATATACAACGGGTAACCCAGGTAAAACATAGGTCAGACCTACCATCACCACATGAATTGTAGGGAGAGAACACGTGTAATGAGTACATAGAGGGACGAATAACTGCAGAACAGGTGAGAACCATGCACAGTGCGTCACATAGGGCACATATTCGCCTTACGTCCGTGCGTGCGGAAGGGGAGAGCGCGTTATGACGCGCTTACGCAACGCGCCCACGTAACGCGCACAGAGCCACACCCACACGGGACCTATATAAAGCTGGGGAGGACAAAATGGCACTCACCTCAGCACGCATTCTCGAGGACTATGGAAAGCCAGATGTCTAACAGTGCCGGGGCAGGACAGGCACCATCAATGGCACCCCCCAATGACGATGGTGAGGAGGCCATGCCCATCAGGTGCACAGGGAACAGCATGTGCACAGGGCACTGCCACAATGGGCCAGAAGAGGCGCAGGCCCACCCTCCCTGACGAGCTCCGCAAAAGAGCAACAAGGTTCAGCCAGGAGGAGAATGAGCTACTCCTCTCTGCCATCCTGGAACGCTATGACCTCCTGTTTGGTCAGCTTAGCTCGACCACGTACTGGTGCAACACGTGCTCGTGCATGGGGCGGAGGTACAAGCAGAGGTCGCAACCGCTAATGGCCCACACAGGGATGTGGAGAGCCTACGCAAACGTTATTGCTACATAAAGAGAAACATCAGGACCGAGTCTGGATGAGAGCGGAGAGGGGCACAAGGCACAGGAGGGGCCCAGCACATGTTGCCAACCTGACTCCCCTAGAGCGGCGCTTGGCGGAGCGCCTTGGCCCAATGTATATTCATGGCCTCCCCCCAGAGTTGGACACAGCACACCAAGGTGCAGGTAGGTTTATGAGTGATCGGTACCAGTGTGAGCCTGCAAGCGCACATGTGTGTGGGTGACCAAGGGTGGACAGGGGTGTGGGTGGCATGATTGTGCAATATGAAGACACAGGGGGCAGCACAGGCATACAACCAGCCCCTGGGACGTGGCCCATCGGGGACTGATGTCCATGATGGTCAGGGAGTGGAATGGAATAGTGGATGTGTGCTGTGACAAGGGGAAAGGTACAATAGTATCAGCAGGGGCTGTCAACGTGTAGCAGTGGGTAGGGTGTAGGGCTGGTGGGGCAACACGGACACACAGGTTTGACAGGGACAATAGGATAGCACTATGCACCTGGGTTGAACAAGGACTGTGTATGCAGGGCTGGCAGCGGTGCCGGCGCTTCATGAGGGCGTGGTAGCATGCCCGGGGGGGGCGGTCACCTGATGTCGCAGGGCAATGGCCCCTCTCGCCAATGGGGACTAGGTGAGGGGGGGTGGGGGGGTGGGGGCGAGGGGCCCCCACCAAGACACATGTGGCTCACCCACGCACATGTGCTGTCAGGGGATTGGGATGGGTGCAGACAGGCAGCCCTGCCGCATCTGACCTATATGATCTTGTGTCCCACAGGCAACATAACTGCCATAGATGCAGCTGAGGAAGCGCATGGGGACAGCCACCACGGGCCGTGGCCCCCCCGGGACACCCTCCCGGCGGTGTCGCGCGTGCAGGCAGGCGCTCCACCCCCCCCCCCCCCCCCCAGTGAGGACGGTGGGACCATCCATCAGGCAGCCTGTGCAGGGGACCCGCACACGGATGGTGCCACCGGGAATGAGTTCGCTGAGGCTGGGCAGCACACAGTGCTGCAGCGCTGTCTGCAGTGGAGAGCGTGATCGAACAGATGCAGGTGCACACTGCTGAGGCACACAGGGATGCGGAGGGTGAGTACCACACTGTGTGATGTTGAACAAGCGTGAGCAAAGGTGGACAATTAGTTTTCAGAACACAAATGCACTACCTGCTGTCTCCACAGGTATACGTCATTTACTGCGTGCATGTCCTGCGTGACCTGTGGCGGCAGAGGCATGCGCAATGCAGGCACAACCGCATGATGTCCAGGGTAATGCTGGGGGTCCCTAGGCTCGTTGTAGCCACTGAGAGCATTGCAGAGAGCATGCAGATCATCGCTGCGCACATGGGGTGACGCCATCACCACCGCCACCCACCACCACCTCCTCCTCCACCACCAGCAGTGGATGCAGCGGCAGCAATGGCGGCAGCATGGCCACCAACATCACAGGGTGGGAGGGGCCGCGCAAGGCATGGTAGGGGCAGGGGTGTGCAAAATAAAACGCATAATATGCGGATGACGCACATGTCATGTCTCCTGTGGTGCTTGAGGGGACAGTGGTACACACAGCCCACACGTGCATGACCCTGGGGCGTGCCCAATGGGAACTATTATGCCAGATGGTGTAGACCCCGACACTGCTGTGCCCAGCATGGGATGCCCCATTTGCTCCTGGGCGCACACCAGCAGGCAAAGACTACCCAGAATTTGACCCCAACATCTGTTCCCCGCATCCCATCCCTGTGTGCAGGGGGGAGGACATCGGTCCTTGGCTAGGGGGGGAAGGGCATGACATGAGGTGGGCTGTGGGTGATGGGGGAACGTAATGGGCTGGGGGCTGTTGGGGGGGGGGTTAGGCCTGGCAATGGCCTATGGGGGGCTGCCTGGTAATGTGTTGATGTGATTTGGGGACTGGAATTGGGGTGATGGGGGTTAGGACAGTGTGTGGGTTCATGGGGGGGGGCTAGGACTGGTATGCGGTGTGGGGGGTGCGAGGACTGGACCGGGGCTGGTGGGTGGCTAGGAATGGATATGTGCTGCTGCGGGGACGACAGGGGTATGGATGCTGGTGGGGCTGGAACTAGGAGGGAGCTGCTGGTGGGGGTGGATCAGAATGGGATGGGGCTGGGGGTGTACAATGGAGAGGTGGAAGTTATTAGGGTGGGTGTTGTCCAACATCTCCAATTGGTCGGGTATTGGGTGAATACCTGGGGATTGGGGATGGAGGGGTAAGAGGTGAGTGTATGGACTAGGAATGCGGAAGTGGAATAATGAGAGGGATTAGTATGCTACAGCAGATGTTGCGAGAGGATGCTAATCAACGACAGGATGGAGGGGAGGACACATGGACAGCAGTCCCTGGAGAGTTAGAAGAGGACACGAGGAAGCCAGGAGAAACTGGCTGGGACACTTGCAGCTGACGAAAGTGCACAATAGGTAGACGCATATCCCTTTCCATTGCATTTTCTATCGGGCATAGGTCAGCTCTGGTACATGTTGGATCGTTAACGTCTGCGCTTTGTTTAATACAGGAGCAACCCACTGTATATTTATATCATTACAGAGATGTACATTCCACGTTAGTCCTGCTGTGAATCCCAGTCTAATGGTTGTTTTCCTGTTTCGAATTAGTGCTTACCTGTTTGTTGAGGGTCTATGTTCTGCAGGTGTATGGGGCCGGATGAGTTCTTTTTAAAAGTTTCCAATGTGGCATTGCCACATGTTCTCTCTCCCCCGTGGGTCAGGTATTTTGGGCGTGAGAAATGTGTTGGTTCAGTATTTGCAGTGTTACCTTTTGTTTTGTAGAGTATGGTGGGTAGTGAGTCCTGTTATTGCTGGTAGGATACAGCGGGTTTGCAATGAGTTTCCCATGGGCAGTGTCCATTAGGCCACCTACTGTGTCCATGCCATCCACCGCCCTATTCTGCACCCATCACAGATGCTGCACATAGCCTTGCAGGTGCAACCACAGCTGACCCCTGGGCACAGTCACATGTGTGTGCATTGCTACATGTGTGGCACCAGCCCATGTAATGGCCATATTATGGCTGGACGCATTACACATGTAGAGTGCCCTGCACGCACCCGTTGTAGCTCACACCGACACACATGTGTGTGTCCTCATGTGTCTCTCACACAACACTGACACAAAGCACAGAGTGATATCTGGACAGCACAGTTAAACGGTAATAATGTAAAACTTTATTTACATAACAAACTGTGGGTGGGGGTGTTCATTGACCCACATGCGAACCTCGCTGTCAAACAGCTCTGCTGCCCCTCCATGTGTGGGGTAGGCCATAGCATGGGCTGTCACAGGGCAGGTGTGTATTGCGTATCCACGCACTACACACCCCCGGGACCCCTGTCACATGGTGGCTGCTCTACCACGCCCCAAGCTACGCGCTCCTCCAACAAGCGTAGGCGGTCAGCCACCATGGTCAGGGTCGCCAGGACCTGCTCCATGATAAGGGCGTTCTGTCTCTGGGCGTGTGCATGCGCATGCACAGACGCGGCCACTCACAGACCAAACAAGCAGACACACAGACACAGGTCTCCCCGTGTCTGTGTGGCTGCATCCACGGTGAGCATGTCCTCTGATATGTGTGCCATGCCCACGTCCAGGGGGTGTGCGTTGCCATCACCATGTTGCAGGTCGCTGGCGCCCCCGTAGTCCTGTGACAGCCCATGTAGCTGGCCACCCATCACACATGCCCCCCCATATCCCCCACCCAACCCATCCCCCACCAGCGCCACGTTGGGCAGGTCACCCCCTTCATGCCCCTGTCCCACCACAGCAGGGCCCGTACCCGCCCGACCCACCTGCGCATGCCCCACCTCCCCCTGCCCTGCCAGCACCTCTGTCCTCACCCCCTCGCCCGCCTCCTCCCCCACCGTATACGCACGGGGTAGCTGCCTGTGCTCCTCAGGCCGGACCCCCACCCTGCCCCACATCCGACTCCTCCCCCTCTGCGCGGAGGGTTCCTCAGGCCCATGAGGTGGTGTGTGGTGCTCCAACACCATTTCTGCTGGGTCAGGCAGCACATCCAGCTCTTTGGCTCCGGCCAGTTCACCGGGCCCGGCATCCTGCACCACCTGCTCCTCCGCAGCGCTTACATCCCCTGTGGGAGAGGGGGACACGTATCCATTTCCATGTTCACACATGTGCCACAGCAGTAACATACATCCTGTGGTCATGTCCAGCCACTGGTCCACAGGGCCATGTCACATCACTCACCATCCTGTTGGGCCAGCCGCTCCCTCTGAACCCGGCGCACAAAACGTGGATATCTTGCCCGCAGCTCCCGAGCCTTCTTCCGGAGATCCTCCACCTATTGGTGTGGAAACACATATTGAAATTAGTTGTCAGACACCCTTTGGTGGCCTCTGCCGCTACACATCTACAATTATCACTGTGCAATATGGTTTGAAACGATGGGGCACGAACCTGTGCATTTCCCAGACCACCAGGATGAGGGGTAGGGCTCTGAGGTGAGGCCTACTGCATCCTGTGGATGTGGTTTGCCTCCTGTGTTGACTGTCTGTGGGGGCATTCCCCACACCACCATTAGGTGATGCATCCTGGGATGTTGTTTGCCTCCTGGGTTGACTGTCTGGGGCATTCCCCACACCACCAGGATGAGGGGTAGGGCTCTGAGGGAGGCCTACTGCATCCTGGGGATGTGGTTTGCCTCCTGTGTTGACTGTCTGGAGCATTCCCCACACCACCAGGATGAGGGGTAGGGCTCTGAGGTGAGGCCTACTGCATCCTGGGGATGTAGTTTGCCTCCTGTTTAGACTGTCTGGGGCATTCCCCACGCCACCAGGATGATGGGTAGGGCTCAGAGGTGAGGCCTACTGCATTCTGGGGATCTGGTTTGCCTCCTCCTGCATCCTGGGGATGTGTGTTGTTACTGTAGTCACAGCCAGGCCCAGCTACCATAGCACCGGGACAGGGGATGGGCTCCTCATATGGGACCCTCCGCATCCTGGGGCTATGGCCTGATCCTTGGGAGCACTAACAAGGACGTATCCATAGCACAGGGTCAGGGGTTGGGCTCATCCTTTGGGACCCTCCGGATCCCTGGGGTATGGCCTGCTCCCTGGCAGCACTTCCAAGGACTGTATCCATAGCACAGGGACAGGGGATGGGCTCCTCATATGGGACCCTCCGCATCCTGGGGCTATGGCCTGATCCTTGGGAGCACTAACAGGACTGTATCCATAGCACAGGGACAGGGTATGGGCTCCTCATATGGGACCCTCCGCATCCTGGGGCTATGGCCTGATCCTTGGGAGCACTAACAAGGACTGTATCCATAGCACAGGGACAGGGATGGATGGACACCCTTTAGGGGCCTGCAAGAATTCCAAAATGTCTTTGTGCTGTGTGATAGCTGACAGCAGCATATGTCAGACCCCTGTTTGTGGTTCTTTTGCCTTCGTTTTGGCACTGTGGTTTTATGTTGATTGACCACATCACTGAGGATGCACCTGTACCACGTAGCATACCAATTTGTTCATTTGTTCATATCTGCAATGGTTGTTTCTAACCCCTGTGGGATTGTGTGTTCTGCTATTGGTTGTGTTGATGACCCAGCTACAAGCAGCCCGCGGTAACCCCAGACATTCTCCAGCAGTGCAGATTCAAATGGTGCTTTGGTTACAGGCTGTTTCTTCACCACGTCCTCATTTGGGGTGCCTGTCCCCAGACACTTACCTCACGTGGGTTCTCAGAGCTCCTGTTGTATCTATTTGTGAGGCGGTCCCAGGCCCTCCTCACCCCTTGCTAGGTTCTGCCTCCTGGAGGAGCCAGGGAAGATGCGTTGTTGGCGGAGACAGAAGAGCTCTGTCAGCAGGTACAGGTCTGCTTGTGTGAATGCAGGCTTTCGTGACATGGCTGCCATCTGCTCAGAATGTATTTTTAGCTGCGTAGCCACGTGCGTTTTATAAGTGCGTACCCACGTGCGTTCATGGAGGCGTAACCACGTGCGTTCATATGGGCGTCGCTATACGTGCATCATGTAGGCGTGGCTGTGTTTGCGTTGCGACAGCATTCAGAGGCCATGACACGGCGCGTACCTATGTGCGTTGATATCGGACACATGGGTGTTGCCTCGTGAGTTGCCTCATGCGTTGGCATTTTGGCATGTTGATTTTATAAGCCTCATGGTGTACTGCAACTTACATTAACACTACCATCTATACATGTGTTGGCCTATGGCTTATCCTAGCTGTGGGCATGGGCTGGCTTGTACATCCCCCACATTGTTGGCCTACTGCTATTTCTTGCAGGGTCGCATAGCATAAACCCCAAAATACTCCAAGAGATGAAAAAGGAAATAAATTCTCCACACACACACACACAATATGAAAGGTAGACAACTCTGACTACCTATACAAAAGGTAGAAAAAACTCGGGATCAACACTAGATCAACACTACGATACAGAAAAACTTATTAAGTGTATATAAATGTAAATAGTTTTGACAATTAATGCACAGTTATTTGTATAAAGTTACAATGTTATAAATCTCTGTTTAATAACTATTATCTGTATAAAGTTTAAAAAAATCTCTGTTCCAGTAATGTATACATAGTATACAAAATTTGTTTACTTGTTCCATGTAAACCGCCCTGATCTCTGGAAGGGGCGGTATAGGAAAGAAATAGCTAAAGAAATAAATAATAAATGTGTTCAGATACCTCCTGCCTCTGACATCTCACATTATGGATATGTCACATTGCTTGTTGTAGAGGGCTGACCTTGATAAAGAGATGTCTATGACATTTGTAATGTCCCTTTGTTTACATGGGTTGGGGGGGGGGGGGACCAGGGCACAGTGAGGGTCCCTGATTGGTATACTGTGGGAGGTGGCATCTGGACCACTGTAGAGCATCTGTTTATCTGTGTTATTTTGATATGTATATATCATTATTTGTAGCCTTCTCATGCATGACCTTAACCCTTTCTATCTCTGTCATTTCTTGCTCTTTGCTGTCAAAGGACGGCTTGCAGTCTGTATCCTGACCTCTGATATTGTTTGGGTTACACACACCACTACTTCCAAATGCAGCTGCACCTGGCAGTCCTGCCATGTATCTCCACAGAGGCCTCATAAACCCATAGGTTCTGACTGCACAGCCAGTGCATTTGCCAGTGGAGTAAGCCTCTGTAGCTCCTTCTACATGCACATCTGTCTACAGATCGACTACAGTTCACCGCACAGTCCATCTGCTGTGATTCGCAGTGTTTTACTGGAGCAGACACAACCATGATGCACTACACAATCAAATCAGCTGTCCGATGATTGACACAAGATGTGAAATGCAAAACAACAGCAGCACGGCATGGTGGGGTAACTGACCATGTGCGCACCCACAGCACCTCAGCCTGCGTAGGGGGCACTGACAGTGTGTTTTACTGCCACACAGTGGGTACACGACGTACATTGGTGTGGTTGCTGTGCTCACCCTGAGGGTGCAGTGAGGCGCACCAGCATGACGTCCACCGAACCATCCATGGCAAACATAGGCCACGCTGGAGGTCCACAGCAGTGATAATGTGTGAGATAGGTGGTGACTGCCCAAACACCTTGGCTATATCTGCCTGTTCTGTCAGGTGTCATCCCTACGGACCCCTAGGGGGATTTTGGTGGTAGACCGTTTCTCCGAGCAGCAGATCCACATTCTGCCTCCCTGCAATGGGGGCAGTAGGGTGGTTCATCAACCTCAGTTCTACTGTGGATATCACACCCTACAGGGCAGTCACTGCAAGCGCTCTACATATCCATAGCACAGGTGCAGACAGAGTGTAGGGCTGTCTATACTAGGCTGAAACCCAGACACTATCTGGTATTTTCCTATAGCAGCTGCACCCTGCTATGCCACTCCATCGAGACACATACCAGCTGCATAACATCTGCTAGTTGGTCCATTACTGCATGTTCCTGTTGGACTTGCGTGCACCCAGACATGGGATGGCAGCAGACACAAGACGCAGATCAGTCAGTGACTAGCCCCCACAAAGAGTCACATACATATCACATAATGGAGCTACTATATGGCACTATGGGGATGCCTAGCCATGCCGTGGTCACTGCACAGTCAGGGTGAGATTGATCTTCATGCAGGACATACGGCGGTCGCCCTGTCTGTGTAGGTGGTGGCCAGGCACTGCTCTGTCACAGTCAGTGGCCTATGCGCTGTGCAGATGCAGCCTGTCCAGGCCACCCTGTCAGGGCTATACCCATGGTGCCTTGCTCCTCATTATGCATTATTTGTGTCAGCATTGGACCTGACCATTGTGTTGCCCTCCAGGACTGCATTTTGGGGACTCTGCTCTAGGTTCTGCACCTGATTTTTGTGTCTGTGCTCGGTGTGGTTAAAAATTGGCGTATTAACCATGCATATCTTATCAGCAATAAATTGTTTTCCTTACTAGCATGGTTTAATTGTGAGGAAAATATGGGTACTGGATTGGCAGGAGCCCTAGCTGGGCTTTGAACCTGTGACCTTCTGTTTGTGCATACACTGTCTGTGTGCACTGCACCATGGTGTTGCCACAGATAGGCTGCACCCCCTAGGGAGTCCATGACTGTACATCCGACAGGGCCTGTGTGTTGCGGTGGGCGTGCCAGCCTACACATGGCTGGGCAACTGTCTGCTGTGGCTAAACGCCACTGGCCCCTCCACCACCTGTACCCTTCCCCCGACATGATGACATGTCGTTATCTTGCCAAATGCCTATGAGCTACTAGGGTGTCGCACTACGGGAATGCATTTGTGGAACTCGGCTGTGGGAACTGACCATTGTTAGGGGGGGGTAAAATATAGTTCTTTGTCCCATGTTCTCTGGGGTGAAGTGGTGTCTGTACTATCTCTGTTGTGTGGTGAGTAAAATATGGGGACAGGGTTGGTGGGTGCTCCAGCTGGGATTTGAACCCATGACCCTCTGATCTTACAGGTACTGGCTGTGTCCGCTGCACCACACTGTAGCCACAGAGACAGTGAGGTTCCTGGAGATAGGTAACCTGGCAGAGTGAGTCAGACACCCTGCTCTGCACATTTTTACTGTCGGCTCATTCACCTTCTATGGCGATACACGTGCACATCGACCCCACAATTGACCTCGGGAAAAGGGGATAGACCCTCACCAGACTGGCCAATGGTGCTAGTAATGTGCAACCATTGCAGACACTCCCAGGTGAGCTCAGGGCAGAGCTGACTGGGGAATGATTTGTGGACGGGTCTACGCTCCGTTGACCCTTACATACATCCTATTTCGTTTTTTGTAGCTTTCAAGGAATTGTTTGTTACATGTGACCACTAATATCTCTGTTTGCCCAGCTGGTTTATACTTTCTTTTTTGCTTTTGTTTATGTGTGTTTTTACATTTCTCTTTTGCTATTTTGTTCTGTGCACATGTATCACACTGCTCACGTTTTTTTAGATATCACCGGTTTTGCTGTACATTGCTGATGTAAATGGTTTCTCTTCCCTTTAATATGCCTTTAACGGCAGGTTTTCATTCGCGTTGGGATTGAGCTCTGAGATTCAGCGCATTAGTATGGGGGGAGCCTCTCCCCGCCCACTCTCCGCCCATTGACCCCTTCTCTCCGCCCACTGTCCGCCTTCTGTGCTGTTTTAACGCGCCACGGGGGTTTACGATCGTTCAATGTGGTTAACGCGCGTAATGTACGCTTAACGATCATTCGCACGTCCGAACGCGTGTTGTAACGTGCGAACGATCGCTAAGAGTACATTACGCGCGTTATTCACGATTACCGCGGTTTAGTAAACATACCCCTAAGTCTCTGTCTTTCCAGGATTGATTGGTGTACGCTTGGGACTATACGTATTATTGATACAAAGCAAGTGTGTGTCCTTATCCATGTTTTCATACCCCCATCACTGCGAGGGGACTGGCTGGGTTTGGACGAAGCGCAAGAGTTGTATGTATGTATGAGTCCTGGATTCGTAATTTCACACCTCTGTTAATTAAGAGGTTTGGACTGCCACCTAAAAGCGAAATTACGTGCGCCTCTGTAAATAAGGAGGTTCAAGTTGCTATTGGTAAAAGGCGAAGTTAATTGCCCCTGTCCCTGAACAGTGAAAACACCAGGTCTACATAGACTATAGAGAAGGGACAGCTAGGGAAATGTTTAAAAGAAAATCCAAACAGGAAGAAAATAATGAGAAAGGAACTGAGCCCGGTCCTAACCCCATAGATAGCCTTGTTAAACAGAACCCCCTATTGGAAGCCTAGATAAAAAATTGTTCTAAACAATGGGAAAAATGGACGAATAAACACACCTCTCTTGCCTGGCCAGCAGGGGGGTCGTTTGATCCGCTCATTTTGACCAAAATTAGGGATCATATTTTATTTAACAAATGTGGCAAAGCCCAATTGGAACATTTGCGACATATTTCCCTGTGGATGCAGGCCGGTCCAGAGCCTTTGCCTTCTGCCCCTGTACCCCCACCTTCTTATTGGGCAGCCGAAAGTAAAGCTATGGCAGGCATAGGCTATTCCGACCCTGTCTTCCAGCCCAAGTGAGAACCAACTTCTCACCCAGCAGCCTCTCTACCCCCCAGAACAGGTCCTGCATCAACTCTTGGACACTGAGGGAGCTTGGGCAAAGATTGAGGGTCATGTTAGCTTAAAAGCCACCCCTGCCCCAGATCCCAATGCATATGCTGAGGCACAGGCAAAATTAGAAGAGTTGAAACAACAATTGACAGCAGAACATGAAGATTTAGTAAGTCAGGCTCAAGCTTTAAAGCAATCTGAGGAAAAAATTACTGGGAATCTTAAAAGATGGGAGTTAGACCTAGCAGATAGGGAAAAACGTCTTAAGGAGATTATAGAAGAGGAAGAAGAGAAGAAGGTAGATGAGGAAGTAGATGATGAAGAGAAAAAAAGTGAACTTACACTGGTTTGTGGTGTCGTGCAAGGTGGTAAAACCCCTTGAGCTCCAAAACCATGTATTCTTACTTTTATTACAGAGCAGGAGGATGGAAATGGTTATTATGTTTACCGATGGTCCTCCAACATGTACAGTTGGACAAGAGCCAACCAGCCCCAGATGTTACAGTGGCCCCCTAATGGATCACTGGAAACTGTACACCTTAACACCGCCCGACTCTGCATTCGCAGAGGAGTGGGAGATCCTAACTGGGATTCTGCCTATATGGAGGCAGGTCTTAGGGTTTGGGAGAAGCATGAGAATCAGGACGCTAATAAACAGCTTCTGTTTCCAGTAATCTATACAAATGAAGGAAAATCTAAATATACCATGGAGTTTTACTGATATGACTAATATGGCCAGTAGTCTACCTCCTCTCAGTAGAGGGGGAGAGACATGGATTCAAAAATTTGAAAGAATTACGGCTGGATATAATTTGGCTTTGGGAGATATCAAAGCTTTATTGACCAAATTTCTGGGAAATAGTGCGACAAATCAAGTGTTCGCCAATGCCGACTTAGACCAGGTGAAGGTCACAGTTAACACTTATGATGGTGCTTCCTTCAACGAGTTTCGTCCTCGTAATTGGGACGCCCTCAGGGAGATGTACCCTACTCAGCGCAGTTTTGGCTCCTCTCACTACTATGAGATTCCAAATAGGTGAGGATATCAGTGCATACCTCGTACAATTTCAAGATTTATGGGAAGCACAAATGGGGGTACCATATGATGATGTTTGTATGAGACCCGTATTTTTCCAGACCTTGTGTAATACATTACCCCCACCCGTAAATGCAAAATTAAAGTCTATAGTAGCCTTGGAGTCTGAGCCATGGCCTAAACAACAGGCCCATATTTTGCATTATATTCGATCTTTAGAGGAGGACACTTTGAAACCTGAGAAGGATTTGAAACAGGCCCAAGCACACTTGTTACACCTTCAACTTAAAGGGTTACAAGAAATTAAAGATCCCCAATCCACCACCAAATTACATCTTGATAAATCTAATAATGAACTTATTAGACAACTAAAACAGAAAATTAGGGAACAGCAGGAGAAAATTGATGACATAGAATATCTGGATCCTTATGAGGATGATGTTCCAGACCCCTATGATGAGGTATGGGATAGAGATAAGGAGCGCATTTACTATAACGGAGCCCAACGACCCCGTTATCCTCAGCCACAGCGTCGAGGTCCCTCTTACCAACAAAATAACCGTACTCCTGCCCCACAGTGTTGGAACTGTGGTGGTTACGGTCATTTTCAGCGCTCATGCCGTGCTCAGCGCAGAAATGAGAACTTTGACAGGAGGCATTTTCCCTTGTGGACAACTCCCCGGGATTCTGGACCCCCACCTCAACAATGACTGGGAATCTATATCTTACAGGCGAGGCTCACATATCAGGAACCTCTGATCACAGTATATCTTAATGATGAGCCCACAGAAATGTTACTTGATACAGGAGCCACTTCCTCTGTATTAACTGCTTTACCGCAGAGATGCCAGCTTAGTAGAAAGAAAATGACTACCACTGGTTTTGATGGTAGACCCCTTACATCTTACCTAACTACACCTATTTGTTTAAGAATAGGAGATCAGCAGATTTCTCATTCTTTTCTGTTTGCCCCATATTGCCCAGTAAATTTGATGGGTAGGGACTTATTGGTGAAATTACAGGTTGAATTCACCTATGGTCCGCTGGGAGAAAAAGGCCCTGAGCGGTCACTGCTCCTCAGCCCTTATGGCCGAGTTAAATCACATCTGCCTGTTACCATTCATATTAAGCTTGGCTGTAAACCACCAAAGATTCCGCAGTATCCTCTCCAACCGGAGGCCCTGCAGGGATCTCGCCAGGAGATTCAGGAGCTGTTACAGCACAGAATCATTGAACTCAGTAACTCCCCATACAACACCCCACTATTCCCTGTGAAAAAGCCTAATGGGAACTGGCGAATAGTTCATGACTTACGTGCACTTAACAGTGTTATTGAACCACAGTTTCCAGTAGTCTCAAACCCTGCCACATTGCTGACAATGACTACTCTGTACAAGTATCATACTGTTCTGGACCTTTCCCATGCCTTTTTTGGGATAGAGGTCGAACCCACATCCAGGCAGTTTCTGGCATTTATTTTTGAGGGTCAGCATTATCAGTGGACCAGGTTACCCCAAGGATACGTGGAAAGTCCCTCCATATTCTCTCAAGCACTAGTTTGCTGATTTGCAATCATTCAGGGCAGAGCTGCCCAGCAATGTGTCTTTGTTACAGTATGTAGATGACTTACTGCTTTCCACAGCTGAGGCTGCAACAAACCTGGCCCTCACAGATAAACTTGTTTGTTATCTTTTGGAAAGTGGTTACCAGATTAACATGGCCAAGGCACAGATCTGCCAAACTGAAGTCACTTTTCTGGGTTTTCTATTAGGAGATGGAATGCTGTCTCTGACAGAGAAAACTAAACAACACTGCCTGCAATTACAGATGCCCTCCACTGTAAAGCAATTGCGATCTCTGCTCGGCATGATAAACCTCTGCCGTAATTGGATCCCAGGTCACAGTCAACGCACACATCCCTTTTGCAAATATTTAAAAGGGGGAGGGCTAAGGGGTTGACTGCTATCAGCCTGTCAGCTCCTGACCAGATTTTGCTTCAGTCTCTTTTGTCTGATGTCTCGCACACACCAAGTCTCTGTCTCCCTGACTATTCAAAGGAAATGTTTCTCATTAGCTTCCACGGACATCACACATGGGCAGCTGTGATTTACCAGGATGATGGTAAAATTGTGTCCTACTTGTCAGGGTCTTTTTCTGTTACAGAAATAGTTCTGCCTGACGTTGAGAGGGGATTAGTAGCCACCAGTGAGGCAGTCAGGAAGACCTATAACACCTTTCTTCCCTTGCGACTCACTGTGTATTGCTCCGGTGATGTAGAGGCATTGTTATGCAGTAATACTCTCCACTTTACCCCACATCGGGTGAACCAGCTGTGTGCTACCCTGCTACGGAGTCATACTGCATACTTGGGTGCATGTCAGCCATCAGTCATACTGATACTTGGGTGCATGTCAGCCATCTAAAAGCGTCTCCAGCTGTCCCATCTGATTAATCAGTTTTATTTCCCTACAGAACTCACGTGTTCTCACCACAGTGCTATGTTATTAATACCAAAGATGATCGCTGTCAAGCCTACTCCGTGGGCGTCCTTGTGCCTTCTTCTGGGAATCTCTGTCATAATCGTGCTCCTTATTGAGTGTTTACATCCAGATGGACAGCTAGCTTTGTTTCTCCAGGGATGGAACCAGACTAACCAGACGATATCTTGAGTACCCCGAGCTTTACCTGGAGGCTCTCTGAACTTGTGGAAGCAATCAGTATTACACATTGTTTCCCTGATGAACATTGCAGACTGCATTATTTGTACCCCTTTACCAAAGGGTGTATCATATGCTCCAGTACATGTTTCAAAGGTTCCCTTAAATGAGTATGCGGGACAGCTTGCTTGTGTAGATAATAATAATTTTTCTGCCAGTTGTTATGAAGCTTTTAATTGTTCCCAGACGTGGCATGCAATGAATATGATGCATGACCCTTTGCGTGTATATGTTGACCCGATTATGATATTTGATCTATGTTTAATAACAAATGTATCCATTGCTTTTTCAGACAGGTGTAACCTGTCGTATAATGTGATTAATGGATCCTTTCATTTTGCTAGTAATTCTGTCATGATAAAGTGGTATAATCAATCCGGTAATATGGACCCCTCCAATATGAAATATGATTGGAGAGATATTACAAGGAACCCGGTAGTGTTTAATGGATCTGACTTCCGCTGGTATGAAGGGGTTGGTCCCATTTACCACGATGGTTCAGCTGTGCTGACAACGGGATCTCAGAATGAATCTCCATATACTTCATGCTATCTTCCCAATGTCCATTTCAGGAGGGATCTTACCTCAGCTACCACGGGAAAATCTTCTGTTAAGTGGTTTGATGGGCATCATATGAGTCGCATATGGACACCTGCTACAAACCTCTTTGCTGTAGTGGGTCATTATTGGTTATGTGGGGAAACTCTGTATCAGGAAGTTAACCTCTCCCTATTACCTTGTGCTTTGGTCAAAGTTTCTTCTTTTTCTGTCTTGATACCTCTTAATGTTACCCATCATTCTGCTTCTTGCTCCACCCTGCATAGATTAAAACGTAGCTCCTCAGCTTATGCTAGCCCCTGGGATTCCTCTATAGCCGAGGATGATGCCATTCAGGCCTCATTCGAGTATATCAATTCCACTTATCCCATGACTAAAACTCATTTGGATGCCCTTAGCGCAACGGCCTGGATTCCCTTTGCCACCCCCGCCCTTACTGCTGAGCTTGGTATGGCTGTACGCCGTTTGCAATGTTTGTTGCATATTCAAATGAAAGCTGTTACCGAATCTATCTCACGCCTAGCTGAGTCCCTTGAGCAAAATACATAATGACTCTGCAGAATAGGCAAGCTTTGGATTTAATTTTGGCTGCCGAAGGTGGAACATGTACTTCCATTAATGCTACAAACTGTTGTACTGTCATCGCTAACCATACCATTTTTGTCCTTGATGCTATGAATAAGATAAAGCATCTCTCTGAGTTGCATATTGATGATTTTAAGGGGGGCTTCAACTTGATAATATCTGGGGTAGTATTGCTTCATGGTTTGCTAGTTTAGATGTAGGACTTAAAGCCTTCTTTATTACGCTTTTAAGTATAGCTTGTTTTGCAATCATTGCCTGTTGTGCCTTATCCATTTTACTTGCCTGTTGTAAACGAATGATATCGCAAAGCACTAAAACCATGTATATTGTGTCAAGGGAACAGTACCAGCGATTGCCTTTGGATGATCTCTCTTTGTCTCAAATGGTTGTTATTCATGCCCCTTAGTGGGATTACTTTTGCTACACCCCACCCCCCAAAAAAAAAAAAAAAAAAAAAAAAAGGAAAAGAAAAAGTGGAGAATGTTGGGAAATTTGACTTAAGTCTGCCTTAGGTCTGCTGTATATATTGGCTTTATATGACTGCACCCTTGCCTGGTGAAACTACACAGGATATGGATGGCACAGAAGATAAGAAGACAATACATATGAGCAATATGAGAGTATATGCTTGCCATAAGATAATAGATGCGACCTGCTATGGAGGATTCTGGGTAACCATATTCTGCATAGGAGTATGCAGAATATTGGGGCCTAGCAAAAAAATACAGGCCAAGCAAAGAATTCAAACTAATGAGCACAAAACACTCTCTCTTGCCCTGACGGTTTCAATTAGTGCCAAGAGAAGAAAAATACAGAAAGGGGCAGAGGTCACAGACCATGCATAGATGAGCAGACCTAAAAGCAGATCCAGATGTATAAATGTAAAGGGATCCTCCCCTGGGGAAAAGTGTTGCAGGACGCCTGGGGCCTTGCAGACACTTAAGAACTTATGATGAATTCACTGAAACTAATTTGAAACAGACATTTGAGACAAGGAGAAATGTATATAAATCATCCATTTTAAGGAAGGGTGGGCAGTGCTTTTTCCCCATACAGAGAGAGAGTGCTGTCCGCCATCTCTAGAGAGGCTTTGCTGTTCTGCATGACACTATTATTTTGCTATGCTAAAATAAATGTTTTTGTAGTTATAGCAACTGCTGTCTAAGTAATTCTTTGATTGGTGATATTTGGGCAACTGCTTGTGGGAACCAGGCCACACCCATAGCATGACCCCAGATCTTGCCTCCCATGACCAGGGTTGGGCTGTGAGGAATCTCCTGCACCCCTCACCATTTTGCTCCCATCCAGGCCTCCCATTCCCCATCGTCTAGGGGAATTTATTCTACCTCGGAGGTAGAATAAGTCCCCCGTCCAGTCTTTCAGCCCCAGATGTACAGGGTTGACTTCAGAATCAGCCTGTATGTCTGGGGCCACGGATTGCCTACTGCCCGCCCTAACTCCATCTCTGCGCTGCCCCTTCCCACCCCCATCTAAGCCTCCCCGTACAAATTCCTTGTTCATATGGGGAGGCTTAGTTGGGAATGGCAAGGGGATGAATAGTGGGGATGGACATCTCAATGGGACATCCATCCTGGCTATTTGCAGGACAGCATAGACCCCATAGCATATGACGGCAGATATAGACCAGTATGGTCCTTTTAGTCTACCCCATGGCTAGAGTAATTGTAACCGCTGCTCTGTGCAGGTCACCCACTCTATGCCTATGTTTAGGGTTGTACCTGCCGCTCTGTGCAAGTCACCCCGTTTTATTTCTATAAAAGATATTTGTTTGTTTTTATTTCATCCTCTTGCTATAAAGGGATCCACTGTGTCTGCCCCATGCCATTTTGAATTCAGTCACTGCATCCAGATGGAGGTGCCCACCACCTTCATCTGGATCTCAGTCCATCTGTGCATCACCATCTATGCACTTTTTCAGTGAAAATGTATTTCTTGATGTTGTTTTTAAGTTTACCTCCTTGTAGTTTCATTTTATGCCCTCTAGTTTACAGCTTCTCCTTCTTTGAAAAATGTTTGTTTGTATTTAAAGATCTGTATCATATCTCCCCTGTCCCTCTTCTCTTCCTGGATGGTTTTGTTTGCCTCTAGACCTCTCGAACTTGAAGACCCTACTGGTCTTTGCTAATTCAGCAGTTTCCAGGGCCAGCTTAGTAGAAACAGAGACCCTCTATGGTGGATGCCCCTTGCTGAGCTTCTTGACCACATCACAGATGATGACAGCATTCTCCCCATTGCCAGGACAATTTCCTGGAAGGTGCCTCCATCATGCTACTAGCACTCTTATTCCCACACTTATCTATCACTGGGTGAAATGGACAAGATGCTTGTTCCAGAGAGCTTAAAAAGATACTTTCCCTCCAAAGGTCTGGATATTTGAAGGTATCGCCCAGTCCTTTCCATGGGACTGGGCTCCTACAGCTCCCTTGTCAGTCTTCCAGAAACTCCTATGCTGGTTCCTGGGCCCCATCCATCCTCTGTTTGTACACTAGAAGTAGCATGGTAGGGTACGAAGGAAAATTTAGTGACACCCTGTTCAAAATAGCAGAAAGCAAAGAACAATATCAAATAGGAAAGAATAGTGAAGTATCTATAATCCAAAAGGTTGTGGGATCTATGGCAGCATGGCTTTATCAATGGAAATTCTTTAGGCAAAAAAAAAAATTTCATATAAGGAGAAAAAGGATCTCATTCTCATAGCCAAATGTTGGCACAAGTTGTGATGGATGCTGAATTAATTCTATTATAAATATTTGGCTATGAGACTGAGATCCTTTTTCTCCTTATATATAATATATATATATTTTTTTCCCAAAGAATTTGGTGTTTATTGAATTGACATAGGGGTCTGTTTACTAAGTGGATTTCGCATGGAAGCCGCTAGTGCCGCTTAGTAAACACACCCCATAACCTTTGGAGTATTCTGTTTTTTTGTGATCTTTATCAGAGGAAAATCATGTCAAACAAATTGATTAATTTCTTTAACTGGGTGAACAAAGAATTAGATGAGGGGCATATGCCAGTTATGGTTACTTGAAGTTTATAGGCAGCATATGAGCCCCAAAGTAGTGAACTGGATTAGAAACTGGATGATTAGTAAACATAGAAACATAGAAATATGACGACAGAAAAAGAACACATGGCCTATCTAGTCTGTCCTTCCATATCAACAACTACAACAGTCCCCTTTTTTCCTTTAGAGATCCTCTGTGTTTGTCCCATGCTTCTTTGAATTCAGTTACTGTCCTCATCTCTACCACCTCCACTGGGAGACTATTCCATGGATACACCACTCTTTCCGTAAAGAAATATTTCCGCAAATCACTCCTGAATCTATCCCCCTTCACCCTCATCCCATGTCCCCTCATAGTAGAACTTGCTTTCAATTGAAAGAGGCTCTCTCCCTGAACATTTATGCCACGGAGGTATTTAAACATCTCAATCATATCACCTCTATCCCACCTTCCCTCTAAGGTGTACATATTAAAATCCTTAAGTCTGTCCTCATATGCTTTATAGTGAAGACCAGTAACCATTTTAGTAACCACCCTCTGCACCGACTCCATTCTGTTCACATCCTTTTGAAGGTGTGGTGTCTAGAATTGCACATTATACTCCAAATGAGGTCGCACCAAAGACTTATATAGAGGCACTATCACCTCCTTTTTTCTGCTAACCATTCCTCTCCTTATGCACCCAAGCATCCTTCTAGCTTTTGCCGTCGCCTTTTCTACTTGTTTAGCTACTTTAAGATCATCAGACACAACCACACCTAGGTCCCGCTCTTCTTTAGTGGACAAAAGTACTTCACTCCCTATACTATATTGCTCCCTTGGATTGCCGCAGCCCAAATGCATGACCTTACATTTATTAACATTAAATCCCAGCTGCCAAATTCTAGACCATTCTTCAAGCTTAGCTAGATCCCTCCTCATGTTATCTACACCTTCCTGGGTGACTACTCTATTGCAGATTTTGGTATCATCCACAAAGAGGCAAACCTTACCCGACAGCCCTTAGTAAACAAGAGAAGGTAAAACTAAATGGAATTCAGTCTGGGGAATGAAAAGTGATTACTGAAGTGCCAATTCTGTTCATTATCTGAGTGATACTGTAGAGGTATTCAAGATTTTCCTTTTTGCAGGTGATGCTAAGCTCTGCAACAGAGGGAGTAATCAGAATGAGATGTGACCTCAGAAAGCTTGAGTTCTATTTGAGTGATTGGCAGTTAAAATTCAGTGCATTAAGATAGAGAATCATGCATTTGTGGTGAGGAACTTCAAAGGTGAAGTGAAATCAAGGGTGAGAAACTGATGCACACCATTCAGGAGAGATACCTCAGGACCATAATTTCTGATGATTTCAAGGTAGTGAAACAGTATGATAAGGGGGTGGTCAGAACTGGAAATATGCTAAGATATATGAAGGCCCATTTTACAAAGGATGTCCAAGTGCAAAAAAAGTAGATATGTCCACATAGACATCCCCAGAAGAGTATTTCAAAATGGGGATGTCTAATAGCCTAATTGTTAGAATAGTGAGCTAAGATCAAGAAAGCCAGAGTTCAAATCCCAGTGCTTCTCCTTGTGATCTTAGGGTAGTCACTTAATTCTCTAGCTTCTCTACAGCCTTGGGATGTTTTAAGGCCAAATCAAGCACTTTCCTGATGCCTGTTTGTTCCTGAACAGGTCTAAACATGGATGGAGCCACATCCATCCGCAAAGGTTTTGAAATGAAGAGGGGATGTCTAAGTCCATCGCATCTCCCCAAACACACCTCTGCCATGCCCCCTGCCTACTTGGACATCCCCACACTGGAGATATCTGTAAAAAACATTTGTAAAATGGATCTGGGGAGGTCTCTGTGATTTGGATGTCCACATGTATGTTTTCGGGTGTAGAGAACAATATTGGATTTTCAACTTGCACAATGAAAAACTGTGGGGTTTAAATGCCACTGTTGAGTGATATACCCTCATATGATTTCTTGCAAGTGGTCTGCTGCATATGTTACTATGCTTTTTGGATTAGTAGGCAGAGTATGTTCATTGCTGCGCTATTTAAACTGGGATGTAGCACAGAGAAGTCCCATGCTGTGTTTTTGTTGCTTTCAATGATGGATAAGCTGTGCACTGCAAAGTGTTAAGTGTGTAAGCTTTTTTCCACAGTTTATACAGTCATATCTGTGTTTTGAAAATATCACCTGGTTTCTGTGTTCCTTATGAATATGTTCTATTGTCAGAAATGCTAAGTCCCTCAATCAGTGATATAAAACCTGCAAGCAGGTCAGGACAAAAAATGGCGTTTTCTGACCGTTAAAGTTTACTCGGCAGCACAGCACAACAGTGTACAGCACAGCATTGATTGTGGGAATGAGAGAGAAATACTGGCAAACTGAAACCTGTTTTCAATGAGCTAAGTAGGGCTTTTCTTTTTTTACAATGCTCGTACAGAATTTTTGAAGCTCTGTGATTGAAGTAGCCAGCAGCACTACTTTTTCTAGTTATAATATTAAGCACTCATGTGGTGATATATGGCAAAGGATGAATCTGCACATATTTTTTGATTTTTGCATTTTGTTGATGGGATATTTTTATTGATAAAGTATAAAACACAAACAAGTATTTATTTGTATTTATTACTTGTGCATTTATTTATGATCCATATGCATATTATTTATTCCTTATTCATTATGTATTGTTATATTTTTATTGTTGTCCTCCATGCAGTACCCCCTGATGAAGACAATGCTGAAATGCGACCATGTAGAGTTGTTTTTTTTTCAATAAAGGACCTTTAACCTACTCATCCTTGTGTGTTTTCCTATGTTGGCGTATGCCATGTCCATACTTGAGGCTTCCCAGATGCATGAAGGTTGGGCCTGGCTCAATTACGACAAGACATTTAGGGATAAAATGGAGGAGTATAAGCAGATGTCTTGGGGTACACAAGACATTTTTGACTGATGTAGATGTCAGCACGGTCAGGGGTGCTACAGATGGACCTGCAAGGGGTAGTGTTGGGCTGGGTGTGTCCAGGGGGGCGTTCCTTTCAGGCCGGAGCTGCTGGTGCACAACAGAGTAAAGTCGGGAGCGGTGGATTGGTGTCTGTTGGCAGTTCAACAAATCATCTTCTTCCTTCCCAGACTGTAAATTCTGCCACACCTGTTCTTCCTGTGGTGGCGTCATGCTGTCTTGAAGTGCAGTAAGAAGGGTCTCCCTGGTGCAAATTTATTTAACAGTTTTTTTATATTGCTTTATCATTTCAGTCAAAGTGGTTACATTGTAACTTGATCTTGGTAACATACATCAAACAGACACATTAATAACTTGGATTTTTCTGAGGCAATGGAGGATTAAGTAACTTGCCCAAAGCCACAAGGACTGCTAGTGGGAATTGAAGCCTGGTCTCTTGGTGCCCAAGCCAGTGCTCTAACCATTGGGCTACTCCTCTACTCCAAATAGTGACACAGGAGTACTGTGGGCCTCCACCCTGTGTGTATTGAGGCCATGCACATGTGATTGGCCCGTTATCAGCAGAAGAGTGATGTGAATGTTTTGCTTAGAGGTTTTGAATCAAGTTTTGAGATTTTATTTATTTATTTAAAAGTTATGTACCGCCTCTTCCAGTGATCAGGGGTGGTTTACAATGAACAGAACTCGTTTACAAAGAACATAAAACATATAAAACTGTATTACAAGGTACTATTTACAAATCAGCTGTTCGCATATACAGCAGAATAGCGGATGCTGAGGCAGAGCTATTGACAGTGTAGGGTGGGAAAGGGAACGGGATAAGGGAGAAATATATTAAATGGAGTTTCATAAAGAGAAAGGTTGGGGGGGAGAGTAATTAGCTAATTAAGCTATATCAAGTGAGAAAGAGGTTCAGGAGGGTATGTATTTATTGTATTTGTATTTCTCCAGTATATAGTGGAGAGAAATAGGGGAGGATCATGCTGTTCGAGGTAGAGTAATAGAGGTGTTGAGGTTAAAGTGTTGAATGAAGAGGAACGTTTTAAGCTCTTTTCTAAAAGTCTGTAGATCTTTTATTAGTCTTAAGATGTCTGGGGAGGCAGTTAGTTCCACCATGTGCAATGCTTATTCTTCAATGAACACCCTTTGGATGGGGTCTGGGCTAAGTTGGCTGTGGAGTGTGGGCTGGGCTGAGTAGTGGGTCCTTTTGAGGAGTGCCCTTTCCAGTTTTCATAATTTCTTCATTGGGGGTGTTTCCTAAGAAGGAACAGGGGAAGTTTCACCTTATCCATAATCTTTCTTTCCCCCCCTGTGGGTCGGTTAATGATCACATGCTGAAGGAACTGTGTGTGGTGTGTTATTCATCTTTTGATTCAGTGGTGTCATTGATTCGCCAGTCTGGTCCAGGCGCCCTGCTTGCAAAAGTGAATATTGAATCGATATTTCATTCATTGTTGGTTCACTCATCTGCATTCAACTTGCTTGGATTCACGTCTGAGGGCCTTTTTTATTTTGATAAGTGTATGCCCATGGGGTGTTCGATCTCCTGTGCCTATTTTGAAATGTTTAGTAGTTTTTTCCATTGGGTGTTGGTTCAACGTTCCGGCCTGATGAGTCCATTATTTGGATGTTTTTTTTTTGTTTGTGGAACTGGAGCCATCAGGAATGTGTGGCACATTATGGAAGGCCTTCGTTGAGCTGGCCCACAAGTTTGGTGTTCTCTTGACTGCAGAGAAGGTGCAGGACCTGGTGACCTGGCTGACCTTTTTAGGTATTGAGTTGGACACAGTGGCAATGGTGGCCTTGTTACCGGAGGAGAGGGTAGCAAAATTGAGGGAAGTTAGTCGCTCTGGTGGGATCAGCTGGAAAGGTCACTGTGTGACAAAAGCAGGCCCTGATGGAGTCCCTGAATTTTGCTTGTCAAGTGATCCTGATGGGCCGAGTTTTTTCTCGGTGCCTGACTCATGCTATGTCTGGAGTAGTGCATCCACATCATTATATATGGGTCTCAAGGGAATGAGGGCAGACTTGATGATCGGGACTCTTTCCTGGAGGATTTCAATGGGTCTATGGTTTTTCAGATGGAGAAGGTTTCTAGTGTTGACTTACAGCTTTTTTGAATGCTTCCTGGGGCATGGATTTCAGTGTCTATTTCCAGGGGGCATGATGTGCAAACCGGTGGCCGGATGATTGGCTTTTTGGGTATGCTGATTTGCACCTGTTGTCTCGTGCCCATTATCTCAGTATGTGGCGGTCTTGCGGAAGGTGTTAACTCACCTCATTTGCGAGGTGAGTCAGTTTGTCTGTGGTGCATTCTTTCCACATAGGAGCAGCAATGAGTATGGCCACTGCTGATCTTGAGGGAGGCCACATGTTCCAGCATATTGGCAGATTACGATTGGGGGCCTTTGCTGGATATATCCGCTGCTGATAGGTTTTGCCCTGTATTAGTTAACCGTGTTCTTTTTTCCAGATCCTGTCAGTGAATTCTGCACTGGTGGCTAGTGGGACACTCCTTTGTCTGTTGTTGCTTCATGACCCCTTGGGCCTCATCTGGGCCTGGTCCCAGAGGGGATCCTGTTAAGTTGACTGGGTGATCAAGGGATGTAATAGAGTCAAGTCATTCCTCTATCGCAGCACTATGTCTAACTTCAGAGTTGTCGAATGGGGATCATCATTTATCTCGGGGGTAACGAGGTGTCAGCTGGGACCTGCACACTGCTCATCCAGGCGGCAAAGAAGGACTTTGTGATTGTGCTCGACATGTTTGCAGGGTCCTCGGCTGGTCAGATATTATTCCTGCATATATGTCTCAGAGGCATTGACCCCGAGGGGTAGCAAAGATAAATCATCAGGATGGACGGTGGGTTGGGGAGCATGGAGATGTCCAGATTCAGCATCCCTCGGAGGAGGCAGATTGTGAGGGCCTTAATGGCTCTTATGGTGTTCACCTGTCTCCGGTAGGTCAGGGCTTGCTTCTTAATAACTGGCAGGAGGCCTTGGAATATGCAGTTCGGTATGACCTGGTTGCAGTGTTAGCTGTGGTGGGGGGGGGGGGACGGCACTTGGACAGGCAGTTACCTAGTTTTAGGGTGACCGGTTTATATGGCTTGATGGTATGGGGAGTGGATCAGGTGATCTTAGCCCAAACTTTACTGGGGCATTTTGGGTGAAATTCCGTGGGAATGGGTTTCACCCAGAGTAAGGCCAGGCCTTTGCTAGTAATATGGCAAGGCCGGCGGTTGGGGAGTGAGCTGATGATGCTGGAACAGGCAATGAATAGGCGGGGGTGGATAAGATACCACTTTGCTAATGACATGGCTGGTGGCATCCTTATCTGATTGGGCAAATTGTATTCTCTATTGTCGAGTCACAACCTGTTTGTTATAGTATTGCAAATTTTGTTGGTTGTTCTCTAAATAAAGCTGTGATCAGTGCTTTTCTCCAGTAACTGAGTCCAGACTTGTTTGTTTGGGTATGTGCAAATAGTGAGGGGGGATGAGGGCTGGGGAAGAGGGGAGATAGAGATCGGGTGGGCCAGCACTGTCCTCGTGTCCGGCTACCTCAATTAATAATAGGTGTAAAAGCATGTGCCCAGTTTTGATACTGATATTGTAAAATATGTAGTACATACCTATTTATGCATCCTGCCCAGTACACACCCTTCTACAAAAATCAGCAGACAATCAACTCAGAAGAGCCAGCACCCAATCTACACTAGCTATCCCTTTGGACAATAGGAAATGGACCACGAAAACATCAAATAGGGCATTCTCCCTATTCGCCCGCAAACCCTGGAACAACCTACCATATGACATCCATTCATTAAGGACTGTCAGAAAGAAATAAACACATACTGTTCATAGAGCATTTCGCTATGCCACCTGATTAATTAAGATCACACTTCTAAGCCCAGCACACTGTTGAACTCATAACATTGCTTATCCTCAGCCTCCAGAGGTTCACTAGCCTCGAGGCCCCTCCCTCCCCCAGTCCCATTCTTGCTAACTCCCCTAACTAACCCTCACCCTGTGCCCTTGCACACACTCCTATGCCATTCCCCTACACAATCTCCCCATTCTCTGCACTTACTCTCCCTGTATCATGTCCCTTATGAAGTTCTCCTGTCCATATTTAATGGTAATTACTTATTAGTCCCATATTATGGGTCTGATATTGAAAAGGTATTTACATAGTTAACAGGCAGTTAACCGTGTAAATGCCTGCTAACCGGATATTTGATGGCACATACACGGGTAGTGCCGTCGAATATCCCCAACCAAGTCCTCTCCATGCCCTGATGCTAGTTGGCTAGCATCGAGGTGTGCCGGGGGGCATTCCAGGGCAGAGCGGAGGATGGGACCAGTGCTGAGCAGCATCGATATTGAAATCTGCACATTTAGCACTCGGCACTTGTAAGATAGGCAAGGAAAACCTAGATGAACCTTACTGGCCTTGATCTGCTGTCATATACTATGTTACTATGTTACCAGTTCTAGTGCAGATGTAATGGCATGCTTTGAGCATAGGTGCTAGCGTTGCTAGGTTTGCGCTTTATTATCGTCTTAAAATAGTACTGAAATAGGCACCTTCCTGTTCAGTTAACTAAAGTACTCTGTTATAAAATTACCCCAAAATTGCACCCAAATGTAGGTATTTGAGTCACTCACACACACACACACACACACACACACGTGATGACTTACATGTGTCAATGACCTCACAGAATAACTAGTAGCATAAAAGTAAACACCTTCTTTGCATAGTGTATATTTTCACAGTGCGCATGCACATGGGTGGAATTGTGCGAAGCACACAAGCGTGAGCATATTATTGCCTGAGCTTAAGGCATGCTTTCTGCCATGTACACTAGTATTTTATAAAGAAAGTAGATGCTCACATTTCCTTATGAAATAAGTGTGTTTTGTGTGCCTGAAACTAGGTGCCCAATTATAAAATTGCCTTCCACGTGACTACAGGTTTAAGCAGTATTTCCACAATTATACCGCTATCTTTTATTGAAAAACAACTCTAACAGCACTAAAAATAAAATAAAAACAATTTAACACGAAAATAAGAACAACAACTTTTATGTGGATCTTTATTGAGGAAGTGCTATTAAATACTAACTCTGCAGACATTCTGACCAGAAGTCTTTAAACAGGGCCCACTGTAGGAAAAAATAACAAAAAAATACCTGGCAATTTAGCATTTAACATGCAGTTTATGTTTAGACAGTAAAACTTGCCATTAGAAGTTCTTTTTCAGAACAGTCCTTAGAGAGTTAGCATGGTTGTAATACATTTCATTCAGACAACCTCCTCTTTGATTTAATGAAAATGTATATATGCGCATGCACATCCAATATTTATAAAACTATGTCTATATACTCTGCTTTTGCTAAAAGCTATATACAGTTCTCTCTTTTCTAAAATATGATAAAATGCATTAGAATTCTCATATATCCTATATGAATCATTTTACATAAATTCCCAAAAAGCAGTTAAGGTCCTAAAAACTCCTAAAAAATAAAACAACCCCAAACAGGGGCAGACCATGGGGAATGTTGAGGGTGTGGGTCCAGGTGTGGAGACTCATTGAAGGGCCTCATTTGAATTAGTCAGAGTCAGAAAGGCAGGGCAGAAAAGTCTGGCCATGTCTGAAAAATAGAGTTGCTCAGTGGCAGAGCCCTTCTGACCTAAAATAAGATTAGGTGTGTGAATTGATAAGAAAATACCAAAGCAAGAGAAAAAGTGAAAGATATGTTCATGCTCACTTTCAGTCCATGAATTACTGGGAGAAGAGGGGCAGAATGCTGGTGTTGTAATCATATATTAGAGTATCATCAAAGTGTCTACTAGAAATGACAGTATTCCTATAGATACTGAAATGATGAGGTCAGAGAGAGTAAGCATGTAGATGTTCCCCAAATCACAAATGCTTCTAAAGAGTGATTTAGCAGAATTTACAAACCAGCTTTGGTTCAGTTTCCTTCTTCTGTCTTAGAAGTGTGATGAAGAATTAGGGAGAAGTGCTCACATACCTAGGATTAGGAATTTCTTGCACTCCAAGCTGAAGACTGAGAGGTTCCAGAAGAGAAGATTGATAAATTAGAGGTTAGCTTCAAACTCTTTGGTTTCGCTAAAGAATGACCTTAAGTGTCTGAATAGTGGATTTTTCTGTTGGGTATCATAGGGAAGGCTGCCTGAAAGGAGAAATTCCATGAAGTTGCTCTGTCAAGATTTGGCAGGAGTGACTGATTCAGGTAGCTTGTTCCAGACATAAGGAGCAGCAAGGTAGAAAGATTGAAGTCTGGAGTTGGCAGTGGAAGAGAAGGGCACAGATAGAAGCGATTTGCCAGAAGAGCGAAGTTCCCGAGGAGGGGTATATGGAGAGATAAGGGAGGAATCATGGAGATATCCCTGGGGCTATTTTAGAAAGTTGAGTATATAGACGTCCCATGGCGTGAGAACATCCATGTAGCACGGGGGCATGCTGGAGGCATGCCTTGGGAGAAACAAGGAAAATGCCGAGGTGCGATTGCAGAATGACACAAGTATGTCTGGTTCTGATTACTGAGGTGTCCATGCTGATACCTGCTCCTGACCATGAACAAAGTGCCAAAACGTTCTTGTTTCATGAATGCAATACTTCCAGGAGGAAGAGCAAAATTCATTTTTATCGCCACTGTTAATATTACCTGCATGAAGAGACTTGCATGTAATACATACTCCAAACATATTACAGGCCCACCATCACACATCTGATTATATGAAATAGCCAGCGAGGACATGCTAGACTCAAAACATAGTCCCCCCCCCCCCTTCTGAAATATCCCAGATGTGACATTTAAAAAATATATGTATTTTTGGGAGGTGCTGGTGAGCACTAAAGGTAGCACACATGCTTTTGTAGAGCTGTGCTAACCTGCTGAGTTGGTCCCACCTTCAGTAGATGATTTAAGCTGAAAACTCCCAAGCTCATATTGCGATCCAGCCCTGCTTATAATCAGGCCTCTTCAGAAGCCCAATGATATTGGGAAGCAGCAGATTTCAGACTTCTATAAAGATCCTGCCGACTCCAACCTCAGCAGCACATGTGGCAAGGAGAGGCCTCCCGATTGTGAAAGTGCTGCAGAACAGGTTGACTAATGTGACTGAACACTGGGTAAGTATTCTAATAGAGACATGAGGCTTGAAATTGGCTCTGCAATAGGAGTTGCAGGATGTGAAGGCAGGCATCGTAAGCCTTGATGATAAATTGGAGGGACTGATACCGCTACTACTACTACTACTACTACTACTACTTTCACTACTACTTATCATTTATATAGCACTACTAGGCATATGCAGCACATACACATGAGAGATAATCCCTTCTCCTCAGAGCTTGCAATCTGCTAATACAGACAAACAGAACAAAAATGATGCTAGGGAATTCTTAAGGGAAATGATTAAAATACACATGGATGAAGACAGCAGAATAAGGTGCATCAGGATCCAAAAGCAGCCTCAAAGAGATGAGTTTTTAGCCTCAATTTGAATAGGGCTAGGGATGGAGTCTGATGTATTGGCTCAGGTAGTCTAAGAGTTGGAGAGGAGAGTATCAGATCTCAAGGACTTGGAGTATCAGGGGGCAAGGTCTTTGTCTCAGCTCCAACAACAGGTAGAAATGCTGCAAACCAAAGTAACAGACTTGAAGGACCAATCCCAATAGTCTAATATTTGGATCATGGGGTTGCCTAAGAAGTGTGGAGAGGATGCTGGCTGAAATGCTGCACCTCAGAGAGGGAGACCCAAAGAGTAAACTTGATTGGGTAGACAAGGTTCAAGGTTGCATGCAAGATGTCCAGAGATTCCTGAGGCCCATCTTAGTCAATGTCTACAACTTTACACTAAGAAAGGGATTTTGAGAAACATAGAAACATGACGGCAGAAAAAGACCAAAGACCATATGGCCTATCCAGTCTGCCATTGCATACCAGCTACTATAGTCCTTTTTTTTCTTTTAGAGATTCTCTGTGTTTGTCCCATGCTTTCTTGAATTCAGATACTTCCCTCATCTCTACTACCTCCACTCAGAGACTATTCCATGCATCTACCACTCTTTCCATAAATAAATATTTCCTTAAATTACTCCTGAGTATCTCCTTTCACCTTCATCCTAAGCACACACCCCCCCCAACCCCCCCCCCCACACACACCGTCACAGGTATTTAAATGTCTCTATCATATCTCCCCTCTCTTGACATTCTTAAGTCTGTCTCCACATGCTTTATGATGGAGACCACTGACCATTTTGGTAGCCACCCTCTGTACTGACTCCAGTGTGTTTATATCTTTTGGAAAGTGTGATCTCCAGAATTGCACACAATACTCCAAAGTAGGTCTCAAAGACCTATAGAGAGACACTTTGATCTCTTTCTTCCTGATGGCTATTCCCCTCTATATGCACCCACACATTTTTCTGGCTTTTGCCATTGCCTTATTCAGTTGATGTTTTTATATAATTGTCAGGGAATGGGGATGTATTAATACTGGAGGGGATCATTTTATCTTAGATTATGATTATGATAAGAAAGGGAGAGCAGTGCAGCATATCTGGGAGAAAGGATTGTGAGGTTTGTGAAACAGCAGGTGAAAAGAGCTGGGCCTGGTGGATGTTTGCTACTGGAAGAAAGTATTAGAGTGGGATTATACTTTTTTCCATCCCCCACCAGTCTAATTCTCGGAATGACATGTGGTAGGAGAGGGTAGAATAAGAATGGTAAATTTAAAAAATATGAGATTGAAGTTGTGACTTTGTCAATACATGCTCCAATGTTCATGAAATTGAGTTGGGGATACTGTAAGGTGCCTCGGAGGAGATGAAGGATCAATGAGTCAGTGTTGAAGGACGGGGTGGGTGGGGGAGGAAAATTACATACAGGGCAAATGGGAAGAGTATATTTCTTTTAATGACATAGCCAAAGTGGAAATTAGTACTTTGTGGGCTACCAGAAAAGCAACCCATAGAGTGCTTTTAATGCACATAAGAAGAGAGTGGGAGCAAGAGCAGATGATTAAGGGAAAGGAGAGAGAGCATAAGAAGAGTCAGAAGCTTGAAACTTGGCAAGACCTGTATAAAGTGAGAGGTTTGCGTAGTGCCTTGTAGGATAAAACTGATTTTTATGTAAGGAGGACCCAGAGGGTTTATTTCGAGAAGGGGAATAGACAAGATGGGTTTCTAGTTCATCAGATTAGGGGGGGGCACAGATGAAAGCGTGTATCAAGAAGATCAAGAGAGGGGAGAGAAAACTGAAGTCTTCGCAGGACATAGTTGAAGTTTTTCAAGGGTAATATGAGGAATTGTATGCCACACAGTGACCTCCAAAGGAGTCTGTATTGAACACCTTCTTACAGTTTATTCAACTGCTAGAGATCTCTGCTAATGATTGTAAGAGTTTAAATGGAGAAGTCAGATCTGAAGAAGTGACAAGAGTAATACACCAGTTGAAAGCTGGGAAAACTGTGAACTGGATGGCTTTGGTATCAGGTTTTATAAGGCTTTGAGAGTTGGTGGCCTGATACTGGTGTGTGTGTGTTTCAAGGGGTTCAAGAAGGGACTCATTTACCTGCATCCTTTTGAGGCCCAGATTACTATTATTCATAAAAAGGGCTCCTCCTACCAACCCATCTCTTTACTAAACATGAAAATACGAAGGGGCTAAGTCCAGACTATATGGAGGATGTAGCAGGATCTCCCACTTCCACTGCATCAACCACAGATTGGTTGTTTTGACATGTGGGGTCTTGCGCCGTTGTGCAGAAGTTTAACTCCTTCACTTAATCGTCCTGGCCTCTTCCGTCTTATGGCTGTATGCAATGTCCGGACTTAGTCCCTTCAGATTTTCATTTATTCGGACCTTTGAAGAAATTCTTGGCGAGGAAACGCTTTGCAGATCAGGAGGAATTGCAAGACACCGTTATGGACTACTTCAAGCAACTTGACATGCAACTGTACCGTGAAGGGATGTTCAAGCTAGAGTCACACTGGGATAAATGTCTCAATGTTTACGGCAATTCTGTGGAGAAGTAAACAAAAGTATGTAGTTTTTGGTGGAATGTATTGAATAATTTCTTTAAATACAAATGTTAGTGTAATTTTGGCCTATACCTTTAATATCGGACACCCCTCGTACTATGCAATGGTATCTTGCAATCTGAAATTCAGTTACCACAGCTACTTTGGAATGCTGTTGCTGGACTCATCATGAAAAGTAGAAGACAAGATCATATTACGTCATCTCTAAAAGCTCTATATTGTCTCCCAATCACATTTAGAGTCTGTTATAAGACCCTTATTATAATACAATATAAGAACTTTATCCATACATGCTCCCTCTCACCACAGACAGCTGACCTTGAAATAGAAGAATCGCATCAAACTTGGGAGGACTTCAGCATTCCATCAACACATCAAGTAGAAGACGAATAAATGGACTCAATACAACAACTTCGCCGTCTGACCCATGCCCAGTATCTTGGCTTAAAGTTAACAGAAGCCAGCTCTTCAATCACATTCACAAAATTGTTAGCGAATCCCTTCAACAAGGATACATGCCACAATCCTTGAAGCAAGCCATGATATGACCGATACTTAAGAGCAGTTTGCTGTCTCCCTCTGAACCAAAATCATATCGTCCTATCTCCAGCCTACCATTCCTTGCGAAAATCATTGAAAAGACAGTACAAAAGCAACTTCAGGACCACATTGACATGAATGCCTCACTGGACATCCACCAGCATGGTTTTAAACCCCAGCACAATGTGGAGATGCTACTTATTTCACTCTTTGATAATCTTTTAAGATGCATAGATAGCATAAAGAATGGATTCTTGCTAGTGTTCATGGACATCTCGGCTGCATTTGATACAGTGTCTCACACCAAGTTACTGCAATGCCTGCAGCAGATAGGATTACGCAAAATTACTCTGAAGTGGTTTACTTCCTACTTGGAAGACAGAACACAACAAGTCAAATGTGCCCAAAAGAGATCTCTGCAGTTCCCTGTTACGCAAGGAATACCACAAGGTTCAGCTTTGTCATCAATTCTCTTTAATATATATATCCAGCCTATATGTAACATCATCAAAATCCACAAGCCTCATTATCATCTCTATGCTGATGACATCATGGTGTATACTCCAATCAACCTTCAAGCACCTGACACCACAACAATTACTAGATGTCTACAAAACATGAGTGCCTGGCTCACTGATAATAACCTTACGGTCAACTATGATAAAACTGCAATGTTCGTCACTAGGAATCCCACTTTCATTCCGCCTCAAACTATTAACATACTAGACAAACCAATAGCAGTTAAGGATGAAGTTAAATACCTGGGCATTATAATGGATAGAGCTCTGAATCTGAAATCTCACATCGCCAAAATCACAAATAGGTCTTATCTCCGCTTGAGGACCATTAGAAAGCTCAAGCCAATACTCCAACAAGACCACTTCCACACAGTGTGCCAAGCTCTCATCACACCTCTCCTCGATTATGGAAACTCGCTGTATCAGGGCCTTCCACAGCAGACCTTATACCCACTCCAAATGTTGCAAAACACCACTGCACGCATCATTACTGACACTGCGAGGTCAGAGCAAATCACCCCCGTCTTACAGCAGCTGCACTGGCTCTCAATGATTGCCTGAGCAAAATATAAAATAATCATGATCATCTTTAATATTTTTCATCATCAATCAGCAGATGCACTCCAAGATATAATAACAAGGGATATCATTAATAGACCAAGAAGAACTATTAATGACAATAGAATTGGCACTCCTGCTGGATATCACAAGACTAATCAAGTAACATCAAGAAGATCTCCTTCACTACTGGTCTCCTCACTTTGGAACTCCCTCCCGATGGGTCTGGGGACCTTGAATGATTCCAAAGACTTCCAAAAGGCCCTTAAAATCCTGCTTTTCACAGAAACCTATGAGCAAATAGACAACCAATAGTCTTCACCCAAATGGTTTCCAACTACCTCCTTTAAATCGATACTCGCCCACCCAACTTGTTGTTTAAGTTCAATGTATATTGTTGTTAACTACCTCATGTTAAATGTAACCTTCTAATTGTAATGTGACCACTTTGATTGTAGGATAAGGTGGGATATAAATCTGTCTAAATAAATAAATAAGGTTACTTCATACTGGAATACTACACTATCTCACCAATCTTTTCTTTCCCTACTATGCAACTACAATACCCCAACCAATTCCTTCTTCCTCCCTCTTCAAAAATTCATTGGGAAACAACAGGACAATCAACCTTTTATTATTACAGCTCTTCCAAATAGAACAGTTTATCCCCCGACTTAAGGAGTGAACTTAACAGAATAAAATTCAAAACTAATTTGATGACTTACATTTTTAATGAAGTAGTTGGAAACTAAAACTAAGAAATCCAATGGCAGCATACTAATCTTTCTTTCTTGTTTGCTTTCTTATTCTTAATAGCCTTGCTTCTGTATAAATGAATAAACTTCTTGACTTTTTCCTATTCATTGGCGAATTATTGTATTTTCATTTTTCCCTCCTTATGGGGGTTATTCTGTGCCTTGAATAGTGGGGATGGATGGCTCAACAGGATGAACATCACCACTCTTCGTGCCTTTACCTGGCCACAACTAACTTCCCCGCCAGTTGTGCTGGGAAGTTATACGGGGGCAGGGAAGGGGCGGCTCACGGTGGAGTCTGGGTGGTCAACGGCTTGGATGTACAGGGCCAATTCTAATGTTGGCCCTGTACGTCCAGGGCCAGCAACTTATATGGGAAAGTTATTCCACCTCCAAGGTGGAATAACTTCCCCATATGTCATTTTGCGGCAAGCCCATGGCTTGCAGTGGACAGGGGGGGGGCCTGAAGGCAGTCACCACAGTCCGACCCTGGCCTTTGGAGGCTGGATCTGGAATTGGGCTGTGGGGAATGAGGTCCTGAAGTCTGGCGGCTGGCATTGCAGTTCTTCAATGGAGCCGCAGTACCATGGCAACATGACACCATGGCGCCGCGGCTCCATTGAGAAGCCCTCACTGAGTTAGCTGGGGACAATCCTGCATGTGCAGGCCGGACTGAAACGCAGGGCAGGATTGTGCTTCAGTCCAGCCTGCACATGCAGAACTGTTCGCGATTCTGATCCCATAGGACTAGATGTGCACCACGGGATCAGAATCACGATCCCCTCTGTATGTCTGATTCAGACAGGATGTACAGAGGGGATCGATGTCTGGGACAGAATTGGCCCTATTTGTATATTGTTATTTTTATATATAAACTTCTTCTGTAGACCCAACAAGTCCTAGAAGTGGTATATCAAAAACACAATAAACTAAACTAAAAGTGTAAATGAAGCACAGTTTTTTTCTGGATTTTGAGAGTCCAGTTTGTTATTCTATCAATTAAGATCTCTTCTAAAGTTTAAGGAATTGCACAGCCTGATCACTGCTGGAGGAATTGTGTTTGAGTAGGCTCACTATCACATATATTGGCTACTTGTCCTGTGAAAAAGCTCTTCTGGACTCAAGTTCAAGGAGAAATTAAGGCCTTGGTATGTATCAAGTTTCCATTGGAGCCAAAGACCCAAGTGTTTATATACTTACCTTCTGAGCTTGGAACAAGGTCAGAAGGTACTGTATTTTGTCTGAAAAGTTCATTCTTGTGGGGAGACAAACTATCTTAAGTTGCCAGGGAAACCCAGACCCTCCAGAGCTTGACAGTTGGTGGGCAGAAGTAAGTTTTGTGATTGAGATAGAATTGATATCTCTGTGAGCACATAGTAGAGTGGAGAGAGTGTGAAACATTTGGGCTCCATTATTGATCTGTTGAGAAGGGGAGGGAGAGTGGGTGGATGACTAATATAGAGGATTATTTTGTATACAAGCACTGGTACATGTTACCAGTTAGATGTTGATTGTCAATGGTTAGGTGTTTAAAAATGGTATAGCTGGTAGCATTGAATATATCACAAAACACCCAGAGGTGCTGTACACCACAGAAATAAAACCGAACAATAGAGTGTTGATTAAACTAAAAAAGCAGAATAACTAGGTACAAAACAGATAAACACAATTTTAATAACTCCTTTGCATTATCAATAAAACCATAAAAAATAATACAATGGTACATAATTATACATAAAAATGCCAAAATACAATGATTAAAAAGAGCCCAACATGTTTCGGCCTGAAGCATGCATCAGGGGCAAACTTAAAAGAAATAAGAACCATGAAAATGCAAAAATATACGAGGTGTAATCTACAACATGGATAAAAACAGACAAAATGATAACATTAATATCACACATTCCAAAACATATTATACCTATATAGACACAAAACTGACAATAAGCCATATAGCAATCATAATAACACAAAGGATTATTTAAAGTCAATACAATAAAATCAAATAAACAAACCATATCCAGGGTACAAATACATTCACCTCCTGAAGGCAGCACATCGCTCTTCTGAGGACAAGACCACAAACTACTTCCACCTGCCTATAAAAAAAGGTGGACCATTAAAAATGCCCCATGAGCATATGCAATGCTTTAAAATGTAAAAATAAGCCAAATGTACTGGTATCCAACCCATGGCACACACACCAGATGAGAAAAACAGCTCTCGGATATACAGAGAAGTCACCAAATCTCCCACCTCAGCCACAATTGTATTAAAAACTACGGGAACACAACAAAAGAAAAGGATTACTCCACACCAGCGAAAAAAGCTAAAAAGACCCATAGCCAAACACCCCCCAAAAAGCAAGCTTATGAAACAGGGGGCAGAACCATAAACAACTATAAAAATGGAATAAATAAGGGTGACAATGACATAAAAAGACAATAAATTAAAATCAATAGGTTATTAATCAAACATCCCAACTGCAAGAGCCATAAGGGAACCCCAGTGCTGAAAGGTAGATAGCCCTATATGCACACAGCTTAAAAAGAAAATCCACAGGCATTCCTAACAGGGGCTCTACAGGTCAAACAATGGTAAGGATTTGAGGGGTTTATTTTTATTTAATTGCTAACTCTCTGACTGGGAGCTCTTAAAATGGTTTTTGTATATTTTTAAAGCAAAGTTACTTTCTTTTTGGTGCTTCGGTATAAATATTTCCTTTTGTAGAGTAGGTTTTTAACCTCTAGTAACCTTCTCAGCTTTAGGGACCTGCTGACACCTAATCAGGAGTTAGTGGGCCTGATTACTTGAGAGCAGCTGAGGCCTGCATAAAAGGCTCCATAGCCCTGCACTGTTGAGGCATTCCTAACAGGGGCTCTACAGGTCAAACAACGGTAAGGATTTGAGGGTTTATTTTTATTAAATTGCTAGCTCTCTGACTGGGAGATCTTAAAAGGGTTTTTGTATATTTTAAAATATTTCCTTTTGTAGAGTAGGTTTTTAACCTCTAGTAACCTTCTCAGCTTTAGGGAACTGCTGACACCTAATCAGGAGTTAGTTCCCTCCCTACCCACCCCGACTCCCACCCACCCTTAGTGAGCAGTCTTGCTTTATAGGGCACCTCCCCATCTAACAAAGCACAGGGACTTGAAACAGCACATTTTGAATATAATTAAAGGGATTTAACTGCTTTTTCTCTGAAAGGACAGCTAGGAAACCAGCTGGTACTTTGGTAGATCTCTCTCTTTTGCTTTAACAGATACCTAAGCTCCATGAACAGAACAATGGCTGGGAAAACTTGTATTTCTAAAGCTGTTGCCCCCATTATAGCTTCTGCCTCTGTCCAAACAGAGGTCCCAATGGCAGTTGAAGGACCAATTCCATGTGCAGGGTGCCTGCATACTGAAGCTCTGAGGAAACAAGTGGAGGAACTCAGAGAGGAGGTGGCGAGGCTGAGGAGCATTCAGGACAATGAGAAGTACATTGATGAGATGCTTCTTGCAGCAACCAAGCTCTCCAGCAGAGGAGAAGATGGGTGCCAACAGAATGATGAAGGTTGGACACAAGTCACCAGGGCCTGCAGAATCACCAATCCAACTTCTCCAGCCCTTGAATTGAAGAACCATTATGCAGCCCTGGAAGTGGAGGAGGTGAAAGCATCCCTGGAAAGGGATGAAACAGAGCTCAAGTACCCCAAAGTTGCAGAATCAGCGACCACAAGGAAGTGAAGGGTAGTGGTGGCTGGTGACTCTCTTCTGAGGGGTACTGAGGCATCCATCTTCCAACCAGACTTGATGTCCAGAGAGGTATGCTGTCTGCCTGGTGCCAAAATCCAAGATGTTACAGAGAGTTTGCCGAGACTCATCAAGCCCACTGACTATTACCCAATGTTACCAATCCATGTTGGAACAAATGATTCTGCCAGGTATCCTGGGGAGCATATCAAAAGTGACTTTATGGCTCTGGGACAGATGGTGAAGCAGTTAGATGCACAGGTGGTGTTCTCTTCAATCTTCTCTGTTGAGGGTAAAGGCCAAGGCAGAGAGGCTTGAATGCATGACTGCGTGGATGGTGTCATCGAGAGCGTTTTGGTTTCCTAGATCATGGGATGCTGTTCCAAGGGTTGCAGAGCAGAGATGTCATCCATCTTCCAAGAAAGGTCAACGCGTCTTCAGTAGTAGACTGGCTAATCTACTGAAGAGGGCTTTAAACTAGGTTCATTGGGGATGGGTAAAGAAAGCCCCTAGGTAAGTAATACATTAAATATCTTTATGGAAATGGGAGACAGAGGTAACATATGGACAGCAGTGTGTATAAATGCTCATAGCATGGGAAATAAGATCCCTGAGGATGAAGCTTTGGTGGGAATGGCTGACTTGGATTTAGTGGCAGTTACAGAAACATGGTTCATAGAAAACCATGATTGGGATGTAACTATACCTGGCTATACTTTATTCAGAAAGGACAGGGTAGGAAGAAGGGAAGGAGGAGTGGCACTATATGTAAAGAAATACTATTAAAACTTTGGAATTACAGAGCTTAAAAGGGAGAGAGGAGGCATTGTGGGTTAAACTAGAAAGAGGGAAAGAGAAATCTATTTGCATTGGTGTGATATACAGACCTCCCTCACAAGAAGAAGAGGTGGACAGAGAGTTAATTGAAGACATACGCAGCATTGCTAGGAAAGGGGAAGTGCTACTGATAGGGGATTTCAATATGCCAGATGTTGATTGGCACATTCCTGCTGCAGTATCATCTAGAAGTAAAGAGATCCTAGATTCTCTACAGGGAGAACTATTCAGGCAATTGGTAACAGACCCCACATGTGAAGGGGCCATACTGGACTTGGTGCTTACCAATGGTGAAAGTGTTTCTGATGTTGTAGTGGGAGATCATTTTGCATCCAGTGATCACCAGATGGTGTGGTTCAGTATTAGGACTAGGGCTGTTAGAATCCATTCAAAGGTGAGGGTCTTAGACTTTAGGAAGACTAACTTTGCCAAGATGGGCCAATACCTCAGGGAGTCGTTAGTGAGATGGGAACAGCTGGGGGATGTAGAAAAACAGTGGGCAAAACTGAAAGGGGATATTTTAAGGGCAACCAACCTTTTTGTTAAAATGGTAAATAAAGGTAAAAGGAAAAGGAGACCACTATGGTTTTCGAAAGAAGTAGCTGAAAAAGTGAAGAAAAAGAGGGAGGCCTTCATGAAATACAAGAGATCACAAAGAGAGGAAGACAGGCATCTATATTTGGAAAAAGAGAAGCTAGCAAAGTAGTCAGGAAAGCAAAGATTCGAAAAGAGGAGGAAATAGCCAATGCAAGAAAATGGGGGTTAAGACATTTTTCAGATACGTTAGTGAGAAGAGGAAGGGCAGAAGTGGTATTGTCAGACTCAAGGGTGAAGGGGAAGAATATGTAGAAGATGATGAGATGATGTAAAAGATGTAGAAGATGATGATTAAGAAATATTTCTGTTCTGTGTTCACAGATGAAGAACCAGGAGAAGGACCTCAGAAAACACCCACAAAAGGGAACAGAAGCGAGGGACATCTTGAACAATTTTTAGAAGACTGTGTTTGTGAGAAACTAGCTAAAGTTAAAGTAGACAAAGCAATGGGACCGGATGGGATACACCCTAGAATACTGAGAGAACTTGGAGACGTTCTAGCAGCTCCACTGACTGACCATTTCAATGCCTCATTGGAGTCGGGAGTGGTGCCAAAGGACTGGAGAGAGGCTCATGTGGTGCCTTTACACAAAAGTGGAAGTAAGGATGTGGTTGAAAACTACAGGCCAGTTAGTTTAACTTCGGTGGTGAGTAAATTATTGGAAACGCTACTGAAAGAGAAAATAGTGAGTTTTCTGGAGTGCAGTGGATTACAGGATCCGAGGCAGCATGGATTCACCAGAGGCAGGTCTTGTCAGACAAATCTGATTGATTTCTTTGACTGGGTGACCAGGGAGTTGGACCGAGGGAGAGCCCTAGATGTGGTATATTTGGATTTCAGTAAAGCTTTGACACTGTTCCTCACAGGCGACAAACTGAGCACCCTAGGGATGGACCCCAAAGTTACTGCTTGGGTTAGTAATTGGTTGGGTGGGAGCCGACAAAGTGTACAGGTAAATGGAGCTCACTCTGAGGAGAAGGATGTTACCAGTGGTGTCCCCCAGGGATCTGTTCTTGATCCGATTCTTTTTAACATCTTTGTTAGTAACATAGCAGAAGGGCTGTCGGGTAAGGTTTGCCTCTTTGCAGATGATACCAAAATCTGCAATAGAGTAGACACCCAGGAAGGTGTAGATAACATGAGGAGGGATCTAGCTAAGCTTGAAGAATGGTCTAGAATTTGGCAGCTGGGATTTAATGTTAAAAAATGTAAGGTCATGCATTTGGGTTGCAGCAATCCAAGGGAGCAATATAGTATAGGGGTGAAGTACTTTTGTCCACTAAAGAAGAGCGGGACCTAGGCGTGGTTGTGTCTGATGATCTTAAAGTAGCTAAACAGGTAGAAAAGGTGACGGCAAAAGCTAGAAGGATGTTTGGGTGCATACAGAGAGGAATGGCTCACAGAAAAAAGGAGGTGATAGTGCCTCTGTATAAGTCTTTGATGCGACCTCATTTGGAGTATGGTGTGCAGTTCTGGAGACCGCACTTTCAAAAGGATGTGAAGAGGATGGAGTCGGTGCAGAGGGTGGCTACTAAGATGATTAGTGGTCTTCATTATAAAGCATATGAGGACAGACTTAGGGATCTTAATATGTACACCTTAGAGGAAAGGCGGGATAGAGGTGATATGACTGAGATGTTTAAATACCTCCATGGCATAAATGTTCAGGGAGAGAGCCTCTTTCAATTGCAAACAAGTTCTGCTACAAGGGGACATGGGATGAGGGTGAAGGGGGATAGATTCAGGAGTGATATGCGGAAATATTTCTTTATGGAAAGAGTGGTGGATCCGTGGAATAGTCTCCCAGTGGCAGTGGTAGAGATGAGGACAGTAACTAAATTTAAAAAAGCATGGGACAAACACAGAGGATCTCTAAAGGAAAAAAGGGGACTGTTGTAGTTGTTGTGGAAGGACAGACTAGATAGGCCATGTGGTCTTTTTCTGTCGTCATGTTTCTATGTTTCTATATGATAAAAACAAATAGCAAAAAAACCTCACTCAGTGTTTTATTTTTATTTATTTATTTAACATTTTTTATATACCGCACTATTCATCATCAGTGCGGTTTACATTGAACAACAATATACCTGCCAATACATGACTGATCTAGGTTTACATATAACAGGGAAGATAAACTGGGTGTGAACTGGGGATAACTATCTACATAATTATACATGATTATATATACATTGAGTAGGTTACATCAAGATTCGATATTTGACAGGAATACAGTGTTTTCACATTTTGATCCTTTGTTCTGGATTGCTGTTATGTGTAGGAGTTATCATAAGATCTGCAAAAAATTCCTAGAAAACTTACTTGATCGCATTTGAAGCTCAAAACACTGAAAGGAGCTGCGATCGGGCAGTGGGGTGCTTTTAAAACAGCCTTCCCACCAAGAACAGCTTGAGTGACTGAATTGCTGAGATCGAGGCTTGCAAAACTTATATCGTCAGAACCTAAAAATCATGCAAAATAACTAAAAAAAGCCACTACTTTTTAAAAAAGGGAGATACTAAAAACAGGGCAAAAAAGTCTCCAGGAGTGGTAAAAAATAAAGCAAATTAAAAAATAAAAACATAAAAATAAAAATAAAACTCCAAAGACACTAAAACAAGATTATACAAACCATAAAATAAAACAACCTTTCAGATGTATAAAAAAACATAATACAACAGAAAAAAACTAAAAAAAAAACTTATAAAAAAACATATTAAACCATAAAAACTGGATACTAACCCCCCCAGGAGAAGAATCCTATAAGAAAACAGAAAAATCTTGTTTGAGATTCAGGCCTTTGGGGTGCATGGTTTCCAACTGAAAAATTAACCTCTGTTCATCCCTCAGTAAAAGTTGATCCATGCCATCTCCCTCCAGAAGATGGATACAACCTTCAGAACACACAATTTAAACATTCAAAACCATGCTGTAGCAGGACACAATGCTCAACCAGGGGTGCCTTAAGGACCCGTCTCGATGCAACTCTTATGTTTGGCTAAGCAAACCCTGAATTTTCTTTTTGTTTTGCTGATGTACATCAAATCACGTGGACAATGAATCATGTATATCACATTGCAAGAGCTGTTGTGAGAGAACACCCACAGTTTGATCATCCGTCCCATGTGGGAGCACAGAAGGGAATTGGTCTGCATCATCTGACCACAAAAAGGGCAGCTGCCACACTGAAAATGCCCAAAAGGCAAACAGTTGTGCATCTTGAAGGTAAGGCAGATGGGACAAGTGCATCACCGAAGGTTCTGCCCACCGGGGTGTGCAACCAGAATATTTTTATCCTTGAAGCATCCAAGGGCTTGAAGAATGGGCTAATGTTTTCTTAATGTTGACCAAATAAGAAAACTGCAAGGTGTCAGACAATGTAATTGGAATCAGTCTTCTTGGTCTGAGATAACAATTGAGTCCTATCAGAACTTTGTGTTCTGTAATACACACATTGCACACACCTCATGGGGTACCCTTTTTCCCTAAACCTTGCCTTCATATCCATGGCGTGTGCTTCAAACTCTCTCCAAGTTGAGCAGTGCCTCTTTAGTCTTAAAAATTGGCTAACTGAAGATTGTCCTTTAGGCTTTTCACGTGACCGCTTTCAGAGTGTAACAATTTATTCTTGTCCATAGGCTTTCGATAAAACATTATATTGAAACTATTGACTGTCTTTTGAATAAGAATATCCCAAAACGGAATCTAAGACTCACTCATGTCCATCTTGAACTGCAAATTGCAGTCAAACGAATTGTGCCATTTGTGAAAATGATGTAATGCAAACTACCCCTCCATAGCAAAAACACCATCATTGATGTACCTCTTCCAAAGCAAGACACACTCTTTAAATTCATGGTTACTTAAAAAGTTTTTCTCAAATGTATACACATAAATATTTGGAATATCAGGGGCTATTGTAGCCCCCCAAAGCAGTATCCTTAATCTGCTGATAAAAAGTCCCTTGGAAGCAGAAGAAATTACACTTGAGTGCTAACTCTACTAGTTCAGATAGAAAATTTGTTGGAATCCATGCAGGACTAGCTCTAGAATAAGAAGGAGCATATCACAGTAATAACTTCATCTTGCGGGATATTCATATACAGGAATTCTATATCTAGCGTGACCAGAAAAACATTCCTTGTATCAATCTTAAGTTCTTGTAAGGTAGAAATCACATGGGATGAGTTGCGTACATAAGAAGTCATGGTAGGCATAAATGGTCTTAAAAAAAGTGGAAAGTGGAAAGTGGTTCTAGGATAGATCCTTTGACTGAAACAATAAGCCTACCAGGGGGGGATACCAAAGACTTGTGTATCTTAGATAACATGTAGATAGTAGGTGTCACGTCTAGCCCCGCGGACTCAGAATCACAAACAGTCCTGCACGTGCAGGCTGGGACAGCAATTCTGTCTGGCCTGCACGTGCAGGACTGCACCCGGCTAACTCAGTCAGGGCCTTTAAATAGAGCCATGGCGCAATGGCATCTTGCTGCCATGGCACTGCGGCTCCATTTAAAAGCCACGATGCCGGACGCAAAGAACAAGAGTTTATTTCCCGCAGCCCGACCTCTGATCTGGCTTCCTAAGACCAGGGTCGAGCTGCGGAGAATAAACCTTAGCCCCCCCTGCCCCATCTGCACCCTGGGCCTTGCAAAACAAAACATCCAGGGCCGGCAACCACCCACTGCCCGCCCACTCTCCACCCCTGTGTCGCCCATTCCCCGCCCCTGTCTAACTTCCCCGCACAACCGGCGGGGAAGTTATTCGGGGGCAGGAGAAGCCTTGAATAGCGGGGATGGACATCCCATCAGGCAGTCCACCCCCACTATTTGTGACTCAGAATAACCCCCAATCCATCTACCAAAATTGCTTCCAGGGGTGCCCCCTCCCTCGTCCTCTCCATTGTGAATACTGTCTTCTGTCCCAATTTGTATTCCTCTCCATACCTCCGTCCTTCCACATGCCTCCCTGGGACAAAACACTGTGGATGTAGAGGGCAGAGCGGAATCACTGCAAAAAATTCCTACAAGACTTACCCGATCGCATTTGAAGCTCAAAACACTGTAAAGAGCTGCAACTGGGCAGCAGACTGCTTTTAAAACAGCCTTCCAGCTGAGAACAGCTTGAGTGACAGAGCTGCCGAGATCGAGGTTTGCAAAACTCATAATACGATCATCAAAACCTAAAAAGCATGCAAAATAACTAAAAAAGCCATTACTTTTAAAAAGGCCTTTTTAAAAAAAAAAGTAGTGGCTTTTTAGTTATTTTGCATGCTTTTTAGGTTTTGACGATATTATGAGCTTTGCAAGCCTCGATCTTGGCAGCGCTGTTACTCAAGCTGTTCTCGGCGGGAAGGCTGTTTTAAAAGCAGCCCGCTGCCTGATTGCAGCTCCTTTCAGTGTTTGGAGCTTCAAATGCATGTCAAAATGCATGTGGGGGACAACAGAGCAAGAATGCATGTCTGCTGGAGATGGGCACGAAAGGTTGTAATAAAAAAGAAAGGATTTGGTTCAGATTATAAGTAGGGCCTCTGATTTTAGGTTATAAACACTGAGAGAAAAAAACCCTTCAAAAAATCAAATAATATAGGTGTTTATTGGATAAACCTCAGAAAAATGCCACTTCCTCTAGTTCTCTTTCATGCCTCCCTTTGCCTGCCTTGAGTTCTCCTCTTTTGGTGCCTTTCTTTGCTAATGATTCCTTAGCTGCACAAACATATGTATTTGATACAACTTGAAAAGATGCCCAGTAGTAACAAGACATGGTCGACAAAAACACAAATTTTACATATTCTCAACGATCTCCTAATTAGATGGCAAATAAACACCTAAATGTACAACTTACAAACACCTAAGAACAAACACCTTCTTTATAAATGAATGGCAGGTTAGGATGTGAGTGGCTCATTGGTGAGTGATCAACTTCAGGTTTTCTTAACTTCAGGCAATTTGAGGAAACCCACAGATGGTCAAGAACAAGTAAATATCTGTGAAAAGATGATGGTTCATGTGGAAAGGGGAAGCTTATTATACAGGGATACAGAAACCTCCAGAAAAGGTAAGGAACAACATTTTGGAATATCACAAGACAACGAACTTGATGAGAACACCACAGCTTAGATTTATATTGTGCCGATCCTACCTGCAGGTTTTGTTTATACAGTAAACTTGCCTTTAGAAGTTTCTTTTCAAAGCATCCCTTAGAGATTCAGCATGGCAGTAGCAGTACCCAACATTCAGTCAAACTACTCACTGATTAAGTAAAAGTGTATTTATGTGCATGCATGCTCCATATACATAAAAAATTATATAGGTTTTTGATATAAGCTTTACATAGTAGCTTATTGAAATATGAACTTTTTCTTTGTAGAATAAATGTAAGGCCAAGGAAGGGGTAGGGCAGCTCGGTCTAGATTCCACCGTACCAGTTCCTGCGTTGCGGAAGAGTTCTTCTTCCCATGTCCCACGTTTCTCTGCCAGAGTCTTTCATTTTTTTTCCCATCCCCGAGTCTCTTCTGAGGCCCATAAGAGGCATCGGGGAGCAGAGAAGTACTCTGATGGTTGAGTATTGGGCTAAGTACCAAGGAAGCCAGGGTTCAAATCCCACTCCAAATGAGGTCTCACTAGCGACTTATACAGAAGCAATCTCAGCTCCTTCTTTCTGCTGGCTATTCCTCTCCTTATGCACCCTTGCATCCTTCTGGCTTCCAGTGTCACCTTATCTACCTGTTTAGCCACCTTAAGATCATCAGAAGCAATCACCCCCAGGTGCACTCTTCTTTCATGGACAGAATCCTAATGCATTGCTCCTTTGGATTTTTGCAGCCCCAAATCCATGTACCTGTGCACTTTATTGCCTCCCATTCAACCAATTTCCAACTCAGTCAGTCACTTTAGGACCCATCCCTAGGACATTCAATTTATTTATTAGTCTCCTGTGCGGAACAGTGTCAAAGGCTTTACTGAAATCTAGGTATACCACATCTAGAGCTCTCCCTTGGTCCAACTCTATGGTCACCCAATCAACAAAATGAATGAGATTTGTCTGACAAGACCTGCCATGCTGTCTCAGATCCTGCAATCCATTGTATTTCAGAAACCTCACTATCCTCTGTTTTAGCAGCATTTCCATTTGTTTACTCACCACAGAGTTCAGACTAACTGGCCTGTAGTTCCCAACCTCATCCTAATTTCTGCTTTGGTGTAAAGAGACCATGGCATATGCAACCTTCTCCAGTCCTCTGGGATTATTCCCAAATCTAAAGAAGCATCTAAAAGGTCAGGCAGTATTGCTGCTAGAACTTCCCTAAGTTCCTTCAATACTCTCAGATGTATCCCATCTGGCTCCATCTCTTTGTCTACTTTTGGTTTTGCTAGCTCTTCTGAACACAGTCTTCTGAAAATCACTCACAATCTGTCCCTCTTCTGTTCCTATTTTTTTTTTCATTTTTTATTTATGCAATTTCATATTTTAAGAAGCATAAACCATCTTGTAAGGAAAACACGAGATACTGCTAACAGCATTATAAGCATAACACACACAAATACAAGAAAATCAATGAGGACACAATCTCTAGCCTACAATTGTAAGGATCCAAGCATACAAGTCAATGAAAAATAATTTGACTACCCTCACAGGAAATTAAGCAAATCCAACAGCCAACCCTAATACTGTAAATATCACAGAATAGAAGAACCATCAATTCTCTCCCCCTTGGCACCATGAGCATTAAGAAAGGAAATTGACTGTGAAGGGAATAAAATAATATAGGAAATGGCCACCATTTTGACAAGACACTTACAGGGGTACTTAAGGAAAAATAGCCCACCCAGCTGTAAGACCCAAGGCCACAGGAGTAGAAACTCCCTCGTGGCGTTGAGCCTCCATGGCCAGGTCAGGGAAGATTCAGACAAAAACCCTTGAAACAAAGATTCCTCTTCTTAAAGAACATTTTGACGAGCCATTCCCTATCTGAAATAAGGGCTAGAGTAACAACAAAGTTGCGGGCACAATAGTCTCAGTAACTGAAGAGATTGGCAAGCCTGTTTTGATTCTCCAACTATTCCATATGAACCTTAAAATAAGTAGAATCTTTAATAAATCCATCAGAATGGATTTCCAATCGTGCCACTTGCAAGTTAATGTCCTCAAAGGATTTCTGCAAGCCTTTCATGGATTGAGTAAGCTGACCGGAGAATTCCTCATTTCATTTTAGAGCCTGAATCTGGGGAATAATGATTTCAAGAGTAAAATCACACAAGATCCCCATATTACATGGACTAGGAAGAAAATATCATTCCTCCTATCATCACTCAGCTCCACAACCACACCATGTTAGGCACTCTCATCTACTATATATCTCCCTTAACACTGTTAGTAGTTCTAAACCCAATCCTGTTCCCTCACATGCTAACTTAAACTGTGCACTCATCAACGCCCGCTCAGTACGTAAAAAGTGGCCAGCCATTACAGATCTCATCACAAAGCTGAAATTAGACATCCTTCTGGTCACAGAATCATGGCTAGCAGACACAGACAATGTCCTTATAAACCAACTCATTCCCCCAGAATACTCAATACACACATGTCACAGAGCAGACCGAAGAGGAGGTGGTGTTCTCATTCTTTCACGAACTAACCTTCAATTTAGATTACTTTCCACCAGGAGTACCACACACATGGACCTAGTTACTATAGCTAACAAACATATCATCCTAAATCTCATATATAGAGCCCCATCCTCACCACCAGAAGATTTATCTAATATAATAGAGCTTGCCTGCAACCCAGAAAGCCCACACAAATCCAACTGGTTAATGGGTGACTTTAACCTCTCTTCACTTCACCATAGCCACTCTACCACATTCCTTGATGCCATGGCTGACCTCAACTACTCGCAGTTAGTTAGCTCCCCTACACACCTCAAGGGTAACACCCTTGACCTCATTTTCGCGCCTCAGTCCACAGCGAACACCAACTTTAAGCTATCTCATACCCCTGTCCCATGGTCTGATCATGATTTATTATCCTTCCAAGTCCCATATCAGCAAAACAGTATCCCAGCAAGACATACAAATGTAATCTCATCAGGACCAACAGCCCGTTTCAAAACGCTCAACAAGGATGACTTCATCAGCCAGACTCTTCCAACCCTTTGTCTACCAACCAATGACCTTGATGAACTGATCAACAATTGGTACAACACCCTGAACTCCTCTTCACATCTACCTTCCTCAGTAAGACCACCAGCATCCAGCACAGCACTAAAAAGTAGAAACACAAAACCATGGTTCTCCACTGAACTACGACTATCCCTCCAGAATCTAAGAAAACAAGAGAGAAAATGGCGCAGATCACATGCTCCACTTGACCAAATGGATTACGAAAATGCCCTAAAGAATCACCGGGAGAAAATAGCTGAAAAGATGAGGGAACACCATACAGAAACCCTCCTCCGATCACTGAACAAACCACGTGACCTCTTTAACATCACCAAATCCTTAACCAAGGCACCATCCTCCAACCAAACAATATCAATTCAACCTCAGGCTTTTGCCGACTATCTTCAATCCAAATCCATTAACACGAACTCCACACCAAGTTGTATACCTAACCCCATCTCAATTACTCAGCCTCTAAAAAATTTTGTCGCTCCCACAGTGAAATCCATCACTGACCTTATTGCCACCTTGAATACTACCACAGCCCCAAACGATCCATGCCCTGCCTACTGGATCAGAACAATGCGTGCTGAACTGAGCCCCATACTTGCCCTTATCATGCAACTCTCCTTCACAACCGGATCATTCCCATCATCGCTCAAGCAAACTTCAATACGCCCTCTCCTGAAGAACAATAAACTCGACCCAGCAAAAACTGATTCATATCGTCCAATTTCAAGTATACCCCTTCTAGCCAAAATCATCGAGAAGGTGGTACAAATCCAATTGCAACAGCATATAGATACTTCAGCTCCTCTCGATCCCTGCCAACACGGATTCCGTGAATCACATGGCATAGAGACCCTTCTCACACTACTCATCAACACCTTATCAAGAGGGATTGACAAAATTGAAAATGGGTTCATCCTCATCTTCCTTGACATCTCAGCAGCTTTCGACTCGGTTAACCATGCACAACTTCTTCATCGTCTTAAAGAAAAGGGAGTCCAGGGATCAGCTTGGGAATGGTGTAGATCCTACCTAAACAACCGCTGGCAACAGGTGCGGATAGGATCTTCAACCTCCGATCCTTTCCAGCAACAACAGGGTGTACCCCAGGGATCCTCTCTTTCAGCTCTTCTGTTTAACATATATATACAACCAATCTGTGAAATCATCAAAACATTTAACGCCTCCAGCTTGATCTACGCAGATGACGTACTAATATTCACGCCAATAAAAATTAATGCCCCTGACTTCTCCCCAATTATCGCCTGCTTCAACACGATTAGAGATTGGCTCCTATCACAGAACCTGCGAATAAACTTCAAGAAAACGGAAGTCCTATTCGTAACCAGGAATAAGAAATTCTCCCCCCCTGCAACTTTGAAGGTGAGAGACGCGGAACTACCATGTAAACCATCAATTCGCTACCTGGGAGTAACCATCGACCAAGAACTGACCTTCAAAGATCACATAAAGCAGACCGTTAAATCCATTTACTACAAATTAAGAACGCTGAAACCCTTAAGACCACTACTCGCCTCCAATGACTTCCGAACAATCTTCCAAACCCTTATAACACCTCATTTTGACTATGCTAATATCATCCTGCATGGTCTACCCAAGAGCACCCTCAACCCACTCCAATTGGCGATGAACTCAGCAGCTCGCATCCTCTGCGGTACTTCCAGTAGAGACCACATCACCCCCATACTAACAGAGCTTCACTGGTTACCCCTACAAGCCAGGATAACTTACAAAGCACTTCTGCTATCCTTTAAAGCAATTAATCAAATAGCCCCACCTTCCCTCTCATCACTTATTATCAACACCCCCACGAACAGACTGAGAAGATCCGCAGCCGCCAATACCCTTGTCGTACCAAAGGAGTACACTAAATGTAATCAAACAACCAGAGACAGGGCCTTCACCTTATTCGCTCCAACTTGCTGGAATAATCTCCCTCCTCATATCCGATCAATAAAAGACCTCTCTCAATTTAAAAAGGCCCTCAAACACTACCTATTCTGTCAGCATCTCTTAGGCCCTAACCCTACACCTCCTCCCCCCATCTCACAAATCACTCACACAGCCTCTGACATTCCAACAACATAGTCATAACAGAACTCGACCTAGACGCTCTACACACCCAAAGTTACGACCCAATTTAACTGTAAATTTTCAGAGGTAATATATCTTTCTGTATATAGCTTGTATATAGTTTACCATGTTGTCTCCAAGTTACTGACCCTGTTATAATGTAAGCAAAAGACCTTGTTATAATGTAAGCAAAGGACTGTTCTAATGCGAAATTTGTTATCTGTAAACCGCGCTGATACCAAAGAGCGCGGTATATAAAAACTGTAAAATAAATAAAATAAATAAATAAATAAATAAAATGGCCCAGCTTTTGTATAAGAAATGAAAAAGTAAAAGCACCTCTTTCCATGGCCACAAGAACAGGAGCTATAGCAGCTCCCAACAGGGATTGACTGGAAGCTCCACCAGCCGCCTCTGACGAATTTCCAAAGTCAAGCAGCTTGCCAGGTGGATGCTGACTCTACACAAGGGAAGCCTCTTCATAATCACCTCCAGCAGCCTTCCCCAGTCCGAGAGCAGGCAAGCCAACTTGAGACACACCCATTATAGGCTGACCCTCTGGCCTCATGCCGACATATGGTTATGTTGAAGGCTTTCATGCATCAGGGAGTGAAAACTCTATGCCCAGTGAAAGCGCTATGCTCCAAGCTCTGAGCCACCCGATTCAAGATCCTTCTCTGCCAGGCCTACCGCTCCCCCACTCACTGGCTGTGTCTCCTGATGAATCAAAAATTGATCCAAAGGACCAGAAAAGGAAACTGAAGAGGAAGCTGGTTGAGCAGCCTGGGGCAGCTTGCCCAACACCACTTTTCTCTTTTCCCCATCAGGAAAAAGTCGGAAATCTACCTAAGCGCCATCTTGGCTCAAAATTCTTCTGTTTCTATTTTTTGATGTTTTCTGAAATCCTGCTCCTAACATTTCATCTGTGAACACAGAACATAAATATTTGTTAAGCAATTGTGCTTTATTCTCATAAGCTTCTACATATTCATCCCCTTCACCCCTCAGTCTGAGAGTACCACTTTTGCACATCCTCCTCTCACTAACATATATGAAAAATATTTTTGTCACCCCATTTTGCTGCTATTTTTTCTTCTATTTGTAATCTTTGCTTTCCTGACTACTTTTCTAGCTTCTAGCTTTTCTGAATACTGATACTCATCTTCCTCTTTCTATGCTATCTTCTATTTTATGAAAGCCACTCTCTTTTTCTTTACCTTTTCAGATTCTCCTTTCTAAAACTATAGTGGTGTCCTTTTCCTTTTGCATTTACTTACTTTTCTAATAAAAAGGTTTGTTGACCTTAAAATAGTCCCTTTCAATTTCAAAAATATCCTTTTTCAGTTTGCTATCACAATCCAGTTACCAATTTCTCTTCTCATTATATTTTCTATATGGCATAATCTCTATCTACCTAGCCATTCAGATATTTAAATAGTGTCCAGTATTTTCTTGGAATTAACATTTGACTATATAGTTGCTCAAATTTGAACTTAGATTTCTTTTGGCGTATATGCTAGTTATAGCCTGGTGGTCTTGTTCCACTTTAACAAAACAGAAAAAAAGAAACACATTGGCAAAGTCATTTTTATGCTTTGTTCATGGGCATAAAGCCCTCCCTATATGTGGACAACAATACTGTTTCACTTTATGGTTACTTTTACTTGTGACAAAAAGGGATAAGTCTGGGGGCCTAGCAAGGGGGAGGGCATAATCACCAGACAATACACGGGGGTTCATTTTAAAACAAATGTGGGTGGTTTTAGCTGCAAACATTGTACCTGCTTTGCAATAAAGTCAAAGTCCACAGTACTAATGTTCCAGGGCTCAAGTAGTTTCTTCATTTTCAAACAGAAGCTCCATGGGGTGTTTTTCTATGAAAATTTACTTGCATGCTCATGGAGTTTCAAAACTGTCTCCTTCATATTTCTTTGTTGTCCTTATCATAGCAATTTTGGAAGAAACTTTGGAAAGGATTATCTTTGGGTAAATTAACTGATAATAATCCATGGAAATTTGCCAATACACCAAAAATGCAATTTTTAGCAACTTCATAACATCTCTAATTAGCTGGGAAATACTCCTCTGAACTAACAATTTATAAACATCCAAGTTCAGGAGTCCTAATTACAGCATCCATCCATTTGTGCCTTTGTTTTTGCTTATAATTTTTTTCACTTACAGCCTCTAACTCCTCATTTGTTTCTCCTCTAGTATTCTCTCTGATGGAGGGATATAACTTAGAATTCATATGAAGTCAAACTACTCTCCCTTTTATGTGCTTTGTTTTTTTCTGAATAATATGCTATATACTAAATGAGGTTGATGTTTAAAAGCACTTATATGGTGAGCAGCTAGGCCTATAGATGCAAACTACACAGGAATAACATACAAGAGAATCACACAAGATGGTGGACAGCTATACAAAATGGAGTCTGTATAAGCTTGTCCACACATTGAACTCTGCTCCATTAGAAGAATATCTGATAGACAGCCTGAAACACTGCATCAGCACACAGACAGACACAGTGAAACTATTGTCTTAGAAGTGTACATTAACATATGGAAAATTTCAAAGGTATTTGGGTCCCAGTCCATGCATGAGCACAGACAGTCATAAATCCCAGAGTCTTGGCAGCTCTGACCAGTTTCATTTGAACCTCAGACCAGGCCTGATCCAATCACCTGGAGACACACCAACAAACTGACTGATGATATGGAAGAAAGAAGGAATAGAAAGGGGGAGAACAAAAGAAACAAGGGTCCTGCTACATCCGACATAGCTGACCTGAAATTCCAGTTCCAGATTTTTGTTTTATTTTTATTTATTTTATTCCAGATTTGAATAGGGCTAGAGAACGAGCTTGATGCACAGATTCAGGTAGCTTGTTCCAAGCATATGGAATAGCAAGATGGAATGAACAAAGTCTGGAGATGGCAGTGGCAGAAAAGGGCACAGATAAAAGGGATCTGCCAGAGAAGCAGAGTTCCTGAGGAGGAATGTGGAATGAGATAAGAGAAGAAAGGTAGTGAGGAGCTGCAGCATGAATGCACTTGTAGGTCAGTAGGAGAAGTTTGAACTGGATGCGAAAAATGATGGGGAGCCAATGAAGTGATCTGAGCTATGACTTGAGCCAATGAAGCGCCCTACTCATGTGGAGCCCCTTAATGCACCTTGCCCCTTAATGCATGTTGCACATGCATATGCAGCATGTTCGCGCTACACGCGCTATGCTTACGTAGCGCATGTTACGCACACAGGGCACGGATCACATTGATACGCCGCTGCTGATGTCCGCCGCTGCATATACAGGTGTGTTGTGTTTGTTCTGATCGTTTGCCACTCCCCACACCATATTTAGCATGTGTCTTTGCTCTATCTGATGTCCTGATGGCTCACATTGTCTTTGCTGGTTGTGCGATCCAGGCGTCGGATGGTGAGGTGGAGGTTTGCTCTATCTGATGTCCCTGATGGCTCACATTGTCTTTGCTGGTTGTGCGATCCAGGCGTCGGATGGTGAGGTGGAGCTGTGGTTGCCTGAAGAGGGAGATGGTGTCCATGGGAGTGTGGCACAGGGCATGGGTGCAGACCCGCTGCAACTCAGACCTGCAGCTGTGGGGGCTCCACAGGCTGGGGTTGTGCCAGCATGGTGCCATAGGCGTGCCGAGGTACACCCTTGTCAGCCTCGCCTCTACAGGCCCAGGGCCATGCTCCAGGGCATGCGTGAGGACCAGGTCATCTCCCTTTAATGTCTGAGCACAGGGGCTATTAGGGAGCTCTTTGAGGATCTAAGACCTGACCTCGAGCTCTGGACTGGCCGGTCACATGCCATACTGGGTTTGGTCAAGCTCTTGGGTGCCTTACATTTCTTTGCCTCTGGCTGGTTCCTCATCATGCACCACCTACTGTCTACATGCACGCATATGCAACTGAGGCATTCAGAATGTGCAAATGCATGGGGGGCTACTGAGCAATACACACCATGCAGCTCCTGGACAGGATCTGTCCTGCTCATCATCTGGTGGATGGGCCAGTGACTGTGTGTGGGACATTTTGGACACACATTTGTCTCTGCTGCTGCATCACCGCACTGACCAACGTATTTAATGGTATATTGATTATGTACATGGTCCACTTGAGCTTACATCCCTGAACGGTAGCAGTTGTATGTGTGCCAGTCATCTGCCACCTCACAGGGAGCTATGGGTTTCCATACATACATTCCCTTTGATGGAACATATTTGCATTGCACTTGTTGTGGTTGTTTGGGATAGTGGTTACAGATGTGTCTTAAGTTACCATAGGTTGTGGGTTTGATTCCCACATGTTCCTTTCCTTTTATTTTCTTGTGTTCTGCTAACCTTACCATACAATGGCAGCAGCTTCATCACTTCTCCACACACCCTTCCTTCTCTTCACTGTGCACTACAGTGTGCCTGCAATACAGCCTATCTGTCACATATTAGTTGTTACATATGGTCCATTTCTTTAGACTGTCCAAGTGAGCAGTTGGCTTGGGGGATTGGTATTGCTGTTGTTGAGCTGATTTTGGACACGTCAGTGTGCAGGTTTGATTCTCACATGCTCTTTTTCAATCTGTTCCCCATTTTGCCCTTGTCCACAAACCATCCACATGGCTGGCCCCTCAGCCGGCCCCTGATGCCCTTTCTGTTTTAGGTTTTTTACTCTTTTGCATGCTGTTTTCACTGCATATCATGTTATAGTGTGTGTGCATGTGTTTATCTGTGGCTCACATCCCAATTACGGACTGTGATATCAGCTGTAGACTGCTGTTCTGCATATGCATTGCATCATGGGTACTGGTGGAGTTACCCTATCCTGGCACTCAGGAGACATTTTGTGTGGTGCCCTGCAGTGTTCTTGTATGCAGCCATTGGTGTGGAACTCACCCTGGTGGTGTAGCCTACTGGTTTGTGCACTGACTTTCTAGGCAGGAGTCATGGGTTCATTTTCTCCTTATTTTTCTTTCTTTTATGGCTATCCTTCTCATATAATTTCATGTCTGTGACAGTCACATCTCTGCAGATCTGTGCTGCCAACCCATAACACACTCACTACAGTTGCCCACCATCCTTCCATCCATCTATCTGCGTCTGTCTTAACCTAAGGCACCCTATAAGGTGCCTTAACCTAAGGTGCCTTATAAGGCGCCCTAGGATAGGGCACCTTAGGTTAAGGTGCCTTATAGGGTGCCTTAGGTTGAGCAGCCTTATAGGGCACACTAGGTTGCACGCCTTATCAGACGCCTTAGGTTAGGGTGCCTTGTCAGCCTTAACGTGCCCGGTTTGTCCCCTTGCCATGTACCGTCCCGTTAACGTGCGTTAGATGGCAGAGGCACCCTTTATCGCACGTTAACTGGCCAGGGCACCCTGTATCGCACAATACATGACCCAGGTTAACTTAACACCACACCACCCACTTTCTTATATGGCTTTGGTAACATTACCGCTGCACTTAATGCCGGTAACATTACTGCGCCTTAGTAAACATACCCCTAAATCTCAGCTGACAAATTCTAGACCATTCTTGTCTACTTGTCTATACAAGACAGGTATCACTAATAGAAATAAAGAAGTGATATCACTTCAATGCAGGTCTCGGGGTGTGATCACACCTTAAAAATAATTAAGTTCTGGAGACCATATCTACAAAAGAACAATGACAAGGCAGAGGTAATTCAAAGAAAGACCACCAAAATAGTACAGAATCTATGCTATACACCATACACAGAGAAACTGAAGGAGCTAAGTGGGTAATTTTAAAATAGCTTTTATAAAACTGCCCTAGATTATATGCACTTAAACATACATGGACAACTTTTATAGGTCCACAAAACAACACAACCACACTCGTAGACCACCAAGAAAAATACAAAAAAAGTGAGGTGTGAAAAAAAGTGTCAGGTTATTCAAACAGACACTCCAACACGGCTGCGATTCATCAAATGCCTTAGTCAGGGGGTACCTCAAAAAAACACATTATAAATTGAGTACATAAAACATAACAAACATTATTAAAAATCAATAACATAAAGTTAAAAAGTGGCAACATATGAAACTAACTCAATGGATACTTTCATGGTACATAAATTGACACATTTATAAATAACCTGGCAATGGAAATAACAAGTGAGGTGACCAAATTTACAGATGACACAGAATTATTCAAAGTTATTAAAACATAAGAGGATTGTGAAAAATTGCAAAATAACCTTTATAAAGAAGTAATTAGATCTTACCTGCTAATTATTGTTCCTGAAGGAACGACAGTCCAGTCCCTTTACTTCTGGGGTTACGCAACCCTTCCAGCAGCTTGGAGGCTGAGCCCAACCTTTTTGGAGGTGGGGCGGTATAAGTACCACTGGTACCACCCACTAACTCCAGTATTCGATTGAAAAAGCAGTCTAACCAAAGTTCTATGAACAATCAACAAACAATTAACACACATCACACATCAAACTCCCTCACGGGATAAGAAACCAAAACCCAATTTTTTTTTTTTTTTTTTTTTTAAATAAGAAATAGGAGCCAGGGAGGAGGGAATGCCGCGGAGAGGAAGGGGAGGGGTGCCCGATACTGCCCTAGGCGACTTTCTCCTGCCCTCCTCCCCCCAGACCTGGTTCTACGCTCGGCCAGATGCTTCGCTCTTGACTGATAGGCCTTCAAGTCCGGCCGTGCCGGGTGGGATCAGGGACTGGACTGTCGTTCCTTCAGGAACAATAATTAGCAGGTAAGATCTAATTACTTCTTCCTTATCGTCACTCCAGTCCAGTCCCTTTACTTCTGGGATGTACCAGAGCAGTTCAATCCTGGGTGGGTTCCGGCATACCCGGACTGAAGGACTGCCCGACCAAACCGAGCGTCCGCTGCACTCTGTACGTCCAGTCTGTAGTGCCTTGTGAAGGTATGCAACGAGGACCAAGTCGCCGCTCTACAAATGTCCAACGGAGGGACTAGACTGAACTCTGCCCACGAGGCAGCCTGAGCTCGGGTGGAGTGCGCTCGGAGCCCCCCTGGAACCTGTTTCCCTTTCAGTATGTAGGCGGATGCAATCGTTTCTCTGATCCACCTGGAGATGGAGGCCTTGGCCGCCGCCTCTCCTTTGTGCGGGCCTCCGAACTGGACGAACAGCTTGTCGGATTTCCGGAAAGGAGCTGTGCGTGAGAGGTATCGCTTCAAAATCCTCTGGACGTCTAAGCGTCGTAGCCTGCTGTTTCTACCTTCAGGTCCCTCGGCCGGCCAGGTCGGAAGGGTGACTGTCTGGTTCACGTGAAAAGGAGACAGAACCTTGGGCAGGAAGGAAGGTACCGTGCGTAGTACCACTTTGTCCCTGAGAAAGGATAGGAAAGGCGGTCGAGAGGACAGAGCTTGCAACTCAGAGACCCGTCTGGCCGAGCAGATAGCGACCAGGAAGACTGTCTTGAGGGTTAAGTCCTTCAGGGAAGCCTTCTTAATCGGCTCGAAGGGTTCCCCGACCAATGCATTTAGAACAAGATTGAGGTCCCAAGGAGGATCACGGATCTCCGTTGAGGACGCAGCCGCCTAACTGCCCTTAGGAACCTGGAGACGTCCGCGTGGGCCCCAAGGGGCTTGCCGTGGACTTTGCCTCTATAGCAGGCGATGGCGGCTAGTTGGACCCGCAAGGAACTGTGCGCCAGGCCTTTCTCAAAACCCGCTTGTAGGAATTCCAGCACCTCAGGGACTGAGGCCACGAGGGGTTTTCCTTCGGTGTTCCGAACACCACGCCTCAAAGATGCGCCAGACCCTTACGTAGGCCAGGCAGGTCGAGCGTTTCTTCGCACTCAACAGCGTTGAGATTACCGCTCCTGAATAGCCCCGCTTCAAGAGGTGCGCCCTTTCAATAGCCAGGCCGTAAGCGAGAACCGATCCACGTGAGGCATTATTACCGGGCCTTGTCTGAGCAGGCCCCTTCTGCAAGGGAGCCGCCAAGGACGGTCGGCCAGCAACCTCACCAGATCCGCATACCAAGGACGACGTGGCCAATCCGGGGCAATGAGGATCACCAGACCTTGGTGGGCTTCCACCCGCTGCAGGACTTTTCCGATCAGGACCCACGGAGGAAACACGTAGAGAATACCCTCCGTCGGCCACTTCTGAGACAGGGCATCTAGGCCTTCGGACATTCTTTCTCTCCGCCGACTGAAGAATCGATCCACCTTTGCTGTGGAGAAGGTTGCCATGAGGTCCATGACTGGCAGCCCCCAGCGGGCCACTATCTGGTCGAAGGAATCCTTTTCCAGCTCCCACTCTCCGTGGTCTATCTTGTGTCTGCTGAGGTAATCGGCCGTGAGGTTGTCCGTGCCTGCCACGTGCTGAGCCGAAAGCGCTTCCAGGCGGGTCTCTGCCCACTGGAAGAGGGCCCCCGCCTCCTTCTCCAAGGCGGGGCTGCTGGTACCGCCCTGGTGGTTGATGTAAGCTACCGTGGTGACGTTGTCGGAGAGAACGCGAATCGCTTTTCCTAGCACTAGGGGCTCCAGCGCTCTGAGCGCTAGGATGACGGTCCGCAACTCCAGTCTGTTGATGGGCCATTGGGATTCCAACTGCGACCAGAGGCCCTGGACGAACTGGTCGTCGCAGTGAGCCCCCCAGCCCAACAGGCTGGCATCCGTCGTCAACAGTATCCATAGATGGGGCTCGAGGGGCATCCCCCGCTCTAGATTCCTTGGGCACCGCCACCAGTGCAGGGATTGTTTGGTTCGCGGAGCACAGGGTAACTGAGTTGACAGACGATGATGTTGTGGAGACCACCGACGCAATAGTGCGCGCTGTAGTGGACGCATGTGGGCCCTGGCCCAAGGCACTACCTCTATCGCCGCTGCCATTGTGCCCAGCACCTGAAGATAATGCCATGCGGAGGGGTTCCGTCTGCTCAGGAACTGTGCAACTAGTAGTCTAGGTCCCTTGACCGCGCTCGAGACAGGAACACTCTGCCCCTTCCTGTGTCGAATCTTGCTCCGAGATATTCGAGGTCCTGGGAGGGCGTCATCCTGCTCTTTGCTCGGTTGATGACCCACCCTAACTCCTCTAGCACCTGAACCACTCTGCTCGTCGCCATGCGGCTTTCTTCTTCCGACTTTGCCCGGACCAGCCAATCGTCTAGGTACGGGTGTACTAGGATTCCTTCCTTCCGGAGGAAGGCCGCCACCACCACCATCACCTTGGTGAATGTCCATGGAGCCGTAGCTAGGCCGAAAGGAAGGGCCTGGAATTGGAAATGCCCCCCGTCACCGCGAATCTTAGGAACTGTTGATGGGCCTTCCTGACTGGAATATGCAGGTAGGCCTCTGTCAAGTCGAGAGACGTCAGAAACTCTCCGCCTCTTACCGCTGCGATGACTGATCGTAGAGTCTCCATGCGGAAGTGTGGTACTCTGAGACAGCGGTTTGACCTGTTTTAAATCCAGGATTGGACGGAAGGACCCTTCCTTCTTTAGTACTACGAAGTAAATGGAGTATCGACCCAATCCGTACTGGTCTGGTGGCACAGGCACCACTGCCCCGAGTGCGATTAGCCGAGCGAGGGTTGATTCTATTGCCGCCCTCTTTGCCAGAGATCCGCTGGGAGATTGAATAAATGCTGGAGGAATTTGCTTCGAGAACTCGAGAGCGTAGCCCTCCCTGATGACCTCTAGTACCCACTGATCCGAAGTGACCCGGGACCAGGCGGGCAGAAACTGCCTTAAACGACCTCCCAATGGCAGCTCTTCCCCCTGGACCCCCGTCGCCTCATTGCTGTTTTCTGGGGGCCGAGGAGAAGGAGGAGGTCCCAAAACCCCGACCTGCTCCCCGAAACCCCCGGAAACCTTGGCTTCTAGCGGGGAAGCGTCCCCTGGGGGGGGGATTGGATCTGGCTGGACGAAATCTGCGATAGTCCCTGGCCTGGCTACGAGCCGAAGCCAGAGGGCGACCTTGTTTCGGTCTGTCTTCCGGGAGTCTGCCACCCTTGGACTCGCCCAGGTCCTTTACCAACTTTTCCAGATCCTCGCCAAAGAGCAGCTTCCCCTTAAAGGGGAGTCGGCTCAGGCGTGCCTTAGAGGAGGCATCCGCTGCCCAGTTCCGTAGCCACAAACAGCGTCTGGCTGCCACCACAGAAGCCATGTTCTTGGCCAGGCTTCTAATGAGGTCATAGTGACTATCCGCCAGGTATGCTGCTCCTGATTCCAGCCTAGCGGCGTTGGGCCGGGGTTCACCCGCGGAGGTCTCTGCTGACTGAAGCTGCTGAGACCACCTTAAACAGGCCCGAGCTACCCAGGCTCCCGAGACGGAGGCTTGCAGGGCGAGAGCGCTTACATCGAATGCCTGCTTCAGGAGTGTATCCAATTTTCTGTCCTGTGAGTCTCTTAGGGCCGTGCTGCCCTCAACCGGGATAGTAGTCTTCTTCGTGACTGGCTGATACCGCTGCATCCACTCTGGGAGATTTTAAGAGCTCTTTGTCTGTCTCTGGGAGAGGATATAGGCGCATCATGGACCTGACTCCTCTTAGGCTAGATTCCGGCTGGTCCCATTCTTCCTGGATCATCTGACGAACCACTCTGTGGACCGGGAAGACTTTCTGAGATCTTCTAAAGGCTTGGATTAATGGATCTTCCAGCGCCTCCTCTTCTGCAGGTGTATCAGAGGCCACGTTGAGCGCTTTTAGGGACTCATTAATTAGTGCCGGAAGCTCTTCCCGGCGAAAGACCCTAATAACTCTGGACTGGTCTTCCTCTGGTATCTCTCCTTCTTCCAGCTCCTCCTCTTCTTCATCCAACTCCCTGTCCGAATAGGCCTCATCTGGGGTGCCCAGGGAGAGGGCTGCCAGAGGTTCCTCCTCACTCAGACGGGGGCGCTTAGGCGGAATGCCCTGCTCCTGAGTACCTGTTCCCAGGAGCCTGGCTGTCTTATCTTCCCTTGAAGAACCAGCATCTCCTGGCTCCCGCCCCTGCTTCCGCAAACAATAGGCTTTGTGGAGCAAAAGGATGAAATCTGGAGAGAAAAAAGTCCCCGGTCCCTCCTTCCCCAGAAGGGAGGGGGGAGGGGGGTAGGGGAGGAGGGGGTACATCCGAGGAAGTAGAAGGAGGTAACTGGGGTCCTCCCTCCCCCCCTAGGAGGTCACCTGGCCCCTGAGGAGGGGGAGCGATGGATAGGTTTAATTTCCTGCTCCACCGAAGCCGCCACGGCGGCGCAGCTCCTGCAGATTCCTGCCTCTGCAGAGGTGCCTCTGCGTGTTCCGCAGGAGGGGCAGCGGGGCTTGGTCGCCATGCCCTGGATCCCCTGTATAAGCGCCCAAACTCCAGATATATTTCTCTTCCCTCAGAAGCTTTTAGAAGAGGGAAATAACAATTCCAGATTGAAGGAGTTAAGAATTAAATGCATAAACTGAAATCAATGATTTAAATATATTAAAGTAAATTCTGTACTTTAAAGTAAACTTAAGCAAACTTAAAGTAAATTAAAATGAAATTAAGGTGAATAAAATTAAAGTAAATAAATTAAATGCAGAAATGTATCTCCTTTTCCTCCCACGGAGGTACTTGCGTTTAGGCAGACTGTATCTCCTGGACCCGACTCAGCGATCCTAGCCCGAGGGCTCTACACGCGGTAGGCCTCACCACGTGGAGCCCGGGCAGAGGACCGCGAGACACTTTCCTGGGCCGCGCTGTGCTCCTTGCGATTTTCCCCCGTAAAGTGCTGCTTTCTTGCAGGCTTCGGTCTGATGTCTGTCTCTCTCTCTCTCTTCCCCGTAGGGCTCCCCGGGAGTGGCGAGACTCGCCTCCGCGTCCTACTTTTTCGGGACGGGTCCGGCGAGAGGCGCTGTCTGGCGGCGCTGCCTCCAGCGCTCAGCCGCCAAAGGGGCTTCGGCGCGAGGCAGATGCAATCCGGAGCAGGGGGCAGGAGAAATCGCCAGAGCCGTTGTCGGGCAGAGTAGCAGGAGCGAAATTGTCTCCGACTCTGCGAGGAGAGAGCACTTCTGAGGCCCGATCCGGGAGCGGAGGGGGGGGTGGTCGGCGGGGGCAAGGCTGAGAGAGCAGGCAGAATTAAAGAAACAGGACCACAAGTAAGAACAGAAGCAAATAAGAGCCAATTAAGGTGAAATTAAATTAAAAATGAAATAGGTTAAATAAAATTAAAGCAAGATTGCTAACAAGAAGGACTCCAGTAAGCCCTAGGCTTACGGAACCCTCCAGCTGCTTGGAGGCTGAGAATACTGGAGTTAGTGGGTGGTACCAGTGGTACTTATACCGCCCCACCTCCAAAAAGGTTGGGCTCAGCCTCCAAGCTGCTGGAAGGGTTGCGTAACCCCAGAAGTAAAGGGACTGGACTGGAGTGACGATAAGGAACTGGATGTTCAAATGGCAGATGAAATTTAATTTGGACAAGTCAAGATTTATACAACTAAGAAAGAACAACCCAAACTACAATTACACGATGCAAGATTCCCATTTTAGGAACCACCACCCAGAAAAAGGATTTAGGCGTCAACATGGATAATACATTGAAACCCTCTGCCCAATGTGCAGTTGTGGCCAAGAAAGTAAATAGAATGCTAGGAATCATAAGGAAAGGAATGGAGAATAAAACCAAGGATATTATAATGCCTCTGTATTGTTCCATGATGCGACTGCACCTTGAATATTGTGTGCAATTCTGGTCACCATATCTTAAAAAAGGATATAGCAGAATTAGAAAAGGTACAGAGAAGAGCCACTAAAATGGTAAAGAGGATGGAAGGATACCCCTATGAGGAAAGGCTTAAAAGGTTAGGGCTTTTCAACTTGGAAAAAGATGGCTGAGTACCAGATATCCACAGTACCATATGCCACTGCCAACTGGTGTCCTGGGTAGGAGGAACTGCAGACACACGCCACCTAGAACCCCTAGCAAACCTGCTGTACCATGACAGCACAACCAGTACACACAATGCACTATACCAGACCCATCAGAAGGCAGCAGTGTAAGTAGCAGACAAGAACATTGCAGAGACGAACAATACACGGCCTATTGGGGAAGGGGAACAGGTGGCAATGTGAACTATAAACCACATGAACAGCATAACACTGCCCATTTACACATGTGGAACAGATTCCATCACCACACAAAGGACAAGGAAGACCTAGGAAGACAAATATATGACTGGAAACCCCAAATGCCAAATATGGAATGTACAACACCACTGTAGGAATGGAACTACACAGTAACATCCTCTTGTACAACACATAGCGCAGACGTTCACGGTGCACAAATCCTTGAGCTGACATATCCCAGGTATGATGGTCAGAGGAAAGAGACAGCTATGCAGGTCAAAGGAAAGAGATAGCCCCCCACCATTTGTCCATGTGTATTCCCAGTTGCAAACGCACTAGCCGCAGTCTACTGGTGTCCATGTGTCCTCTGTGAACACACCACCGTCTGCTCTGCGGGTGTCCTGTTGTCCTACCTCCAGTTCCCAGCCATTCTCTAGCAACATCTGCTGTAACATACAACCCCTTCGCCTCATGCCCACACCACCTCCAGACTATATCCCCAGTCAGCCATCCACAGTGTAACCTGCCACCCACATTCACCACCTACACACCCAATACCCGGCCCAATGTAGAGATACCTTTCCACCGACACAGAGTACCTCCACCCCCACCATGTCAATTCCCCAGCCCCATCCCATGTGAACTCGCCCACAGCACCAGCTACCATCCAGTTCCAGCCACACCCAGTGCATGCCCCCATCCAGCCCACTCAGTGGGCCACATCCAGACCCCAGAACCCCTCCCCCAATCCCACATCAGTCAAAGGTGCCTCCCAATCCCCCGGATGAGCTCTGTGGCCAGGTGACAGGGAGCTGGGGAGGGCCCAGCTTACCCACACAGCTGTCCCAGGGAAGGGGAGGGCGGCCCCCACCTCTGCAGCTGTCCGAGGGAGCTGGGCCCTCCCTGGCTCCCACCAAAGTTGGCCAGCCTACTGACCATGCAGATAAGGGTGTTGTCTGTGCGTGGCCACCTGGACCGTGGGGCCCCATGCAAACAACAGTCTGGCTAGATGGACGGACCGGCACTGAACACATGGACTTGCTGAGACCACTAATATATGATGCATGGTGCATACATTGCCACACACCCATTATCAAGCACATGACAGTGTGGGGAGTAGTGCCTCACAGACACCCATGTCAAGTCACACACATGCCCGGTGTGCTGGCCCAAGAACAGCCAAAGCAGAGGGACAGGTAGAGGACCCTTTGGAGGACCTATCTGACCCACTGCCAGTCATTTGGCAATGGCCATACAGGGAGGACACATATATTCCTGTGCCCCATGCCTCCATGCCCCCCCATCCACGCCTCCTCATCCCCACATGACTGAACAACTGCCCAGCCACTCCCCATGACTGACGCCAATGAGGCCGTTCCCACACCTGGCAGGCCAACTGGCATGGCTGGCCCAACACATACCCATGTAGTCAGACACCCACCGGTGCACATTCTGCATGCACCCACACAATGACCAACACCCGTCACAGCGCAGGGACTCTCCCACCGCACCTGAAGCATGCATCCATGCACCCAATCCCCAGGACCCATTCCCATGGCACATCTATCCCAGTCCATAGTAGGCCCATCACATCTAACCCTGCCCTCATAGTCATACCTGTCAATGTGGTACATCCCCAGATGCACCCACATGTGGGCACCAGTGAAGCGATGCTGGCCTCCGGGGCACTGACATCCGACACATGCCACGTTGAGTGGCCCCTCTGACCAGTCACCCCCACAGGGTTGTGCACCCCATGGCTCTGTGTTGTCCCCCCCATATACAATGTATTCTTAGTGCCTCTGGGCCATCCAATCCAGCATCCCTGAGGCCCACCATCCTCCATGCAGATGAGTATGTCACCCCATGCCCTACCCCCCCCCTTCCTGGCCTCACACCCCTGAACATGTGTGACGACTGTGTCCAGCTGGGTCACCTCCAACAGTGCTCACCTGCATAATGGCATGCCTGTGCACAATGTACCACCCATGCCTGTCTACCCCCATCTGGCATGGTACCATGCTCACCTGAATGGTATCCCGCAGTCCCTGTGACAGTGAACTGCACCGTTCATGGTCACACCCCCAATGTCAACAATATGTCCCACCACATCACTGTGAACCCCATGCCACCCTTCCATGTGCCACACCCCCATGCTCACACCACATACATGTGCACTCACACCCACCCCCATCCAAAGTCCTGCTAATGCGCACCATCTGGCAGGATGGGAGGAGTGGTCTAGTGGTTAGGACAAGGTACTTCAGGCTGGAGGGCTGGGGGTTCAAGTCCCACCTGAGGACAGCAATCTCAGGCCGGAGGGACTGGAATTTCTATTCCTATAGGCACTCCTTGTGGTCTTGGGCAAGCCACTTAACCCTCCATTGCCCATGTTCCCTGTAAGTATTAGCATATGTGTCTCATATCCCCTCATGTTAAATATATCCCCCAATTGACCACTTTGACCAGGTGAAAAGAGGGATGTAAATACAGCTAAATAAAATAAATAATAAAAATAAATCTGGCAGCCCACGCACACATGTCGGTAGTCTCCAATGCAGCCAACAGACAGCACCGTGTGCCAAGACCAACTCTGGCCACGTTGGCCTTTTAACCCTTTCCTCAGCACCTCCGGCACTGGCCCATGCCAGTACATTGCATCCACAACAGGGTGCCACTCCTTGTGCACCAGGGCACATACACACGCACCCCTCACTGTTGTGCCAAGCACCACATGCACAAACCTACAGACGTACACCATGCTCATGTCAGGCAACCTGCAACCACCTCCGGCCCCCTCCCAGTCCTACCCCAACCTACTCACACCCCTGCCCATGACAGGGGCATGGACGCATGTTGGGGCCCACCACCCATGCCTGCAGGCTCCCACAGGAGAATGGTACCATAACATCCCAGTTGGTATCCCACGTACTGGCCACTGCCACACACAGACCCCCCACGTCTGCACTAACCCTGTCTGGAATGCATGACTGATGCTCAGCTGTCCCCACCACAGGCTAATGGTTGTCCTACACCCAGGCCATCATCCAGGAATCCTGCCCATGGATGCCCATACACCAATATGCATCTGATCTGAGCTGCTGTCCAGCATGGACGGTCGACTCAATCAACATACCCGTGTCACATAGCGCATCCTGAGTGACAACACCACATCCAGGTTAACACATGCAACCACACAGCCATGTAAACCGGCGGTCAATGGGGCCACTCACATATTGCATTGAAACACCCACATATGCGTGGGCCTGCCCCCCTGTCCAATGGATACACTCATTGGCAGTGGAGGGCTATCCCACTGTGTCCTGTGACAGCATGTTAGGGTGCTATGTGAGGGTGGCAGGTGCTTCTGTTGGCTACTGTCCACTGTTTCCATATGTAGGCCCTCTGACTAGCTTATCTGGACCCTACACTGGGACTAGTAAGGATGTGAGACTGCTATCCTCCCTGTCTGTTCCATCCCATCAGTCTGTGGTGCGTGGAGCTCATCGTAACCACAGTGACATAGCTGTACAGCGGTAAATACATCCCATTAGATAACAGCATAACACAGAGATGTACATAGATGGGCAGGTACACCACATCTAAACTGTGTATCATGTTCCTCCCCAGGCGACACAATGCCATGGAGGCGGTGGAGGATGTGGAGGGTGCAGACATAGGACCAGGGGTCCTGGCTGAGGCGGCCAACGAGGTGGGGCCTCAGACTGCTGCTATGAAGGCGTCAGAAGGCAGCAATGCACTGGCGGAAGTGGAGGAGGAACCAGCCCACCACCTGTTGGGGCACAGCAGCAGCAACATGGAGGACAGCGAGGGGACACAGACAATGGGAGCTGTGACCGTGATGGCGGACAGGCAACCATCACCTGGACCTGAGTCACGACCTTCGCACACTGCCATGGGGGAGGTCCTGATGGAGATGCGGGGCCACTCTGCCACATCGCATGCTGACTCAGAAGGTGAGTGACTGACCAGACGGTGGAGGAGTGGCACCACAGCATCTGGACATGGCAGTGTGGGTACACTCCCTCACATTAACAGTGCATGTCCCCACATATGTGTAACACCATGGTCATGTCTGGGGGTTGGGCTCACAACCATAGGGGAACCACCCTTTCTACCACATAGGGCCAGGTGTGGCTACTGTGTAGTCCCCAGAACCTCCCTGCCACAGTTCCCGATGTCCCTGGTACCTCCACATACCAGGGCAGCTGTCCCCTCCCAAGCACTATCTATGGCCATGTCGTGGTGGAGTATGTGGTCTGCACCCTCACACAGGGCAGGCATGTTACCAGGTGATCCAGATGCACACCGGCCACACAGCCATCCAATTGCCCACGGACGGCAGCAATGACTGTAACGACTGTCCACTCCCCACATGGCCTGAGGGGGGATGTCCCTAGTGCGGGAGGGCCCCACATCACCTGGGGAACCTCTATGTGTTACAGAGTCACCACCTGCCACATCAGGGTGCTGCTACCCTGTCACCAGGCCACCTCCCACCATGGCAACAGAGATGCAACCGGTCCTGAGGTGGGGCCACTGGACACCATCCCTGACCGTCCTGTCCTGTTCCCACCTGTCCACCTCATGTCCCCAGGTCTGCTACACCTGCCACCAACAGACAGACTCCTCCTTGTGGGCAGAGGGTGTCTGTCTCCCTGTGCATACATAGGGCCCCCCACCAACCAGGGGTCACACATACATGTGGGACCCATTGCATGTGCCCAGATGGCCCCCATCATGCTGCTGGCCTGCTTTCTGTGGCTGTGCCCTATGCCTGTGATCTGGGACTGGGGGTCACAGCTTGCCAGGGGCTGCTGGGGATACCTATGCCAGTACAGCGTGACCTGGTACATATGATGTACTCTGTACACCCAATGCACATGACCCCCTGGCTGTCAGGTACGATGTTCAGAATAGCCAGCTGCACCTGTGGGTGGATATGGTGCTCCCGTACCTATCAGGGACTGAGGCACCTATATGGCTATGGGTGGCCCAGGGGCGGGACAGGGTGGGGGGACACCAATAAAATCAGAAGTAAAATACCTCGGAGTGACCCTGGACAATGAACTGAATCTCAAGCCACACATAAACAAGACAGTCAAAAATGCATACTACAAGATAAGAATCATCAGAAGACTAAAACCCCTCCTCGACACTGAGCACTTCCGTACCATATGCCAAGCACTAATAACCCCCTTACTGGACTTCTGCAACCCAATCTACCTTGGGCTATGTCACACTGCAGCGCCCTCTGGCGTAGGTATAGGCAGTTGCCTATGAGGGGTTAGCATGTGGGGCAAAGAGGAAAGCAAATTTATATACCTAAGTGCTGCTGTCTGGTGTCCATTGTAGTTGTGGGCCAAGTAACAGAGCGAAGGCCTTCTGTGAGTTCCAATAATAACTTTATTTCCACACACAGGAATTTGGAGCACTACGTCCCCAGGCACAAACAAAAAGTAGTGGTACTCAATTGTGTCAAATAAAAAGTCCATGAAAATCCTGATGCTTCTCAGGTACAATTCAAAGTACAAAGTTCAGCAATTAACTTCCATTAGCTTCAAATACAAGCCTTGATTTCTTCGATTAAACATTGCACTAGTATGCTCTCTTTAAACATAGGACATTCTCCAGCGTTGAGCTTTACTTCACAGGTGCAATAATTACCTCTGAGTTTCCCCTGGCAGAGGGCTGCCTTTCTCAATGAAACTCAGATTCATTCAAATAGGCTTCTCAGCACTTCACATATAAGCTTTTGATACAGCTTCTCTCCTCTTATAGGATTCACTTAATGTAACTTCAATCCTTATAACAGATCCCACATTCCATAGGCGAATCACTGCTAACTGATGAAGGTGGATCAATTAACATCTCTTCTGGGTCTGATATATCTTTGAGGCTTTGGTTAAGAGAGTCTACAGCTGCCATTGCTTAATTAAATCCTTAAGCTGTCTTCTTTTGTTCTCCTTAACATACCTAGGCACATGTACAGGCTCTAAGTTATCAGCACCTTTTAAAAGCTTATAAAAAGGGCTCACCTGATTTCTGGTATGCCTAGACTGTGTTCTCTGGCAGGGAGGTAAACATTTCCTGTGATACTGTTTCACTAAATCTTGTATTACAGCGTCTTCGTCAGAGCCTAGCTCCTGCCCGTGTCTGTGCTGCTTGTAATCAAGAGCATGCTGATAGGCACCTGAGCTGCACTCAGAGCTAGAGCTTCTATAACGTTGTCTGTGACAAGCAACTTTCTTTAGCTTACTGAAAGGGATCTTCTCTCTGCCCAATCTTTCATTCCTGAGAGAAGATTCCTGAGAGCTATTTCTCTCCCTTACAGGCAAGGTATCTGACCTTCTCCCCTGGAGTTTTAAATAGTCTCTGACCTGCTTTCCTTGGTTAATGAGCTCCAAGTAGTTCCTCCTTGGAAGGTTCCTCTGAAGCCTGGCCTCTCTCCTTGGCTCCCTTTGCCTCTGCTTCCCAGACTCTCTCTTGGTCTCTGCAGTCTTTCTCTCGGACTCTCTCTCCTTCTTTCTCCCTTGCAACTCCTTCTGCCTACTGGCAGTGGCTTCCTGGTTAAGTGAAGCAAGCTGCCCTATCGGGTGTGACTCCGCCCCTTTTCCTCCCACGTCAGCTCCCTGGGTTTGCTTCAAGCTAGGGTGTGGCTCTCTTTCCACTTTCCTGTGTAGCACAGCTTTCAGGGCTGTATCATTAACCCCTTCCTGCCCAGTTTCACTGACAGCTTCTGAAGAGAAAAAGTGTTTTAAACCTTCCTTATCAGGTTCTGCAACCTCTGCATTGTCACATAACCCCCCATTTAAGATATTCCGGGCTGACTGGACCTGTCCAGAACAGCACGGAATCCTAGAAAGAGCGTCTGCATTTGTGTGCAGTTTACCTGGCCTGTGCTCTATTCCAAATTCGTATGCTTGCAGGGCCATGTACCATCTAGTAAGGCGCGGGGTTATGATCTTTCATGCTTGATAGCCACTTTAAGGGCGCATGATCCATGACTAGGGTGAATCTGCGGCCTGTCAAGTAAAACCTGAGGGCATCAATCGCCCACCGGATTGCTAAACACTCCCTCTCTACGGTCGAATATTTTTGCTCAGCCGGTGCCAGCTTCCGGCTTAAAAACATCAGTGTGTGCTCTACCCTCTCCTGTTTCTGGGACAGAACAGCACCTAGTCCCGTATCCGACGCGTCTGTCTGGAGTATAAAAGTTTTACTAAAATCAACCCCTCTTAGTATGGGTGCCGCACACAACTGTTCCTTTACTCGTGCAAAGGCACTCTCTGCCCTTGGGGTCCATTTTACGTGATTGGGTGCATTTTTTTTTAACATGTCCGTAAGGGGTGCGCTTTCGGACGCAAAATGTGGTAGGAACCTTCTATAATATCCGATTAAGCCTAGAAAGCTCCGAACCTGCTTTTTAGTCAAAGGCTGTGGGAAGTCCCTTACGCACTGTACCTTGTCCAGGAGCGGTTTCACTACCCCCCTTCCAACTAAATGCCCCAGATACTTCACCTCTTTCCCTCCAAAAAGACATTTGGCAGGGTTTAGGGTGATTCCTGCTCGCCTCATGTCCTCCAGCACCGCGCGTACGTGTGCTAAATGGAGGTCCCAATTATTACTATGGATGATTACATCATCCATGTAGGCCATAGCGTAGGAGCGATGCGAGCGCAAGACAATGTCTATCAGTCTCTGGCAGGTTGCCGCTGCTCCGTGTAGCCCAAAGGGCATCCGACGGAATTGATATAGACCAAGGGGCGTGCTGAAGGCTGTTTTTGGCCGCGATTCCCTGGTGAGGGGAATCTGCCAATACCCCTTGGTCATATCTAAGGTGGTGAGATAGGTTGCCTGCCCTAATTGGTCCAGTAATTCCTCTATCCGAGGTAACGGATACGTATCGAATCTGGAGATGGAATTAACCTTCCTGAAATCGATACAAAAGCGTATCGTCCCATCCGGCTTAGGCACCATGACCACCGGGCTATTCCATGGGCTGACCGACTCCTCAATCACCCCCATGTGGAGCATTTCCTGCACTTGCCTGATCACCTCTCTACGCTTAGCTTCAGGTAGCCTATATGGCCTCTGTCTGACAACTTCCCCTGGTGGGGTCACGATTTCGTGTGCCACCAGCTGGGTCTCTCCTGGCATGGGGGTTAAAACGTCCGAAAAACGTTCCAGCAACTTCAACAGAGCCCTGCTGCTGATGCCAAGAGAGTTCCTCCCCTAACCGGGGTGTGGGCTTGGCCTTACACTCAGCCAGCTGGGGACCGAGGTCCATCTCCGGCTTCTCTTCCTCACTCGTGGCCGTCAGGCCTATCACCAGGGCCTGTCCAGTGGACCCAAACCCATTTGACCCCCTTATAGTGGTACCTAGTTCAGTAACCTCCTCGATAAGTGGGAAGCCAACTCTCTCCTGATGAGCTGCGCTATTCTATCCCCTAGGGTTACTTTATAATCTTTTCTGGAACAATTTATCAGTAAGACTTTTACAGCTCCCCTAAAGTCTGGGTCTATTACCCCTGCACCTACATCTATGCATTCCTTGACCGCTAGACCTGATCGCGGAGCGATCCGACCATAGCAACCGGGTGGTATTTCAAGCTGTATACCGGTTTCTACTAAGGCTCGACCTTGGCGTGGTATAATAGTGTCCTCCGCACTATATATGTCAAAGCCTGCAGCTTGCTCTGATGCTCTCTTGGGGATCCTAGCATTAGGTGTAAGCTTACAACATTTTAGGATGAACTTTCGCTTACTTGGAGGGTCCGGGATAGGGGCTCTCTCCCTATCTGGCTTCTCTCGGGGTTTCTCAAATAACGGGGCTGGTACCATCCCTAGCCTGGATTTTCCCTTGGAGATGATGTTGTGTATCTTTTCTTTTCCTGCCTCCATCCTGGTTCCTTTCTTACTTATTAGGGTCAGGGACTTTGGCTTCTACTGTGGCAGCTAGTCCTTTAACTAGGCCATTTTTAAATTGAGGCCAATCCCTACCTAAAATCATGGGGTGTGGTAACTTTAGGCACTACTGCTACTAAGATATTCTTTCTCAAGCCTAGCCCTTCCACGGTTACTGTGTGCAAAGGATATGACGATGACGCGCCATGCACACATCGAATTCTTATGCTATCCTTTGGATGAATTCTTACCTTATCCTCCGGGTACTTTCTTATTTATCTTCAGGGTACTTTCTTATCTTATCCTCAGGGTACTTTACAGATTCTCCACCCTGAGCCTTTATCTCCTCCCATAGGGCTTTGGAAACCATTGACTGGTCTGTGCCCGAATCTAAAAGGGCATGGACCTGGATATTGTTGACCCATACCGTTAGTAAAAATCCCTCCCCAACCTCCTTGGACTGGGTGGTTACTAACACTAGTCTATCCCTGCAATTTTTCTTCAAATGACCCTTCCGGCCACATGCAAAGCATTTTCGCTCCTCCCAAGCAGGTTTTTGCCAAGGTTTCTTAGGCAAAAACTCATTTACCTTGCACCTCTCCCTCATTCCTGACATTCCCAAGACTGCTGTATCCGGAACACTCATCTTCTTTTGACCGATGTCTTTTGCCTCTAAGAAGCGGTCAGCAAGCAAGATGGCGTCTTTCGTGTTCCTACAATCTTGTAGAATAAGGAAGGATTGTATTTTATCTGGTAATGCTTCTACAAATTGCTCTAACACAATGTCATCCAATATCGTCTCAATGCTCTTTCCCTCTGGAGACAACCATTTATAAACCAATGTTCTGACTCTATGGCATAAGGCCTGTGGTGTTTCGCCCGGGGTTAACTTGCACCCTCGCAAACGACGGCGATATACCACTGGAGTTAAGCCTAGTCTCTCCTTAATGGTTTTAAACCACTGCGTCATAGTTGTTGGCCTGGTCATTAGGCATAGCCCGGTAGGCTGCGAGAGCCTCGCCTGTTAATGCTGCAGCTAGCCTGATGACCCACTGTTTTTTTCGGCCAACCGCTCATGAGCGCGATGCGTTCGAAAACATCTAGGTAATCATCAACATTTTCATCCTTAGACATTTGACCTAATGAAAATATACCCTGTCCCACAGTTCCCAGTCCCGCTACAGCTCCTAGCGAACTGGACATAGTCTCCAACACTTGCGCTGTTTGCTTCTGCTCTCCGATGTATGATCCCAGCAGATCCAACAGCGGCTTCTGTTGCGCACGAATCATCTCAGCCATCCTCTCCTGGGCTTGCGCTGACATCGCCTGCTGTTGCTGAAACCTCTCAGCAACCCAGCTCATTAGCTGTGCTGGCTCCATCCTGCTGTATTACTGCAAGAAACAAAGAACAACACCAAGTGCGATACACACACAATTGTATCCCCTCAGCTTCCAGTCCAACCCTGCAATCTTACCACCCCCTTGCAGCAGTATCCCAGTTAACCCGCTTAGCTACTGGTTACCTGCCACAAGTGGAGTGTCTCGCTCATCAGCTATGCGGTATCCCTGGTACAGGTACTCCTTTCCGCCTCCGCCGATGCTCCACACCGGTAGGTAGACTTGCACTCTGGTAAGCTCTTCCTGGATACTTGTGTTGACCAAATTTTTTTTTCTTCTCTTTTTTTTTTTTTTTTCCAAAACTTTCAAAACTGCTCCTTCCTCAGGACTTTACTGGCAGCGTTGGTATGCCACTCTTCCTCTGTGTGAGGCCCGTAGTTCAAAAATCCGTAAAACTACGCCAGTTTCCTTCCCTGTCGCACTGCAGCGCCCTCTGGCGTAGGTATAGGCAGTTGCCTATGAGGGGTTAGCATGTGGGGCAAAGAGGAAAGCAAATGTATATCCCTAAGTGCTGCTGTCTGGTGTCCATTGTAGTTGTGGGCCAAGTAACAGAGCGAAGGCCTTCTGTGAGTTCCAATAATAACTTTATTTCCACACACAGGAATTTGGAGCACTACGTCCCCAGGCACAAACAAAAAGTAGTGGTACTCAATTGTGTCAAATAAAAAGTCCATGAAAATCCTGATGCTTCTCAGGTACAATTCAAAGTACAAAGTTCAGCAATTAACTTCCATTAGCTTCAAATACAAGCCTTGATTTCTTCGATTAAACATTGCACTAGTATGCTCTCTTTAAACATAGGACATTCTCCAGCATTGAGCTTTACTTCACAGGTGCAATAATTACCTCTGAGTTTCCCCTGGCAGAGGGCTGCCTTTCTCAATGAAACTCAGATTCATTCAAATAGGCTTCTCAGCACTTCACATATAAGCTTTTGATACAGCTTCTCTCCTCTTATAGGATTCACTTAATGTAACTTCAATCCTTATAACAGATCCCACATTCCATAGGCGATCACTGCTAACTGATGAAGGTGGATCAATTAACATCTCTTCTGGGTCTGATATATCTTTGAGGCTTTGGTTAAGAGAGTCTACAGCTGCCATTGCTTAATTAAATCCTTAAGCTGTCTTCTTTTGTTCTCCTTAACATACCTAGGCACATGTACAGGCTCTAAGTTATCAGCACCTTTTAAAAGCTTATAAAAAGGGCTCACCTGATTTCTGGTATGCCTAGACTGTGTTCTCTGGCAGGGAGGTAAACATTTCCTGTGATACTGTTTCACTAAAATCTTGTATTACAGCGTCTTCGTCAGAGCCTAGCTCCTGCCCGTGTCTGTGCTGCTTGTAATCAAGAGCATGCTGATAGGCACCTGAGCTGCACTCAGAGCTAGAGCTTCTATAAACGTTGTCTGTGACAAGCAACTTTCTTTAGCTTACTGAAAGGGATCTTCTCTCTGCCCAATCTTTCATTCCTGAGAGAAGATTCCTGAGAGCTATTTCTCTCCCTTACAGGCAAGGTATCTGACCTTCTCCCCTGGAGTTTTAAATAGTCTCTGACCTGCTTTCCTTGGTTAATGAGCTCCAAGTAGTTCCTCCTTGGAAGGTTCCTCTGAAGCCTGGCCTCTCTCCTTGGCTCCCTTTGCCTCTACTTCCCAGGCTCTCTCTTGGTCTCTGCAGTCTTTCTCTCGGACTCTCTCTCCTTCTTTCTCCCTTGCAACTCCTTCTGCCTACTGGCAGTGGCTTCCTGGTTAAGTGAAGCAAGCTGCCCTATCGGGTGTGACTCCGCCCCTTTTCCTCCCACGTCAGCTCCCTGGGTTTGCTTCAAGCTAGGGTGTGGCTCTCTTTCCACTTTCCTGTGTAGCACAGCTTTCAGGGCTGTATCATTAACCCCTTCCTGCCCAGTTTCACTGACAGCTTCTGAAGAGAAAAAGTGTTTTAAACCTTCCTTATCAGGTTCTGCAACCTCTGCATTGTCACAGCTAGCAAAACAAACACTCAAACCACTACAACTAGTGCAAAACATGGCGGCCTGCATTAATATCTGGATCAACAAGACATGACCACATCACACCTGTTCTGAAAGACTTACACTGGCTCCCAATCAGCTCACGCATCAAATACAAAACACATCATAAACATATTTAAGATCAAACAACACACCTCTGCCAACAGCCTGCACACCCTCTTACAACCAGACACCAGCACACGCCCAAGAAGAAAAGGAACCTCCAACCGAGTCAGCCACCCCAAGAGACTTCAGAAACACAAGCAAGGACACCACAGAAAGAGCACTCTCCCTGGCTGCAACCAAATCTGGAACACACCCTCCCAGAGACGAATTGAGATCAATGACGGACCTCAAAGACTTTCGCAAACAACTGAAGACAATGCTGTTCACAGAACACTAAGGACACGTCACATGATCTAACTACCAGGAACTACCAACATACCCCCCTATGACCCACTGATAAGAGAATGTATAACGGCACATGATGTTCTTAACACTAAAAGTATAGAAGAATGTATCATAGCACACGATGTATTATAGCGCACAATGTACATAGCTCAACCTTATCAAACACACAACACAACTTACACTCAAGTCACAATATAACCTTCATTGCATGAAAAACACTATCACTCCTTTTGATTGTTTGCTGTGATACCGCCTTGATTGTAAGATAAGGCGGAATAGAAATACTGTTAAATAAATATATAAAATAAAAAACATCACCAACTGGCTGCTACACCACACCCTGTCCCTGTGACATGCAGTTGAACAGTGACCAATCACCAGGGGGTATCCCACGAACCCCTGCCTGGATAGGGGGATACGGGGTCACAGTTGCAACCTGCCACCTCCCCTCTGTGCCCTGTATGTGACTGTACACTGCCTGGGTTAGCACAGGTACCATGTGAGCTGTCTGTTGGGTCTGCATGTGACTGGACACCCTCCCCTCCTTTAGGGCCATGGATGTGAGCTGGGCCCTGACTGGGTAGTATATATGGTTTGGCAGCCCTCTGCTGGGTACCACTAGTACCTGGTCAGGTGTTGCCTGCATTGCACATATGAGCCAACACTCCCTGCTGCTACTGGGCCCTTGCCGATGGAACAGATACACAGGGTGCACAGATGACACAGGTCTGTTCCATGGATGCCCACTTTCTCCACTGAGTCAGAGAATCCATTGATGTATCCCCACATCTGCTGATCCCACCCCAGACCTACTGGCTGTCCCCAACTGTAGTCCCCCCAGGACACCTGTTGCATGTGTCATGGTAGCATGTGTAACCCATGTCTCACAGGTCACACACTGTGTCCTCACCCACAGGCATACAGCAGGAGCTGCAGGCGATACACACTGAACTCCGTGGTCAATGGCAGAAAGATGCATGGACAAAGGGAGGAACTGCAGGTCTCCACCAGGAGATGATCAGTCTCTGAAAAGAGGTGCAGGGCCTGCGTCATGAGATATGCCAGCTTCAGGAGTCAGCCGTGCAGGGTGCCCAAGGGACTGAGGCACTTGTTGTGACCGCCGAGTCTATGGTGTACAGCATTAATAGGATGGCAGCTGCACTTGAGGCCATGGCTGGATGGTGGCAGCAGCCGGCAGCTGCAGCAGCAGCACCAGCACCAAGGGGTAGGAGGGGCCCAGGTCAGCATGGGCATGGGCAGCCACACAGGGTATAGAGGTAGGAGTCCGGGCCTGTATGTCCGTGACATTGAATACATATGTACATGATAACACCTGTGTGCACATGTCCAGTGTTTCATTCTGTACTCCCATGGCTACTCTGTCCCCATATGGTCATCCTGGTCACATATCCCTTGCCATGGCGCACACACCCTTTGCCATGTTGTTCCCCATCTCATGTCATGGGGGTGAGGGGTCTGCCCTATCACCGTTCGGCACATATATGTTCTGACATGTCACCTGTGCTGTGTACCATGCCATTTGTGCACTGCTGGCATGTCGAGGGTCACCAGGCATGTGTCCATGTCTGCTGGTCATACCAACATATGGATACATCCCGGTGGCTGCGAGGGATACATACATCAGCACACGTGCCCATCCCCTACACCTGCTGTGGGGACCGTTTCCCATGTATGTGACAGATGTATTGCACCCATCCACACAGGGACATGCTCACACGTGTTCATTCTCAGCGCAAAAGCATGTCATGAAATGAGACACATGACTATTGTGATGTAGAAACATAAGCTATTTACAATGTTATACTGTACATGGTACATACTTGGTGACATTTGATATGCAGTGGTACTGACGCTGCTGGCCCCCGCCCCTGCCCCTGATGCAGTGGCAGTCCTGGGGCACAGGGCTGCACAGGGCAGGGGTGCCATGTGCCACCTATGTGGTCACACCCCCTGGGGACCCCCGTGGCCATATGGCCCATGAGCTGCGCTGCCTATGAGTCCCTCATACAACATGCGCAGCTCATGGGCCATCCATGCCACAGCACACACCACCTGCACCATACTCTGGGTCTGCTCCCATTGGCTGAGGGAGTCAGCATGCCAGTGCCATGGACTGCGGGCATGTGCAATCAACCCCCACAGGTACCATGTGCCATGGTGTCTGTGTGGAAGCATCTGCACATGGCCTGTACATGGCACTGAATTGCCTCCCCTGTGGCCAGCCGGGGCACATCCCCTGGGCCATGGTGAAGGTGGTAGGGGCCCCCAGTGCCCCATGCAGTTCCCTGTGCCACTCAGGACTGGCCACGTCCGGCCCAGTGAGGCAGTATGCATCCATGGAGGTGTGTGGACGTGCCAGGCCTATGTGCCCACAACCACAGGTTTCTGGCACATCACACATCACCAGGGGTGCATTTCCTGCCCCCCACACCCAGGGGCGGGGGGGCCACTCCTGCTGCCCCCTTTCCTCCTCCTCCCCTCCCCCTCCCTTTTTTTCCCAGCTTACCCCCCTCCTCCCTCCACCTCCCCCTCCTCTGGCCTCCCTCCCCTCCCCCTCCCAACGGCCTCCACCACCCTCCCCTCCACCCCCTTTCCTGGCCTGTCCCCCCTCTCCACCCCTGCCCCCCTCCCCCTCCCTCTTCCCCTGGCAACTTTCCTCCTCCTTGTCCTCCCTCCCTGCCCCCTCTCCTGCCTCCAGGGGTGGGGAAAACCTAGGCCAAAACCTGTGGTGAACGGGCCCCCTGTTGCCCCCCCCCCCCATTGATATCATGTTGGGCCTGCGATGTTCCCCTTTGTCCGGCATCTTGCATCCGCCTTTTGTTTGGGGGAAAACCAGAACCATTGCCCCCCCCCACAATCAGTTCCATGGGTTGTTTTGTTACCCCACATCCATGGGCACACATATTAGTGGCCCCCACATGCTGATGGGGCCATTTAAAAACAAGCTGGTCTGTTTGTTTTGGCACCCCCAATAAGGCTGAAATCACTCACCATCCCATTGTGTGGCCCATCCACCCCGCACCGCTCTGGAAGGAGCGTTTGGTAAATAATGTTGGGCCCAAACCCGCAGGCCTTTTATATCTCTCCCCTTCTTCCTGAGATCCCCCTCCCAATCTGCAGATACAGCAATTGGTTAGGGGCTTGACTTATGGGACATACATTCTCTGGTCATCAGCTTGCTGCACATCACACAGGGCTGTGTGCAGCAGGAAGGCTATTCCTTCTGTAAACCACTGTTTTTGGGTCCCCCCCCCTGCCCGTTAGCTGTTTTGCCCACCTGGGCCGAACCTTGCCTTGTGTTTTGGAGTGAGGCCTCCTGCACTGTTTTTTTTTTTGGAATGCCCCCCCTTTTTGTTTTTTTTCCTGTGTTGCACCGGCCATCAGAGCCCACCTCAAATGCCTACCCCTTTAATGGCAGTGCCCTTGCGTGACCATTGGTCAGCCCCAACCCTGGCAAAATTAAATGTGGCCCCCCTTGTCCCCCCCCCCCCACCCCCCCCCCCCCCCCCCCCCAATGGGCTTGTCATAATTTATGTGCATTCATAAAAAACCGGGCAGTGCTGGTCTGGGGTTACCTTTATCGCCGTGTGAAAGGGGGAATGGCAAGGGTGGACGTTTTGGGGCATGCACCACAAACCTACACCCAATACGTGTGTATCGTGCAAGTGTTGGGCGCGTCCTACCTAAATACCTTTTTCGGACATGACAACAACCGGGTGGCCTGATCAATCATATGCCCTGTGAACTTGCATATGCGTTGTACCACCGCACACAGTGACGGCATGGGTGCTTCCGTTGTGGGTAACCATTTATGCAAGCAATGCACCCAAGCCTCAATGGCAATCTAATGTGGGGTACAGGAGATTAATCACAACCCCTCTCTGTTTGAGGTCCAGATGGCCCCACCCTTGTTTTTTTAGGGCATACCTGCAACACAATGAAGCAGGCGCACCTTACAATGAGCCAATCAGGAAAATTACTTTAAAGGCAGACCTCTGTAAATAGGCCCCCCTGGGGCCAACCTGGGTCCTTCACATGGCAAGACCAGCGCACATACAAACAGGACACACCTACCATTATCACACTTGAATTTAATAACAGATCTTGTTAAATAGGGCCTGAGGCCTACCCTTGGGGTTAGGGAAAGAACTGCGCACATAAGCAGGCCAACACCCCTACCATACCTTACCATAGCACCAGGATTAATTTAACAGACCCTTCCCTTCTTAAAATGCCTGAGGTTCAACCCTGGGGGTTTTTAGGGCACCGACCAGCGCAACATCCAACCAGGCACCCAATGCCTACGACATAGCCCCAGGGCTATTTAATAAACCAGACTTTTCCTGTAACATAGGCCCTGAGGCCCCACCCTGGGTAGCCATTTGCGGCATGCCACCCAGCGGCATAGCCCACCCATGCTTAATGTTGGGTACAGGGAATTGGTATCACAGGACCCCCTCCCCTACCCCTGTGAGTTTTCCCCCCAGAGGCCCACCCTGGTGGTTTATGGGCAGACCCCCTGCACACATAAGGCCCAGGCCCACACCCCTCCCCGAGCCCTAGCAACCCAGGAAATACATAACAGGCCCCTCAGTGAAATAGCCCACCTGAGGCACCCTTGGGGATAGGGCCCAACCCCTGCGCACATTAGCAGCCCACCATCTACCCATAGCACCAGGATTTTAATAACAGACCTCTTTAAATATGCCCCTGGAGGCCCAACCTTGGGGTTTTTTGTTAAGGGCAGACCTGAGCACAATCCAAACAGGCAGCCCCCTGTTTTTTTGAGGGTTCCCCCTTGATTGCCCTTTGAGGACCTTGGGACAAAAGGCCCCTCCCCTCCCTTGTAGCAGCAAGAGGTTTGCCCGAGCCATCTCTACCTCCGCCACCGTAACCGATGCGTTACGGGAACTCATTGTCATTTTGTGTTGTGTTTTTTACAGCGGTGCCCCCCCCAGCTCAATGACGCAGTACCATTGCCTTATGTCCCTGCAAAAGTACAAATGGCACAGTACACGTTTTGTTTTTTTTACTACCACGCGCAGTGCCGCAAGCATCATGACCAACCCCGTAGCACATGCAAAATAACACGCGTTAGGCCTGTCTCCTAGATGTATGCTTTTTACTTTAGAGATTTGATGTTAGGCCGATGCGTTGGACGCGTCCTTACCACTGGTGCACGCAGTGCGGTGTCCCCCCCCCCCCCGACTCACACTTGTGGTATTTCCAATATTTCCTTTGCTAGGTTCATAATGTACAATATCATTGTTCCCCCCCCCCCATATGTACGTCACGCACATTGTTTGTCTGGCGCTATACAAGCCTTCTGGGGCCCCAGCGTTTAAGTGCTATTTCGAACGGTTGGCCTTTTATTTTTATCCGCGACTGCCAACCCGACATTTTGTGTCCACTGCTGTTGGTCTTAAAGCCTAGGGCCATCATTTGGTTATTCCGTTATGGCACAGTAATTGCGCCTGTACCTATCCCGCCCACCTGGCATCATTGACAACCCACCCGCAGCATGCCACTTGTAATGCCCTGGTTAGCCTGGCCAATGCCACATTTTTTTTTTTCAGAAACCAGTAGTCCCCTGCGCCACTTGGCAGTTCCCCCGCAGACCAGAAACCCTTGGCCAAGCACACACAACCAAATCACGCGTGATGTTTGTTTTTTCACACATTGCGCTATTGCGCGCTGCCGGCACATTTACAGCATGGCAAACATGAAAGTGTGGTTGGCTATAATTACTGGCCTCTTTTAAAAGTAACTGCACCACTACAGTAATGGGGGGGGACCATGATGGGGCGGGCACTTTACTGGGTGTACTCTTGGTTGGTCGGGGGCGGTTGGCCCCCCCCCTTTTTCATTTTCCTTTGCCTTTTGTTCTCCCCGTCTCCCAGTTTTAGAGTTACATCTGGTTTTTCTAACCTTAAACTTCATACCCTTTTCCACCTAATGCATCTTAAACAGTTTCCCTTTAAAGGTACCTTAACCAAAGGCACTTTATGCTTGTGGATGCCATCTTGCTTAGAAAGCACTGGCACCCCCCCAAGTAGTACTGGGAGCCCCCTCCCACTGCCCTTCCCTACCATGGTTCTAACCATTCACCCAGCAGCAAGCAACAGCTAGACTGGCCTGCTGCACACCCACCAGGGTGTCCCCCGCCATGCCCCACAAAACCAACTGCAGGACAGTCCCCCCTCTTAGCCCCAGTTTCCGAATTGCTGTTTCACAGAAGGAACCTAATGCCACCCCCAACTGACTTGGGTTGTAAATGTCCATAGAACCCCACCCAGCAGGTACCTCAGTGCTTTGGGTCCTGGGTTTCCAGAAAAGGTTGTCAAAAATCTTATCCAACTTTTTGAAGACAATACTATTGCCCCACTATGTGAAACATAGCCCTTGCCCTGGTCCCCCCTGCTCGGGGTCCCCAGAGTGAGAGTGTCCCCTCCCAAGCAAGATGTGCCGTGGCCCACCTGTTGTCCCCATTGCCAGGTTTGGTTGGTTGGGCCACTACAAATGTCCCCACCCATTTTGCCCCCTAACCCCTACCACACCCCACCACTCACATCCCCCCCCCCACAGGGGGGGGGGAGGGTCCTGCAATCCCCCGCCTGATCCGCGCCCTCTTCCTGGTCCATAGGGCCCCCACAACCCACAATTAACCTTTTGTTTTCCTCAGTATGCCAATTTTTTTTTGCCCAGGCTGGCACTGACCCAACCCAGTTGTTATGTTTTGTGGGCCCCCATGTCACAGAGTAGGAACCCCCACCACACCCACATTGGAATGGTCCCAATGCCCCAACTCACCCACGTCCCCCCTTTTTTGTCCGTCCATGTGGGCCAAAAAATCAGGAAAGGGTGGTTTGGCAAAAACTGAAAACCGCCCACAATTGTCCCCCAAGATCACCGTGCCCAGGACATTTTTGGCCCGTGGGGTGCGCAAGGCTAGTTGTGGGCTCTTGCCTGATAAACTGTCTGCTCTGAGCAGGTGGAAAACATCCAGGCTTTCCCCCCCCCTCCCTTGGGAATTTTTTTGGTTTAGTGGACCTGGTTGTGTGGTGGTGTTTGTCCTCCCTGTTTGCTGATGCCTTTTTTTGGTTTGCAAACAATGGTTGATGTTTTTTTCTTTTTAATCTGCAAAATGGGTTGATAAAAATTGTAGGGACATGCCATGGCAGGATCCCACAAGCTGGGGCCTGAACCTGGTTGATGCTCTGCCCATGAAAACACACTGGCTTTTTTTATGTTACCTAAAACTGCACCACCAACTGTAGGTTCCTACTGCACCCACACTGTTTTGTTGCCCACACAGCCATTGCAGGTCCCCCAGCCCTACTTTTGCTCTTTCCTTAAGTAACAACCCTTGTTTATCTGCACTGCACATGGGCAACACTGGGGCAAAGTTATGGACCTTTTGGTCCCACTGCCCAGGCATGTTTCCCCACCGCCAACCACAAACCCCTCCCCCCTCCCCTCCCATGCCCAATTGCCATAACCCCATATCCCATATACCTGGGGAGGGGGGGGAAAATACTTATACCTTTTCCCGTTGCGTTGGTGTTTTTCCAGTCCCCCCCCCCTCAGGCCGCCATTGTGAAAGGTATGCGCGGTGGCCCCTAGGTTCAGGTTCTGGGGTTTTTTGGGGCATACAAATGGACCCATCCCACACCATACCCCCCATCCCACTGCCTTTCCACTGTTCTGTTGTCAATTCCACAATGGGGGGTGAGTTGGCTTTGTTGGACTTCGTTGGTGGTTTGAATGCCCTGGCAACCAATTTTGGTCCCCCCCTAAGGGTGGGACCTGGTTGATGTAATTGTGGTTTCTTACCAGCAAGAACTTGGTCCAGCCTGGGGCATGCCAATGCCCAGGTCCCCTTGGTGGGTACCCAATTAGGGACTAAACTGGGGGGTTTGTTTTTTTTACAATTTTTTCCACCCCAACATGTGTGTTGCGCACCCTTTACTGCCTTACGCGAAGGGCTGTGATACTGGGTGTTAACTTGCTTCTGGGTTTACGGGACAGTTGTAGAGTTATCAGGTCCCCCCCCAGAGCCTTGTGGGGGGTTTTGCCAACTGTGCACTTTTTCCCCCCATTTATGTCCCCATTTTTGGGTTTTTCCCCTGAGTGTGTGAATGTTTTTTTTGGTAAACCTGGCCTGGGGTAGTTGTGATTGGTAAAAGTGGGGTAATCTGGAAGCCCCTATGGAACCTTGGACAAAAAGAAAAACCAGTCTTTTTTGTTTTTTTAACCTTTAAGGAAAGAAGACAGGCCAGACAGCAGTGGTTTTCCAGAATGCAGGCAAAAAGTAAGAAAAAAACACACCGTAGTTTTTTTTGCCGAGTACAGACCCCAATGCGATACCCCAGTTCTATGAAGTCCGCCTTGTGACAGTTTGAAGCTTAATGAAAGGCCACCTTGTTGGAGGAAGCAATGGCCCCAATAGTTTCAAAGGCCACCAAGCACTCCAAATATAAGCCCCCAGGGGGTTTAGAAAGGTGGTCGAGGAGACCACAAGGGAAAATAGAAGGGAAAAAGGAGAACCACCCGGGTCCCACGAAGGAGAGAGGGAACCACCCCAGGGGGTTTGGCACGAACAGGAGAACGGCACTTTTCCCCCCGTAAGCTGCTGAGGGACCAAGGCGTTCACCAAGGGTCCCGCCCCCGGACAGGAGAATCGCAAAGGTAAACCCCACCACACATGGGTTGGCCCAACGTTCCACGAAGGAAAGTCCGGAAGCAGTGGTACCGCGTAACATGATACAGGGAAGAAAGCCTGCCCAGCTGAAAATTTCCCTGGACGACAGCCGGAGAGGTTTTTTTTTTTGGGCCTGGGAAAGAAGCTCTGACCAGGAAGCCCCCAAGTGTACAGGGATAGCCATAGCCAGCCTCAATGACCCCCCGTGTAAAGCAGTCTTGCCCCACCTCCCAAACAAGTGTAAATGTTAATAGAAAAAACTGTAAATAAAAAGTCTGTTGAAGCCAGTTTAAAGGGCCTTCTGTTGCCCGGTTTTATGGAAGAAAAATAACTCCATGTGCCTTCCTAAGAACCCTGAGTGTCCAAATAAAAAAAAAAAAAAAAATAAAAAAATCTCCCTGGAGGAAAGGCCCCCTAGAAGCTTGTTTATAAAGAAGATATTTACAGCCCCTGGAGAGTGTGCAAGCTTAATTTAAACTCCGATATAGACAAGAACCACGGTTTATAAACAAATTCCAAAAACCAGAGTGTTTTATGATTCTGCTAAGGAGTTTGGTTCCTGTAGAATCATGTAATGAGACTGCCTTCCCCTTTGCAAAGGAAAAAAACACCATAAAAAGGTTTTCTAGGTTTTGGAAGGAAGAAAAAAAACCTAGAAACAAAATTGTCTGAGTTTAAAAACTGAGCAGAAGCAGTTAAACGTCCCTTTATTTTTTTTGAAATACTGGAAAGCCTTTTTGAAAGGAAACCAGCTACCATATCGTCCCTTTAAAGCTGTTACCGAAGGCAAGTTTTAAAGCCTTTTTTTATTTTTTAATACTGCAAAAAAAAAATTTTAAAGGAAGGAAACAAAAATAATTGTGGTGCCTTTCGGGCTTGCAGAAGCAGTGTAAAGGCTTTATATTTTTTTTGGAATGTACTGGAAAAGTTTGTAAACGGCAACAGCCTATTTGTGTTTTTGCCTTTTAAAACATCTGGATAGTAAGGCATTGTGCACTTTTGTTCTTTCTCCGGTCACAGAGGGCCCCCCCCTTTTGTTTAGCCCAATTTTGTTTTTTTTTTTGTGTTGGATGAAAGAATTCCCAAAATTTTATTTATGGCATGCATTTGGGCTTTTCAATGATAGGGCCCTCCCCTTTTTTGACATGAGCGAAAAATAAAATTCCTGTGGGTTTCCTAAAACCCTCGAGTCACAACTTTTATTGTTTGAGACCTCACAACTAATAACTACATTACACTTCCCCCCAGAAGCCCTCGGCTCTGGGATGTTTTTCCCTTTTATTTTTTAAAGGACAATAACAATGCACGTTCCTGGCTATAGGCCCCACCTGGCGCACGGGGCCCGCAGCAATATGTGTCCCCCGCCCTGGGAAGGGGACCACTGTGGTACACAGAGTTTTTTTTTTTTTTAAACGGGGTCCATTTTTCTGACCCCTTGAATCAAACACTGTCATGACTGATTGTCCGTGTTTTGGGGGGTTCTGTGTTTTTTTTCCTAGGTCCCCCACCTAGGGCGACAGCCTAGGTCCCCCCCCCCCTGTGCCCCCAGTTTGCCCCTACTGGCAGGTCCCCCCCGCCTTCAGCCCCCCCCCCTTTTTGACCCCATTTTAACAAACCATCCACCATGGGTGCCCTTTTCAAATAAAACTTGGGCACTTGGTTGGGCTTGGGCTCCAAAGAGTCCCCACTATCACTGTTTTTTGGGCCCCCCCTGTGCCTTCTACATTGGCCTGACAATTGAAATTTGTTCCCTCTCTCCCTCCCTGAAAAAATGGTGCATTTACCTGACAGGTTTTTTTCGATCGTGGTTATAATTTGTTTGGGCCTTCATGTTTCCCCGTTAGTGTACAGCATGAGCCTCCTTCCCCCGCCCACCCCTTCCCCCACCCCAGTTGACCCCTGTTTTTCCTCCCTCTGTCCCTCTGTGTCCCCCACCCCCCTAGACAGTTTTTTCCGCTGGCCGAAGACCGTTACTGGGTGCGTTAACCTTTTTTCATCCCTGTTTTTAATGTTACCGCGCATTACCGCTGCTACTGCTACTTTAACCGTCCTTTTATAAAACATACCTCCTTAATGATAAAAAATTCCCGGTCATGCCCTTTGGGCCTTGCAACAAACCTTCCAAGGGAGCGCTACGATATAGGGACCACAGGTTTACTTTCTGTTCCCGGCAAAGAAGAGAAGGAACCCAGGTGTGCATTTGTTTTTTTTTCTGAATGTTTTCCCTTAACCTGGCTGAACAGGTAGAAAGGGTGACAGCAAAAGCTCAGAAGGATTGCTTTTTTTAGGTGGCCATAAAGATACAGTAATAGCCCCAGCAGAAATAGGGAGGGTGGGATAGTTTTTCCTCCCTGTTTTGTGTTTTTTCGTGCAACCTCCAAATTTGGAAATATTGTGGTGTTGCCCAATCCCCTTGAAACCACACCTTCAAAAGGATTAAATTTAGGACCAATGGAGTTTTTGTTCATAGGGTGGCCTAACTAAAAATTTGGTTGTTAAGTTGCCTTCCCTTCATTTATAAAGCATAAATGGGGAATGGACTTCAAGCGCCCCTTTAAAATGGATAATTTATAGGAAAGCACGGATTAGAGGAGAAAATATTGACCAAGCCATTTTTTAAAATTATCTTCCCATTGACATAAAAGTGCACAGAAGAAGAGCCATTTTCAATTGAAAAATCAAGCTCTGCTAGAGTGGGACATAGGTTTAGGGTGAATATTTTTTCGTTAACCAGAAAAAAGTGGCCAGCATTTGAGCAATAGTTTCCCCCCCCCCCCCCTCCCCCCCAGTAGATGGTAGTAGATTGAGGGGCACTCATCCCCTGAATTTAAGGAACCAAATGGGTAACCTAAGCAACAGAAGGATCCTTCTAACGTTTTTTTAAAAAAAACAAGATTAATTGTTAAGTTATTAGGGAAAAAGGGCCCAAGACTTTATGATAGGCCCCCATGTGGTTTCTCCCTTTTCTGGCCTCCATGGGTTGTTTTCCGATGTTTTTTCATGTTTTTCGCTATGGGATACAATAGAACTTTTTCCCCCCAACGCCTTGTGTTTGGTCCACAGCGTTCTGGGCTTACCTTGGGAGTCCATCAGAGTTGATGACAAACCCTGAAATCTTCTGGTCCTGTTTTTTGGTGACTACTAGTTTTTCTTCACCCTCTAAAATTTGGTTATTTTGGTGGCTAAATGCCATTTTATGCTATATTTTTTTTTGGACTAATGTGTTTTTTTTTCCTTGTTTTTTTTTTTTAATTTTATTTTACAACTTTTCTTTATTTTTTTGTCTTCTTCTTAACTGTGCGGTTGGACCTCCAGAATATTCCTGGTAAACATTGCAAATCCCGTTACTGACTTTTAAAAGGGCCCTAAGCTGTAGTCTCCCTTGGTGGAGCTGAACCCGAATATGAAGCCAATTTAAACCAATTTTAATGGCTTTCTCGTTTGTGAAGATATTGCCCATGTAGTTTTTCATTTTTTTGACATTTCATTTCACCGTTGTAAATTTTTCCCCATCATTTAGGCCATCAAACAAACATCCCCAAAATTAAGCCTTGAATGATGTAATTTTGCAATCAACATTTCCACAATACCAGCAATGCCACACATTCTCCCCCGAGTTTTTGAAATTTGCATCATTTTTTCTGATGCAAATGCAATACTACTGCCCCCAGACCGGCTGCCTGACGCCCATTCTGACATTTTTTAGCCAGTTGTACTATAACCAGTTTGGAAAAAGGAAAGTAATCTGGGTATTCCTGTTTTCCGATATTGAAAGCCTCATGGATGCCTTTTACAAATCACTCATGGACCCACAATACTGGAGACCCTATATAGACCCCTCCTTTGAAAATTTTTGAGTCCCCGTGAAAGGCTTGTGCCTGTTTTGTAACAATTGGACAAAACCCATCTTCCATCTAATTTCCAGTAGCGCAAACTGCCGTCCACAGGAACGAGACATACGATTAACTTTAAAAACCAGCTTACTGCCTTTTCCATTAACTATAAACAAGTACAACTGGCAACCCCCTACTGTGGTGAAACCCTTGAAACGGGTAGTTGCCCTTTTTTAACTGGAACTGCTGCACGGATATATAAAAATACTGTGTTGTTTCCTTATGTGTGGATGGGAAAAGAATAGCCCGAGCAAGGGATTGGCCCCCTACTTTTTCGGAAGGAATGGAATCGGCCGCACCAAAAGTGTAACAGTTTTGGAACTGAGAAGAATATTCCAGTACCCAGCTCTGGGTTTTGAGGCTCCCCCACACAAAATCCTGAAACCCCCCCTTCCACGATCAAACTATGTTTTGATGAAAAACTTTTTGTGAAAGCCGGGGACCCCACTTCGCCCAGCTTTCCTATACCTGCAAGTGAAAAAATATCCCTCGACGCAGCGCAGCAAAGATTTTTTAAAGAGGGAGTGTTTTTTGTGGGTCCTCAGATTCGGGAGCTCTTAACAAAGATTACCTTGGTTCAACAACCCTTGCTGCAGGGTGACAAAATGCCGAAACAAGCCCCATGAAAACAAACCACCTTTTTTGGCCGTTTTTTCACCTGAGTGTCAACAAACCTTTGCTCGGGAATGGTTTAGGGCAGATAACCTCCAAGGACCCCTACTAGTAGAAGAACATGCTGAAAAGCCGTTATCATAAACCTTGGTTTTGCCAATATGTTTTTCCCCCCTCTAAAGATCCCATTTTTTCTTGATTCCCAT
>CM066031.1:1546882821-1546931761 GCA_033557465.1 Ichthyophis bannanicus
ACCATAGCAACCGGGTGAGTATTTCAAGCTATATACGCGATTTCTACTAAGGCTCGACCTTGGTGGCGTATAATAGTGTCCTCCGCCACTATATATGTCAAAGCCCGCCAGCTTGCCACCTCTCCCCCTGCTGATGCTCTCTGCTGGTGGAAATAGCATTAGGTGTAAAGATAGTAAAACATTTTAGGATGCAACTTTCGCCTTACTTGGAGGGTCCGAGGATAGGCGGCCCTCTCTCCCTATCTGGATTCTCTCGGGCGTTTCTCAAATAAGGGGTGCGCTTTTTTTTTGACTACCCTTCAGCTACCATCCATAGCCTGGATTTTCCCCTTGGAGCTGATGTTGTGTATCTTTCTTTTTCCTAGACTACCATCCTGACCACCAGTTCCTTTCTTACTTTATTATGGCGTCAGGGACTTTGGCCTTCTACTGATGGCAGCTAGATTCTTTAAATAGGCCATTTTTAAAAATATGAGGGCCAATCCCTACCTAAAATCATGAGGGGGGTGTATGGTAACTTAGGCACTGTACTGCTACTAAGATATTCTTTCTCAAGCCCTAGACCTGCCACGGTTACTGTGTTTTTGTTTGGTTCTGTGCAAAGAGATTATGCAGATGACGCGCCATGCACACAGCGAATTCTTATGCTCATCCTATTGGATGAAGTTCTTACCTTATCCTCCGGGTACTTTCTTATTTTATCTTCAGGCGTACTTTCATTATCTTATCCTCAGGGTACTTTACAGATTCTACACCCTGAGCCTTTATCTCCTCCCATCAGCAAGCTTTGGAAACCATTGACTGCGTCTTGATGCGCCGAATCTAAAAGGGCAGAGCCACCTGGATATTGTTGACCCATTTAGTTAGTAAAAATCCATCCCCAACCCGCTTGGACTGGCTTGTGGTCGTTTACTTTTTTTAACACTAGTCTATCCCTGACAATTTTGCTGTAATTACTAGTAGTGACCCTTGGCGGCCACATAGCAAGAGCATTTTCGCCACCCTCCTTTTCCAACAGCAGGTTTTTGCCAAGGTTGCTTAGGCCAAAAACTCATTCACCTTGCCACCTCTCCCTCATTCCTGACATTCCCAAGAAGGACTGCTGTATCCGGAACACTCATACTCTTTTGACCGATGTCTTTTGCCTCTAAGAAGCGTGTCAGCAAGCAAAAGATGACCAGTCTTTCGTGTTCCTACAATCTTGTAGAACAAGAGAAGGATTTGTATATTTATCTGGTAATGCCTTCTACAAATTGACTCTAACACAATGTCAGCAATATCGTCTCATCGCTCTTTCCCTACTGGAGACAACCCTTTCATAAACCAATGTGTCTGACTCCTAATGTGCCATAAGGCCTGTGGTAGGTTTCGCCCCTGGGTAACTGCCCACCCCCACCAACCCCCTCGCAATACGACGGCGATATACCCCTGGAGTTAAGCCGGGCTCTCCTTAATGGTTTTAACACTACTGCGTCAGAGTTGTTGGACATTTCTAGGTCCAATTACAGGCATAGCCCGGTGGGCTGGACGAGAGCCCTCGCACTCGTTAATGCGGGTGGCAGCTAGCCTGAATGCACCCACTGTGTTTTTCTTGGCCCAAGCCGCTCTATGGAGCGCGATGCGTTCTGAAAACATCTAGGTAATCATCAAACATTTTCCATCCTTAGACATTTGACCCCTAATGAAAAAGCATACCCCTCCCACAGTTCCCAGTCCCGCATACATGCTCCCTAGCCGAACGGGACATTAGTCTCCAACACTTGCGCTCCTGTTTGCTTGCTGCCTCTCCTGAGGTCATGACATCCCAGCAGAATACATAACAGCGGCTTCTGTTGCGCACGAATCATCTCAGCCATCCTCTCCTGGGCTTGCCCGCTGCACATCGAATGACCTGTTGCTGCCAAACCTCTCAGCAACCCAGCTCATTTAAGCGTGTGTAGTGTCCCTACCATCTCACGCTGTATACTACTGCAAGAAAGAACAAAGAACAATCACCTAAGTGCGATACACACACAATTGCTATCCCCTCAGCTTCCAGTCCCAACCCTGCAATCTTACCACCCCCTTGCTAGCAGCATACCCAGTTAACCCGCTTAGCGTACTGGTTATCTGCCACAAGTGGAGTGCTCCTCGCTCATCAGACTATGAGCGGTATCCCTGAGTACAGGTACATCCTTTCCGCCGTCCGCCGATGGCCCCTCCACCACCCCCGGTAAGGTAGACGTGCACTACTGGTTAAGCTCTTCCTCCTGCCGATACTTGTTGTTGACCAAATTTTTTTTTTTCTTCCTCTTTTTTTTTTTTTTTTCCAAAACTTTCAAAACTGCTCCTTCATCAGGCACTTGTACTGGCAAGCGTTGGTATGCCGACTCTTCCTCTGTGTGAAGGGCCCGTAGTTCAAAAATCCGTATAAAACAATACAGCGCCCAGTTTACCTTTCCACGGCTGTCGCCCACTGCCAGCGCCCTCTGCGCTGTAGGTCTAGGCAGTTGCCTATGAGGGGTTAAGCCTGTGGGGCAAAAGAGCGACAAAGCAAATTTATTATACCTAAGTGCGGCTGTCCTGTCTATTTTAGTGCCATTGGTAGTTGTGGTGCCCAAGTAACATAGTCGAAGTGACCTTCGATTTATGAGTTCCAATAATAACTTATACTTTCCACACACAGCGAATTTGGAGCCACTACGTCCACCCAGGCCAACAAACAAAAAGTATGATGCGCATACTCAATTGTGTCAAATAAAAAGTCCATGAACATCCAATGATGCTTCTCAGCGCTACAATTCAATAGCTACAAAGCTTTCGCCATTTAATATCCATTAGCTTGTCAAATACAAGCCCCTTAGATTGATTTCTTCGATTAAACATTGCACAAAAATAGTGTATGCTCTCTTTAAAACATACGCGACATTCTCCAGCGGTTGAGCTTTACTTCACAGGTGCAATAGATTACCTCTGAGTTTCCCCCGGGCAGAGGGCATCGGCTCTTTCTCAATGATAACTACAAGTTCATTCAAATAGGCTTAACTCAGCACTTCACCATACTAAGACTTTTGATACAGGCCTCTAATATCCTCTTATAGCCGGTTTCCCTTAATGTAACTTCAATCCTTATAACAGATTCCCCACATTCCATAGGACCGAATCAAGCTGACTTTTTTTTTTTTTTTTTTTTTTTACCAACTGATGCGACAGGTGCCGATCAATTAACATCTCTTCGAGCGAGTCTGATATATCTTTGAGGCTGTTAGGTTAAGATATAGTCTACAGCTGGCCATTTTGCCATAATTAATCGCTTTAGCTGTCATCTCTTTTGTTCTCCATTTAAACGATACCCTAGGCCACATAGTACAGACTGCTACTAAGTGTATCAGCACTCTTTTAAAAGCTTATAAAAAGGGCTCAACCTGATTTCTCGTATGCCTAGACTGTGTTCTACTGAGCAGCCGTGAGGTAAACATTCATCCTGCCATGATACTGTTTTCACCAAAATCTTTGTATTACAGCCGTCTTCGTCCCAGAGCCTAGCTCCTGCGCCGTGTCCCTGTTCCTGCCCTTGTAATCTAGAGCATGACTGTTCTTTTACCTAGGCGGGACCCTGAAAGCTGCACTCAGAAAGCCCTAGAGCTTCGTATACACGTTGTACCCCTTGGGTCACAAGCAACTTTCTTTAGAACTTACTAGAAAGGGATCTTCTCCCTCTGCCCTTAATCTTTCTATTCCCTGAAGAGGAAGATTCCCTGAGAGATATTTCTCTCCCTTACAGGCGCAAGGTATCTCTGACCCTTCCTCCCTAGAGTTTTTTTCAAACTAGTCTCTGACATGCTTTCCTTGGTTAATCGAGCTCCAAGCTAGATTCCTCCTTGGAAAGGTTCCTCTGCAAGCCTGGCCTCCTACTCTCCTTGGCATCCCCTTTAGCCTCTGCTATTCCCAGGCTCTCTCTTGCCAGTCTCTGGCCCAGTCTTTCTCTCCGCGACTCGCTCTCCTTCTTTCTCCCTTGCAACTCCTTCTGCCTACTGGCAGTGGCTTCCTGGTTAAGTGAAGCAAGCTGCCCTATCGGGTGTGACTCCGCCCCTTTTCCTCCCACGTCAGCTCCCTGGGTTTGCTTCAAGCTAGGGTGTGGCTCTCTTTCCACTTTCCTGTGTAGCACAGCTTTCAGGGCTGTATCATTAACCCCTTCCTGCCCAGTTTCACTGACAGCTTCTGAAGAGAAAAAGTGTTTTAAACCTTCCTTATCAGGTTCTGCAACCTCTGCATTGTCACAGCTAGCAAAACAAACACTCAAACCACTACAACTAGTGCAAAACATGGCGGCCTGCATAATATCTGGATCAACAAGACATGACCACATCACACCTGTTCTGAAAGACTTACACTGGCTCCCATCAGCTCACGCATCAAATACAAAACAATCATAAACATATTTAAGATCAAACAACACACCTCTGCCAACGAGCCTGCACACCCTCTTACAACCAGACACCAGCACACGCCCAAGAAGAAAAGGAACCTCCAACCGAGTCAGCACCCCAAGAGACTTCAGAAACACAAGCAAGGACACCACAGAAAGAGCACTCTCCCTGGCTGCACCAAAATCTGGAACACCCTCCCAGACGAATTGAGATCAATGACGGACCTCAAAGACTTTCGCAAACAACTGAAGACAATGCTGTTCACAGAACACTAAGGACACGTCACATGATCTAACTACCAGGAACTACCAACATACCCCCCTATGACCCACTGATAAGAGAATGTATAACGGCACCATGATGTTTCTTAACACTCAAAAGTATAGAAGAATGTATCATAGCACACGATGTATTATAGCGCACAATGTACATAGCTCAACCTTATCAAACACACAACACAACTTACACTCAAGTCACAATATAACCTTCATTGCATGAAAAACACTATCACTCCTTTTGATTGTTTGCTGTGATACCGCCTTGATTGTAAGATAAGGCGGAATAGAAATACTGTTAAATAAATATATAAAATAAAAAACATCACCAACTGGCTGCTACACCACACCCTGTCCTGTGACATGCAGTTGAACAGTGACCAATCACCAGGGGGTATCCCACGAACCCCTGCCTGGATAGGGGGATACGGGGTCACAGTTGCAACCTGCCACCTCCCCTCTGTGCCCTGTATGTGACTGTACACTGCCTGGGTAGCACAGGTACACATGTGAGCTGTCTGTTGGGTCTGCATGTGACTGGACACCCTCCCCTCCTTTAGAGCCATGGATGTGAGCTGGGCCCTGACTGGGTAGTATATATGGTTTGGCAGCCCTCTGCTGGCTACCACTAGTACCTGGTCAGGTGTTGCCTGCATTGCACATATGAGCCAACACTCCCTGCTACTGCGGCCCTTGCCGATGGAACAGATACACAGGGGTGCACAGATGACACAGGTCTGTTCCATGGATGCCCACTTTCTCCACTGAGTCAGAGAATCCATTGATGTATCCCCACATCTGCTGATCCCACCCCAGACCTAGCTGTCCCCCACTGTAGTCCCCAGGACACCTGTTGCATGTGTCATGGTAGCATGTGTAACCCATGTCTCACAGGTCACACTGTGTCTCACCCACAGGCATACAGCAGGAGCTGCAGGCGATACACACTGAACTCCGTGGTCAATGGCAGAAGATGCATGGACAAAGGGAGGAACTGCAGGTCTCCACCAGGAGATGATCAGTCTCTGAAAAGAGGTGCAGGGCCTGCGTCATGAGATATGCCAGCTTCAGGAGTCAGCCGTGCAGGGGTGCCCAAGGGACTGAGGCACTTGTTGTGGACCGCCGAGTCTATGGTGTACAGCATTAATAGGATGGCAGCTGCACTTGAGGCCATGGCTGGATGGTGGCAGCAGCCGGCAGCTGCAGCAGCAGCACCAGCTCCAAGGGGTAGGAGGGGCCCAGGTCAGCATGGGCATGGCCAGCCACACAGGGTATAGAGGTAGGAGTCCGGGCCTGTATGTCCGTGACATTGAATACATATGTACATGATAACACCTGTGTGCACATGTCCAGTGTTTCATTCTGTACTCCCCATGGCTACTCTGTCCCCATAGTGGTCATCCTGGTCACATATCCCTTGCCATGGCGCACACACCCTTTGCCATGTTGTTCCCATCTCATGTCATGGGGGTGAGGGGTCTGCCCTATCACCGTTCGGAACATATATGTTCTGACATGTCACCTGTGCTGTTTACCATGCCATTTGTGCACTGCTGGCATGTCGAGGTCACCAGGCATGTGTCCATGTCTGCTGGTCATACCAACATATGGATACATCCCGGTGGCTGCGAGGGATACATACATCAGCACACGTGCCCATCCCCTACACCTGCTGTGGGGACCGTTCCATGTATGTGACAGATGTATTGCACCCATCCACAGGGACATGCTCACACGTTGTCATTCTCAGCGCAAAAGCATGTCAGGAAATGAGACAACATGACTATTGTGATGTAGAAACATAAGCTATTTACATGTTATACTGTACATGTACATACTTGGTGACATTTGATATGCAGTGGTACTGACGCTGCTGCCCGCCGCCCCCTGCCCTGAGGCAGTGGCAGTCCTGGGGCACAGGGCCTGCACAGGGCAGGGGTGCCATGTGCCACCTATGTGGTCACACCCCCTGGGGACCCCCGTGGCCATATGGCCCCATGAGCTGCGCTGCCTATGAGTCCCTCATACAACATGCGCGAGCTCATGGGCCATCCATCCATGCCACAGCACACACCACCTGCAACCATACTCTGGGTCTGCTCCCATTGGCTGAGGGAGACAGCATGCAGTGCCATGGACTGCGGGCATGTGCAATCAACCCCACACAGGTACCATGTGCATGGTGTCTGTGTGGACAGCATCTGCACATGGCCTGTACATGGCACTGAATGCCTCCCCTGTGGCCAGCCGGGGCACATCCCCTGGGCCATGGTGAAGGTGGTAGGGGCCCCCATTGCCCATGCAGTCCTGTGCCACTCAGGACTGGCCACGTCCTGCCCAGTGAGGCAGGATGCATCCATGGAGGTGTGTGGACGTGCCAGGCCTATGTGCACAACCACAGGTTCTGGCACATCACACATCACCAGGGGTGCATCCCTGCCCCACACCCACCCACTCCTGCTGCCCTTCTCTCCCCTCCTCCCCTCCCTTTCAAGAGTAAAGCGCTACCCCCTCCTCCTCCACCTACCCCCTCTCTGGCCTCCCCCTCCCCCTCCACGGCCTCCCACTCCTCCACCCCTTCCTGGCCTCCCCCTCTCCACCTGCACCCTCCCCTCCTCTTCCTCTGGCACTTCCTCCTCCTTGTCCTCCTCTGCCTCTGCCTCCAGGGGGGCTAGCCAACTGTGTGAGGGCCTGTGCCCCCCCCCCCAGTGATATCATGTTGGGCCTGCGAGGTCCCCTTTCCGGCATCTGCATCCGCTGTTGGGGGAAACCAGACATTGCCACATCAGTCATGTGTTTACCACATCATGGGAACATAGTAGGTGGCCCCACAGGCTGATGGGGCATTAAAACATGCTGTTGTGCACCACATAAGCTGAATCACTCACCATAATGTGTGGCCATCACCGCACGCTGGAGACGTTGGAGATAATGTGGGCACCGCAGCCTTATATCTCTCCCCTTCTTCCTGAGATCCTCTCATCTGCAGATACAGCAATGGTTAGGGGCTGTTTGTTAGGGGACATACATCTCTGGTCATCATCTGCTGCACATCACACCATGGCTGTGTGCAGCAGGAGGCTATTCCTTCTGTACACTGTTGGTCCCTGCTAGCTGTTGCCACTGCCACCTGCATGTGTGTGAGTGAGGCTCGGCATGTTTTGAATGCCCCCTTTGTTTCCTGTGTGCTGCCATCAGAGCACCTCATGCCTACCTGATGGCATTCCCTTGCGTGACATGGTCGCCCCATGGCATATGTGGCATTGTCATGCTTCAGATTATGTGCATCATACCGGCAGTGCTGTCTGGTACCTTTATCCGTGTGAAGGGATGGCAAGGGGGAGTTGGGGCATGCACCACAACCTACACATACGTGATGTATCTGCATGTGCGCTCTACCTTTCGACATGACAACAACATGTGGCTATCATATGCTGTGACTGCATATGCTTGTACCACAGCACACAGTGACGATGGTGCTGCATGTGTGGGTAGCCATTGCAGCATGCACACAGCAGCATAGGCATCTATGTGGGTACAGGGGATGTATCACAGACCTCTCTGTGAGGTCCAGAGGCCACCTGGGGTTAGGGCATACCTGCACACATAAGCAGGCGCACCTACCATAGCATCAGGATTACTAACAGACCTCTGTAAATAGGCCTGGGGCCACCTGGGTCTAGGGAAGACCAGCGCACATCAACAGGCACACCTACCATAGCACAATGATTAATAACAGATCTGTAAATAGGCCTGAGGCCACCTGGGGTTAGGGAAGACCTGCGCACATAAGCAGGCACACCTACCATAGCACCAGGATTAATAACAGACTTCTATAAAAAGGCCTGAGGTCACCTGGGGTTAGGGCAGACCAGCGCACATCAACAGGCACATCTACCATAGCACCAGGATTAATAACAGACTTCTGTAAATAGGCCTGAGGCCACCTGGTAGCCATTGCGGCATGCACACAGCGGCATAGGCATCTATGTGGGTACAGGGGATGTATCACAGACTCTCTCTGTGAGGTCCAGAGGCCACCTGGGGTTAGGGCAGACCTGCACACATAAGCAGGCACACCTACCATAGCACCAGGAATAATAACAGGCCTCAGTAAATAGGCCTGAGGCCACCTGGGGATAGGGCAGACCTGCGCACATAAGCAGGCACATCTACCATAGCACCAGGATTAATAACAGACCTCTTTAAATATGCCTGAGGCCACCTGGGGTTAGGGCAGACCTGAGCACATCAACAGGCATCCTGTTGAGGTCTTGATGCCTTGAGGAGCTGGGGAAAAGGCACTCCTACTTGTAGCAGATGAGGTGCCCGAGCATCTCTAGCTCCGCCACCGTAAACGCTGCTTTACGGGACCTCATTGTCATTTTGTGTTGTGTTTTTTACAGCGGGGCCTCATGACGCAGTAACATTGCGTATGCTCAGTATGGCACAGTAACGTGTGTTACTACACGCGCTGCATCATGACACACGTAGCACATGCAAATAACACGCGTTAGGCTGTTTCTAGATGTATGTTGTACTTTAGATTGATGTGGCGATGCGTGACGCGTCTACCACTGTGCACGCAGTGCGTGTCGTACACTGTGTATTTCAATATGCTTTCTATGTGCATAATGTATAATGCATGGTCCATACGTCACGCACATTGTGCGTGGCGCTATACAGCTCTGGGGCGCGTTATGCTAGTGCGAACGGTGGCTTTCGCGACTGCACCGCCATTTTGTCTGCTGTGTTTAGAGCGAGGCCTCATGTTTCAGTATGGCACAGTAATGCGCGTTACTACACGCACTGCATCATGACACACCCGCAGCATGCACTGTAATGCCTGTTAGCCTGGCCAATGCACATTTTTCAGTCGCTGGCACTTTGCAGTGCCGCAGACGTGCAGCACACACAATAACACGCGTGATGTTTTTTCACACATGCTATTGCGCATGCTGCACATTTGCAGCACTGCAACATGAGTGGTGCTATAGTACTGCATCTTGACGTAACCTGCACACTACAGTAGACAGGATGAGGCACTTTACTACCTGTTCATTGTCTTTCCTTTTTGTTCTCTCCAGTTTTAGAGTTACATCTGGTTTTCTACCTTAAAGCTCATACCTGTCAACCTAATGCATCTTACAGTCCTTAAGGTACCTTAACCAAAGGCACTTTAGGCTGTGGATGCCATCTGCTAGAGCACTGGCAGACCAACAGTAGTACTGGGAGCCTCCACTGCCTCCTACCATGGTCTAACATTCACCAGCAGCAGGCACAGCTAGACTGTACCTGCTGCAACCCACCAGGTGTCCCAGCCATGCACAAAACTAACTGCAGACAGTCCGCTAGCCAGTCTATATTGCATGTTCACAGAGGAACTATGCACACCCAGACTTGGGTTGTATGGCATAGACACCCAGCAGGTACCTCAGTGATTGGGTCTCCAGAAAAGGTGTACAAATATATCACTTGAGACATATACTATGTAGCACTATGTGAGAACATAGCCGTGCCATGGTCACTGCTCGGTCAGAGTGAGAGTGTCCTCCCAGCAAGATGTGCTGTGGCCACCTTGTCCATGCAGGTGGTGGTTAGGCACTACAATGTCCCAGCCATTGCTCTACCACCAATGCAGTCACATCCTGCTTGATCCGCCCTCTCTGGGCCATACCCACAATACCTTGTTCCTCAGTATGCAGATTTGCAGGCTGGCACTGACAACATTGTATGTTTTGTGGGCCCAGTGCAGAGTAGGACACCACACCACAATGGATGGACATGCACTCACCCACTCCTATTGCGGCATTGTGCAAAGATAGGAGTGGTTGGCAAAACTGACCGCCACACTGGTCCAGATCACAGTGCAGACATTGCCAAGGGGTGCAAGAGCTAGTTGTGGGCTCTGCTGATAACTTCTGCTCTGAGCAGGTGAAAACAGCCAGGCTCTCCATGGAGTTTTGGTTAGTGGGACCTGTGTGTGTGGATGTTTGTACTCCTGTTGGCTGATGCTTTTGGGATTGCACATGTTGATGTTCTATCTGCAATGTGGATAAAATGTAGGGACATGCATTGCAGGATCCACAGCTGGGACCTGAACCTGTGATGCTCTGCTCCAGGACACACTGGCTATGTATACTGCACCACACTGTTGCCACAAAGGCAGTGCAGTCCCCGGAGCTACATTTGCTCTTTCTTAGACAGACCTTGTTTATTGCACTGCACATGGCACACTGGGGCAGGTTATGACCTTGGTCCACTGCAGGCAGGTGCCACCGCCACCAGCACCCCTCCCCCTCTGCCATGCCAACATACCCATATACTGTCGGTGCTGGTGGTGTTCAGTCTCAGGCCATCCATTGTGAAGGTAGGCGGGTGCCTAGGTTCAGGGTCTGGGGTTTGGTGGCATACATGGACATCCACACATCCCCCCATCACTGCCTTCCACTGTTCTGTCACTTCCACATGGGGGTGAGATGGCTGTGGGATGTGCGGTGTGTGATCTGGCAACAATTGGCTAGGGTGGACCTGGTTGATTAATTGTGTTCTACCAGCAGACTGTGGTCAGGCTGGGGCATGCAATGCAGGTCTGGTGTATCCATTAGGGACTACTGGGTGTTTACATATTTCACCCAACATGTGGTCGCACCCTGTACTGCCTTACCAGGGGCTGTGATAATGGGTGTTCATTTTTCTGGGTTTACGGACAGTTTGGGACTTATCCCGGGAAGGTCCATAGACCCTTGTTAGAGTGGTCCCCAGATGTGCACTGCTTGCCCCATTATGGCCATTGTGGTTCCTGTGTGTGATGTTTGGGGTACCTGCTGGGTATTGTGATGGGAAAAGTGTATCTGAGCCTATGGAACTGGAAGAAAAACAGGCTTTTACCTTTAAGGAAAGAGACAGGCCAGAAAGCAGTGGTTTTCAGACTGCAGGCAAAGAGAAAAAAACACACGTAGTTGCTGAGTACAGACCACGCCCAAGTTCTGAGGCAAGCTGTGAAGTTAATGAGAGGCACCTGTGGGAGGAGCATGGCCCAATAGTTCAGGCACACTCAAATAAGCCCAGGGGGTTAGAAGAGTGGGAGGAGACCACAAGGGAAATAGAAGGAGAGGAGACCACCAGGGTCACGGAAGGAGAGAGGACCACCAGGGGTGCAGAAGGAGAAAGGAACTTCAGGGGAGCTGAAGGACAAAGAGTTACCAGGGTCAGCACCAGAGAGGATTCCAAAGGAAACCAACACACAGGGAGCTACGTTCCAGAAGGAAGTCAGTACTGCAGGGGAACTGCAGCTGATTCTGGAGGCAGGAGGGTTTTGCCTGGGAGAGCTACTGACAAGGAGCAAGGTACGATAGCAGCAGCTCATGAACCTGCTGGAAAGCTGCCAACTCCCAAAAGGTATGTGAATAGAACTGTAAATAAAAGTAATGTGAGCCAGTTAGAGGCTCTGTGCCGGTTAATGAAAGAAAATAATCTCCATGTGCCTCCTAAGAACCCTGAGCATAAAAAAAAAATCTCACTGGAGGAAGGTCCTAGAGCTGTTAGAAGAGATTAAGCCTGAGATTGTGCAAGCTGATTTAAACTCCGATATAACAGACACAGGTTATAAACAAATGCAAACAGAGTGTTATGATTCTGATAAGGAGTCTGTAGAATCATTAATGGACTGCTCGCTTTGCAAGAAAACAGCATAAAAGTTCTAGGTTTTGAAAGGAGAAAAACCTAGAAACAAATTGTCTGAGTAAAACTGACAGAAGCAGTTAAAGTCTTATTTTTGAATACTGGAAGCTTTGAAAGAAACAGCTACATATGCTTAAAGCTGACAGAAGCAGTTAAAGCTTTATTTTTGAATACTGAAAGTTTAAAAGGAAACAGATATTTGTGCTTAAAGCTGGCAGAAGCAGTTAAAGCTTTATTTTTGAATACTGAAAGTTTAAAAGGAAACAGCTATTTGTGCTTAAAGCTGATAGAAGCAGTTGCAGTGTTCTGTTCCGGTAAAGAGGGTCTTTTTGTTAGAATTTTGTGTGGAGAAGAATCCCATTTATTTTGCCATGCATTGAGCTTTTAAATGCTCTTTTGGAAAGGAGAAAAATAAAATTCCTGTGGTTGCCTAAAACCCTCGAGTCACAACTTTATTGTTTGAGACCTCACAACTATAACTACAACTTCCAGAAGCCTCGGCTCTGGATTTCCTTATTTAAGGACAATACAAAGGCACGTCCTGGCCTATAGGCAACCACCTGGGCACGGGGCGCAGCAATATGTGTCCCCTGGATGGGACACTGTGGTACACAGAGTACTGGGCATTTTGACCTTGATCAGACACTGTCATGCTGATTTCCGGTTTCTGTGTTCCTAGGTGCCACCTAGGCGACAGCCTAGTCCACCCTGTGCCCCAGTTGCCACTACTGCATGTCCCGCCTTCAGCCCCCTTTGCCCCATTTACACCATCACCATGGTGCCCTTTCATACTTGGGCACTGTGCTGTTGCTGCAAATGGTCACTACTATCACTGTTTTTGGGCTCCCTGTCTGTGCTCTACATTGCTGACATTGAAATGGTCTCTCTCTCCTGAAAATGTGCATTTACTGACAGGTTTTCGATCGTGGTAATGTTTGGGCCTTCATGTTCCAGCGTTAGTGTAGCAGGAGCCTCTCCCCGCCCACTCCCCACCCATTGACCCCTTCTCTCTGTCCTCTGTCCACCCTCTGAGACAGTTACCGCTGCCAAAGACGTTACTGTGCGTTAACGTTGCATCTGTTAATGTTACCGCGCATTAACGCTGCTACTGCTACGTTACCGTCCTTTAGTAAACATACTCCTTAATGATAAAAAATTCAGGGTCATGCATTTGGGCTGCAACAATCCAAGGGAGCGCTACAATATAGGGAACAAAGTACTTCTGTCCGCAAAAGAAGAGAGGAACCAGGGTGTGATTGTTTCTGATGTTCTTAAACTGGCTGAACAGGTAGAAAAGGTGACAGCAAAAGTCAGAAGGATGCTTAGGTGCATAGAGAAAGGAATAGCCAGCAGAAATAAGGAGGTGATAGTTCCTCTGTTTGTTTTTCGTGCAACCTCATTTGGAGTATTGTGTGCAATTCTGGAAACCACACCTTCAAAAGGATAAATAGGATGGAGTTGGTGCAGAGGGTGGCTACTAAAATGGTTAGTGCTCTTCATTATAAAGCATATGGGGATGGACTTCAAGATCTTAAAATGTATAATTTAGAGGAAAGACGGGATAGAGGAGATATGACAGAGACATTTAAATATCTCCATGACATAAATGCACAAGAGAAGAGCCTATTTCAATTGAAAGCAAGCTCTGCTAGAGGGGACATAGGTTGAGGGTGAAATATTTCTTAACAGAAAAAGTGACAGATGTGAGGCATAGTCTCCCAGTAGAGGTAGTAGAGATGAGGGCACTATCTGAATTTAAGGAACCATGGGACAAGCACAGAGGATCTCTAACGTTAAAAAAACAAGATTATTGTAGTTGATATGGAAGGGCAGACTAGATAGGCCATGTGGTCTCTTTCTGCCATCATGTTTCTATGTTTATGTTTCTATGTATACAAATAGCTTTCCCAACAGCTTTGTCACAGCGTCTGGCTACCTTGAAGTCATCAGAGTTGATGACACCCTGATCTCTGTCCTGTTTGGTGACTACTAGTTCTTCACCTCTAAAAATGTATTTTTGGCTAATGCATTTATGCTATATTTTTGACTATGTTTCTGTTTTTTTTAATTTATTTTAAACATTTATTTATTTTTGTCTGCTTCTGACTGTGCGGTGACTCCAGATATCACTGGTAAACATTGAAATCGTTACTGACTTTAAAAGGCCCTAATCTGTAGTATCTTGGTGAGCTGAACCCGAATATACCATTAAACAAATTTTAATGGCTCTCGTTTTGAAGATATTGCATGTAGTTCATTTTTGACATTTCACCGTGTAAATTCATCCAGTAGGACATCAACAACATCCCAAATAAGCCTTGAATGATGTAATATTGCATCACATTCCACAATACCAGCATGCACACATCATCCAGAGTTGATTGCATCATTTTCTGATGCAATGCAATACTACTGCCAGACGGCTGCTGAAGCCATCTGACATTAGCAGTGTACTATAAGCAGTTGGAAAGGAAAGTAATCTGGTATTCTGTTCCGATATTGAAAGCCTCATGGATGCCTTAAAAATCACTCATGACCCACAAGACTGGAGACTATAGACTCTTTGAAATTGAGTCTGAAGGCTGTGCTTTTGAACAATGGAAACCATCTTCCATCTATTCCAGTAGCGCATGCCGTCCACATGAAAGAGACATACGATAACTTAAACCATCTACTGACTTCCATTAACTATAACAAGTACAGCTGGCACCTCTGTGGTGACTTGAAGGTAGTTGCCCTTTTAATGGAACTGCAGCAGGGATATATAAAATACATGTGTTTCTTATGTGAGTGGGATAGCCGAGCAAGGGATTGGCACTACTTTCGGAAGGAATGGAATCGCAGACAAAATGTAACAGTTGGAGAGAAGAATATCCAGTACCCAGCTCTGGTTGAGGCTCACAAAATCCTGAAACCACCCCTTCACATCAAACTAGGTTTGATGAAAAACTTTGTGAAAGCCATGGACCGCACTTCGCCAGCTTTCCGATACCTGCATGAAAAATTCCCTCGACTCAGCGCAGCAAAGATTAAAGAGGGAGTTTTTGTGGGTCCTCAGATTCGAGAGCTCTTAAAAGATGACTGGTTCAACAACTTGCTGCAGGGTGATGCGAAACAAGCATGGAATGCTTTTCACCTAGTGTCAACAAACTTTCTCGGGAATGTTAGGGCAGATAACTACAAGGAACTAGTAGAAGACATGCTGATGCAGTATCAGAAACTTGGTTGCAATATGTCTCTAAAGATCCATTTCCTTGATTCCCATCTCAGTTTCTTTCCTGACAACTGTGGTATGGTTAGTGATGGACAGGGCAAACATTTTCACCAGGATATCGCAACAATGGAGCAAAACTACCAGGGAAAATGGTCCACTACAATGCTGGCTGACTATTGTTGGACATTCCCCAGAGAAGCTCCCAAACAGCTGTACAAGAGACAGGTGAAAAAATCTAAGAAGTAGTCTATGACTTGTTTTTTTACAGGTATTAACCGAAGGCCTATTATATTTACTATTGACCTGCATTTTGTGATGTAAACATTAATTCTTGTAGATTACAAATAAACTAGAGCCAACTTTGCAATTTCACTGTCATATTTGTGTTCAGCATATAAAAATTGATAAGAAATGACTATTTTTATTTCAGTAACATGACTTTTATAAAAATTTGTTGACCAGTATATTTGATGCCGGTGCCGCATATGACCAGAGTTAAAGTTCAGCAGCAACGGCTATGCGCCTTAGAGGCGCATAGCCATTGTAAATGAATATCAGGCTCATAGTATATGATGACAGATAGGTTTCAGTGAAAAAGTATTTCCTGGTGTTGCTTTTAAGTTTACCTCCTTGCAGTTTTATTTAATGCCTTCTAGTTTTACAGCTTCTACTTCTTTGAAAAATGTTTGTTTGTTCATTAATACCCTTTAAGTATTTTAATATTTGTGTCATATCTCCCCTGCCCTTCCTCTCCTCTAGGGTCTTCAAGTCTCTTTTCACATGTTTTCTGGTGCAGGCTCCAACTCATTTTGGTCACCTTCCTCTGAACTGTTTCAAGTCTTTTTATATCCTTTGGAGATATGGTCTCCAAAACTGAATGCAGTACTCCAAGTGAGGTCTCACCAATGACTTGCACAGGAGCATTAATACCTCCTCTTTTCTGCTTGTTATTCCTCGCTGTATGCAACCCAGCATCCTTCTGACTTTGGCTAGCACCTTGTCCTATTGTTTCACCACCTTCAGATCCTCAGATACTATCACTCTGAGGTGGTCCCTCTCCTGGACTGTGCATATCAACCTCTCACCTCCTATCACATACAATTTCTTTGGATTTCTGCATCCCAAGTGCATGACTCTGCATTTCTTCACATTAAATCTTAACTGCCAAGCATTAGACCATTCTTCTAGTTTTTGCAGATCTTTCCTGGGACAATGGAGACAGACCCAGTAGAGCAGTCTCACAAACCAGGAAGTAAACCAAACAGCAGGCAGAAGAGTAGTCAAGAAGCAGGCACAGGTCAAGGCAGGAAGAATAGCTTCATAACTAGAATACTAGCAGAGATCAGAAACCATAAATCAGATGAAAAAGTGTTGCACTCAGGAACTCAAAGGTGTGATCTATCCAAGGGTGAGGTAGAATAGGAGTTCATGGGTATAAATGGGCATAAGGAGCCAATTAGATAGGATGCATTCCTCAAGAACCTAGCCTAGTGGTTGGGGCAAGGTACTTCAGGCCAGAAGGTCAGGGGTTCAAATCCCACTAGAGGACAGCAACCTTGGGCCGGAAGGACGGGGGTTTCTAGTCCCACAGGTGCTCCTTGTGGTCTTGGGCAAGCCACTTAACCCTCCACTGCCCATGTTCCCTGTAAGTATTAGTGTATGTGTCTCATATCCCCGTGTGTTAAATGTATCCCCCAATTGTGTTGTGACCGCTTTGATTGAAGGATAAGGCGGTATACAAAAACTGTCTAAATAAATAAATAAAATAAAGAACCAATTAAACCAGAAGATAATAGCAAAAACTATCCATGATGGCTTGACTTTCAAGGTATGTATCCTCAGAAGGCCAGCTGGGCATGCCACATCATCAGGTTGAGAGCAGTGGTAACACTGAAGGCAGAAAAAGTCTGTAGCTCACTTTCCATGCAAGGAAGGCCCCCTGAGTGATAAGTGCATAACACCATACTCCTGAACATGTCTACACCCATGCCATATAAAAGTATGCACTTTCTTGTTACTGCATATACCCATGGGGTAATTTTACAAGAGTCCTTTCAAGCATGAAAATTGTTTTTCAACATGCCCTCAGAATGTCTTGCAGGTAAGTTGAAGGCAACAGTAGTGCAAATTTAATTTGACAGTCCTATAAAATTGCTTCATTAGTTGTTTTTTTTTGCAAAGACCAAACCTCAGGGTGTGAGGAAAGTTGAGTTTCCATCACTAGGTTCTCTGAGGATGTAGGCATTTGAAGGGTTCAGTTTAAGTAATACAGTCAAACCTCGGTTTTCATGATTAATCCGTTCGAAAAAGTCTGACTAAAACCGAAACGTATGAAAACTGAAGCAATATTTCTCATAAGAAATAATGTAAATCCAATTAATCCGTTCCAGACACCCAAAAATATTCACAAAAATACATTTTATAGAGAATAACTATATTTTTACATACAGAAAACAATGAGAAATAAATATAAATGACTAATGAAATGGATAAATGAACATTTAACATCACTGAAAGCAAGCTAAGTACAGTACTGTACAGTACAGTATGTTAACATCTGGCCTTAGCCACCCCTGACAAGCTGCTGTGCCCAGCTCTCTTCGGAATCACATTGAATTCAGTCCATTAAAATACCTTTACATTATCTGCTCAATGCTTCAGAATGGCAGAAAATCTTAATGATATAGCTTCAGACGTACCCTGCAAGAGAAAGAACTGCCTCCCACATTCATGCAACATCTCCTGCTTACGTTGACAGCTTTTCTTCCCTGCTACCGGGACAAAATCTCAGTCAAAAGACGTTGAAAACCGAAGCAATGCATGAAAACCGGGACAAAATCTCAGTCAGAAAAGACGTTGAAAACCGAAGCGTATGAAAACCGGGGCAAATGAAAACCGAGGTTTGACTGTATTGGCAGTTGCCTGTAGGCACTCATCTAAGATCAACAATTAATTTCCCTTCGACCCCGAAAAGGTTTTCAGGTAATATCAACTTTCAATCACCTCAAGCCTGATGAACATTTGTATGTCTCCAATTTATCAAGGTCACTTTTATAGCAGGTTGGTGGTTACTTTATTCACACTGCAGATGCCTACTTAAATAGTTTGGCATTAGTTTGTGCTCTTTTAAGGTTAATATTCTGAAAAGAAATGTATATTTTTCTTTCAAAATTAAAACATTTTGAAAAGTTCAACATAGTTTACAAGGCTTTGAAAACTACGTCAAAGTTCTAAATGTTTGCACTTAGTTTTTTTTCAATTCAAATCACTTCTTTTTCCAAATCCATGCTCATGCTGAGTTAAATCCAGGCACAGGAGGTGTTTCATGTAGGGTTGCATAAACACCAAAATTCCACATTTTCATGTTTCATTATTGACACCATTATACTATTGCTTTTCAAAAGGTTTCATGTAGTAAATCTAAATTGACATTTTCATTCTATATCATCTTTCTCAGGAGGACATAGTGATAGCCAGTTAAAACTGCACTCACATTTTAGCCTGAACAAGTGCATCTCCCTTTGTCCTCTCCCTTGCTGTCAGTATTTATCCATTTAAGTTTCACATATGTGCAAAATATATATGACCAGGACATCATGCAAGGACATGCCACCATGCACACCTGTGATTATAATGACCGAGGTACAGGTACATGTGCCCTCAGGGAGGGTGAGGGACAAGGTCCGGCCATGGGGGAGGTGTTGCATGGAGGTCATCTAGCATCAGGGTTGGGGTGTAGAATGCTTGGTATATGGGCTTGGGTCCCAAGGGGGTGCACAAGTGGCATGGGTTTGTGCAGGGGTGTGTGGGGGTGGGTGTCAGACACATTCCAGGGCTGTTTGTGTGACATTGTGACATGTGGGTGGGCACGGGTGGTTGGAGGGATCCACAGGATTGCACTGGCATTGGGTGTGTGCAGGGGACACACCACTCTGCATGACATGGACACCTATGTTTGTGTGTTACTGCGTGATTTGCATATGTATATGTTCACAATATCCAAACACTGTCCAGCCCAGGATCCTGGTGTGTGTGGCATCGATCTGCTGGCCAGTGCCCCTCTGTGCCACCTCTAGCAGACACTGCAGGGGGCATTTACGAGCATCAACGCATGCATGGAGCACCTGTCTGTGCTGTGCCCACTGGCACATTTGTCACACCCTCCTCCCACCTCGATCTGTTTAGAGACACATCCACTGCCATAAAATTTGGTGCTTGTCCTGGGGCACCCTCCACAACTGATCTTGCTAGTGTGTTGGGGAACCCTTTACCTGCCCTGTGCATGCAATGTAGGGTGCTGGAACGTCTGCATGTGCTCAGAGCATGTTGCTCCCAGCCCTCTCATGGCCCTTGAGACATGGTGGCACTGGGGCCTCCTGTCCTGCTGGATAACCAGTGGCAGCTGTCTTGCATATATTTGCTGGTCTTTGGCTGTGCCATGCAGATGTCTTCCTGGGCCTGGTCTGACACACATGTGTGGTGGCTGCATGTGGTGCACTCCTGTGGAAATACATGTGTGCCTCACATGCTGGTTCCCAGGTAGTGCTGTTTCCAGTGCGTTTTAAAAAGTTGTATCTTGTTCTTGAGTTGAACATTGCTTATTCTGTATTTTATTTTCTGTTTGTATCTTAACCTTAATGTTTTTAATGTATTTTAATTTATTTTATCTTATTTAAATTTATATTTATTGTTTGAATATTATTTATGTTTTTTATGAGGCTATACCCACTGAAATGCTTTGGGCCAGTACTGCAATAGAGGTTGAACCTGCTGCCATATAATCTCCACTCTTTTGTCTGCTGCATATGTGATGTCCATCATGATCCCACATTGACATTGTCAGCACACAGACATGCTGCTGATGCAGAAAGGTGATGTGCCACATGGTGCAGGCGAGGTTTTTTGGGCACCCTAGGCAGAGACCCTGGCTGCCCTCCCCCTCCACTGCCACTGAAGCCAGCTACAGAGGAAGAGGACAATAACGCCAGCAGCTGCAGTGCTACAGGGAGCTGCAAAATGCAGGCACCCGGGGAAATACCACAGCTGCAGCTGCCTGCCTCACCCCAAGACGTATCAGTGGCAGGCGGGGATGGGGTCCTGACAGCAGCAGTTGTTTGGGGGGGGATGGCATGTCCATCAGTGTGTGCTTCTGCCCTATCCATCAGGATCTGGCACCCTAGGCATCTGCCACAGCCGCTTGTTGGACCAGTCAGTACTGCACACTACTACCACTGACAGCTTGATGGCATGGCAGCATGGTGTAGGATTGTTGGTGGTGGGTGCAGCGGCACCCACCTGCAGCAAAGATCCATGTATTGGTCAAGTGTGCCCATTGCATCGCAACATGTGCCCAGGTCTGCCTGATGGGAAACATGTCAGCCCCAGGGACTGATGTAGACATATAGCAGCTCTGTGGCTCAATACACAAAGCTATTGTGTACATAAGTGGGGGGATCACATGTTCAAGATCCAGCTGTGGGTCATGTATTGCATATCCCTGTGAGTAAACTTTAGTCTACAGTGCAGGTACAGCATCAGCCTGTGCAACCCCAAAAGCATTGGCCAGCAAGGGTATAGACACCCATTAAACACCCAGTCAGGCTCCACTATCTACAGATGGATGGAAAGGTAGGCTGATAGCACTGGCTCACTGAGCAGGATTAACAACGTGCATGAATGTCAGAGCGCGCTACTAGCACCTGCACCATGAGCATACATTAACAATGCTTAAGCTGATATAGAGACCAATGTGGCATGCAGGAATGCCACCCATCCTCAGTTTTGCATAGCATGGTGATGTGAGAGTGTGTGTGTATGTCTCTCCAGAGTTCTGTGGCTTTCTGCACTGTATTGTGCCTCACAAAACCAAGGCTGTTCCCAACGTTAACCTGCAAATGTGCATGATGAGGAGCAGAGGATTGTGGGTATGGCCTGAAACACAGTGATTTGGGCCAGGATGAGCCTGCACTGGAGGTAGGGTCAATGGCTCAGACATCATAGCCATTGGGAAAGTGGGAAAGTGATGTCAATAGATTGAAGTTGTTTTGCTTCCCCTGAAGGGAGTTATTGTTATCCGCGACATTCATGAGTTTGCTGTTTCCTGCTATACCTCAGAGGTCTTTGTGATCCTATGTGCATTGACGGTTTGGTGGAGGTTTTTGTGATCCTGTGGGATCCGACGCTGATGTGGAGTTGCTGCGGTCCCGATGCTCTGTTACCATCTTTCAGTTAAGTGATTGGAATCATTTGTATGTCGTAGCGTTACACCGCTATTATAGTTGATTTCTATCTCTTTTCAGGTTCTGCATTCTGGCCTCAGGTAACCCCGGCTCTTTCCTGCATATTGAGGCTCTTTTGAGTCTTGTATGAAGACGTTGTTGTGAGTGTGCTTTGTTGCTGTTGTATGTATGTACATGTTTGTATGTATGGATTTGTATGCTTGTTAGATGGTTAATGTTGTTTAGAAGAGCTTTCCCATAGTTATTGGGTGTTTTTGAACATTGTGAGTGATTTTTAAGGGTGGTTGTGTGGTGGCATTAAGACCGGTGATGTGAACGTCTTTACTCCCTATAGTGCTTTTGGGCGCTACTTGTGGGGTGTGAAAACTTCTGAGGTCTTTGCCATTGAATTGTGCAAAATTTGTGTTGTATATGTTATAAGATATTTTCTGGGTTAGGAGCAACATTTTTGGTGAGACATCATAGACCCATCTGCCACATGCATGGCATTGGTGGCCACAACAGTACATGCTGCAAGGGCACTCTCACGCTGACCAAACTGTGACCATGGTATGGTTATGTATCCACATAGTTTTTTAATATACTGTTTAACTCTAGAGGTATGGGTGTATTCTCTGTTCTGGGAGCCCACTCCCTGTGTCAATTGCTGGTTGGTCCAAGCTGGGATGTAGATGGTCACTCTGTGCATATGCTTTGTATGCTGACTAGCCAACTGGCCATAGTTGGTATATGCATTGCTGAAATAGCACTGTGGTGATCAACAGGTGCAGTCTGAATGTGCTTGTTGTGGTGGATTGTTAGTCACAGATGGTTGAGACAGCAGCTGTTCCTAGTCTGCTCACTGTGGTCATTGCAGGACTGTAGTAGCAGCACTCTGCAAGCCTAGAAGCACCCATTGCATTTAGTGGCCATGGCCTCAGCTGCTGCAACACCAAACATTTACATGTACAGTTCTCGAAGGATCCCTGTCCAATAGGGGCAGGACACTGGGCCAAGATGTGGCAGGTGCCCTAACTGCATACTGCATTAGGGCAGGGACAAGGTAACTAGCATAACACACTGCATACAATATCTGTCACACATTGGCAGTATCTGGGTGCTGGGTGCCCATCCTCACCATCAGGGTGACCACTGAAACTGCTCAATAGCACAGTTTGAGTCTGCTCTGTGCTTGAATCACACGCTGTCAGTGCATCTTACTGAGCTGAGGTGATGGATCAGTATGTTCTCCAATTGGTGATCATCTGCAGACTGCTGTTCTGCCTGTGCAGTATATCAAGGGTACTGGAGAGGCTAACCTATACAGACACACGCAGCAGACATTTTAGGAAGTTACCTGCAGTCTCCACGTATCCAGCCATTGCTATGCAGGGTGGTGTGGAGGTGTAGCTTACTAGTTACTGCAATGACTTTGTAAAGGGGTGACAGGAGTGTGATTTCCACTTGCCCCTTTTTATGATTGTGTACTACTCAGTTCATTTTCATGCCTGTAACTGTCCAGGCCCTGCTGTGACTGGCAGATACACATCCTTAGAGTTTGTTATATGTTCTGGCCACAATTTAGATCAGCAAACAAACTATTCAACAACATGGCCTTCTGAGAGCATTGCTTTATTGACTCTGATGCAGCCATTGCAGAGGGTCAAAAATGTGCACCCTGCAGACTCCTAGCAACTGCCTGGAGGTGTAGTGTAATGGTCATAGTACTGACTTCTGACCCAGAATACCAGGGTTTGAGGCCCACCAGCATTCCTTTTGCTACAATTTGGAATGTTTTACTATGGCATTTTATGTATGCCATAACCTTCATGGATTGCCCACACCTCCTTGTGACCTTGGGCAGGTAACCTAACCCTCCATTGTCTCAGCTGACTGCAAGTCCTTACAGTCCCTGATTTTCATCAGACATTACCATGTTTTCGGTGCAACATAACCTGATGTGACTGCACAGATGCAGTGGTATACTAACTGGCAGTTACATGCATACAGCTGTAGCCTACTTGTGCAACATGAGTCAGGTATGACATCATGACTGTTACTGTATAGCTTTGGCTCCATTCCATGTCTGTATTACATACAAACACATCCTACCCCTTGGATAGCCATCTGCAGGTATCAAATCATGTCCGTATGTGCCCCTTTTGCCTAGTTTGAGTGACTCCGGTCAGTTGTATGCACTTTTGTCTGTATTGTTGTATGGTGGTTGAATGGCTGGGACAGGTGTGAGACCCACATGTTTTGTATCAGGCCTTACACATGGCATTGACACATGTTTTTCCCATACAGTACAAATGCATTGGGGATGGCACCTCCGGTACATCGGTGCTGCCAGCCCATGCCACACTCTCCTCTGCCGCCATCCTTCCTGTAGCCCATCCATCAGCCTCTGGAGGTTATATGCAGTTATGTCTTCTCGTGCAAGCTGCTACACCATGGCCTACACAGGTACTCTTTTGCACATTTGGATGCTTTACTCACACCTCTCCTGTGCCTGATCTTCATGCTGCCACTTCTACTCCGCCCTGCTTTCAGAGCACACATCGTGCCACTTCTGACTCCGCTGGGGAACATGTCTTCCCCATCCTATACTGCACCATGACATTATGGTGTTTTATGTGGGCATTCCCCCGTACATAGGTACAGCTGCTTCCCACATGCTCATCACACTTACTGGCTGGCATGTTGGATGCCTACGGATCTGTCAGGACCATCAGCTCCCACCTGTCCTTCCCATCATCACCTTTACATTGGCGTTTGCTGGGCCTCCCTTATCCAGCAATAAACTGACAGCCATTTACAGGCGTTAAGGTGCCCGCTTGACACCTTAATGCCTAATGTCGTGTTAACGCTTATTAAATGGCCCATTGCGCCCTTAGCACCAGAACGCTTCCTACATGCCCAGAGCCTGGTAACACCCCATTTCGCAGCCGTTAACACCTGTTACTTTAACATCCCTTTAGTAAAGCTCACCTAAAAATCCTTGAAGTTATTTTAAACAGTTCCCTTGGTCTATTTTCAGCTACGGCTAATGTGTCAAAAATATCAGGCCTGCTATTCAAAGGATTTATGTGCCTAACTTTGAGGGGCTCTTTTACTAAAGTATGGTAGCTGGCAATGCATCTCCTGATGTGCACTGAAAGCATGTTGGGACGTATGTTGCCATCTAGTGTTGGGCCAAAATAGTGCATGATGCTTGCCGCACTAATTGTCCAATGTGCTTTAAGGGCGCAAGTGGGTGAGGTTGGGGCAGAGGGTGGGCATGGTGTACTCTATGCTGTTAGCGTGGGGTTCACAATGCGTACTAACTGCATTAGCACAAGGTCACTTAACGTAACCTCAATAGGAGGTGGTAGGTGCCCCCATGCTGGACCTACATGCACTATAGGACAGAGTTTCATGTTAACTGGCAGGGAAATGCTTTCCATGCTTCTGACAGTTAACACAGTGATACTGCACTTAACATGCTATCGTTTCAGTGCTTTTGCCATGTTAGGTACAACACCATAGCACTCTTTAGTAAATGTGCCCCGGATAGTTATGCTCCTAAATTGGCCTCTTTGAAAATATACCAAAGTTGAATGCCTACATTTTTACTTAAAATATCACTAAACTCCTAATTTTAGGAACATAAAAACTGAGTGGCAGGAGCAGGAAAAACAATTTAGGAGCTTAGTAGTGATTTTCAGCACCAGGCACCTAAATTAAACTCATAAATCTAGGCAAATGAATGACAGGCCTAAATATAGGAGGATAACTTTTAAGCTCCTAAATTAGAATGAATTTTCAGCTTAAAGCAGATTTCTAAGTGAGTCCAAATATGGAGCACAGATTTAGGAGTCTAATTTAGGAGCACAGCTTGTTTTGAATATCAAGCCTGTTGCCTTCTATCTTTGTATGCCTCTACCTTCATGGAATAATGACTTTTCAATTTCCATTCTCTCTTTTTAACAAACTCTTCAAAATTCACTGTAGAATCTCTGTGGATTTAAATTCCATGTAAAAATGGGAAGGGGAAAGCGATGGCAGCAGGAGTGTACTATCGACCGCCTGGCCAGAATGAACAAATGGATGATGAAATGTTCAAAGAAATCAGGGAAGCTAACAAAAGTTACAGCATGGTAATAGTAATGGGTGATTTCAATTACCCCGGTATCGACTGGGTCAGTGTCACGGCAGGACATGCTAGGGAGATAAAGTTTCTGGATGAAATAAATGACTACATCTTGGAGTAGCTGATTCATGAACTGACCAGAGGGGAAGCCATTCTAGACCTAGAGATGCAAGAGATACAGGTGTCGGGGACACTTGGCAATAGTGATCATAGCATGATCACATTTGATTTAATAAATGGAGGAGGGAGGGTAAGGAATTCCACAGTACTACCTTTTAACTTTCAAAAGGGAGATTATGATAAAATGAGGAAAATAGTTAAGAAAAAACTAAAAAGAACAGTTGCAAAGGTAAAGATTTACATCAAGCTTGGGTGTGTTTAAAAATATTATCTTGGAAGCCCAGACTAGCTGTATGCCACACTTCAAGAAAAGTGGAAGGAGGTCCAAAAAACTGCCAGCATGGTTTAAAGGTGAGGTCAGAGAGGCTGTTGTTGCCAAATAAGCATCTTTTAGGAAATGGAAAAGGAGCCAAATGATGAAAACTGGAAACAACACAAGCACTAGCAAGTTAGATGCAAGGCATTGATAAGGCAGGCAAAGAAAGAATTTGAGAAGAAGCTTGCTGTGGAAGCAAAAACACATAATAAAGACTTTTTCACGTACTCTTGCAGCAAAAAACCTGTGAGAGAGTCAGTTGGACCATAATATGATAGAGGGGACAAGGCTTTGGTCATTACTAAGGAAGATGTAGGGATGTTACCCATGAATGAAATGGTATTTAAAGCAAATCACCTGGACCAGATGGTATACATCCAATGGTGTTGAAAGAAATGAAATATGAGATTGCAGACCTACTATTAGGGGTATGTTTACTAAACCATCTTAATGTTACCGGCGCTAGTTGCAGCGATAATGTGAAGAATGCCATATAAGGAGTGGGCGTTCTAGTCCTAAGGTATCAAGAATCTGTATCGCACGATAGTGGGCACCATGGCACATTAACACGCGTTAACCCTAAGTACATGCCAGCACAGTGTTAGAAACTATAATGATGTAGCCCACTGGTTACTGCAATGACTGTAGAGGCAGAGGTCATGGGTTCAATCCCACAGTGGTGTAATCGAAAAAGGCTGTCTGAGGCATTTTCTTTTCATTTAAATCAGTGCTGCCAGCAAAAACACCCTCACAGTGCCGTAACCTAAGGTGCCTCATAAGGCGCCCTATAAGGCACCCCATAGGTCACATTATGAAGTGCCCTGTCTGCCAAGGCACCCTATAATGTGCCCTATAGGGTGCTGTATAGGGCACCTTACACGGCGCCTATAAGGCACCTTAGGCTACAGCACTGTGAGGGTGATTCTGCTGGCAGCACTGATTGAAATGAAAAGAAAAAGCCTAGGACAGCATTCCTACGTAACACTACTGTAGGATCAAACCCATGACCTCTGCCTCCACAGTCATTGAAGTAACCAGTAGGCTACATCTCTATAGCTACTACCACACTGCTGGCTGGCTACAGAAAGACTGCAGGTCACCACACAAACTGTCTGCTGTGGTTACCAGGATAGGGTATACCCACCCGTATCCATGATGCACTGCACATGCAGATGAGCCGTCTACAGCTGATCACATAATGGGGTATGCACCCCCACAGCACCTAGGCCTGGTAGGGGGAACTGACCGTGTGTGTTACTGGCACAGAGTAGCTACAGACCGTGACATTGTGCGGGTCCTGTGCTCACCCTGAGGGTGAGATGGGGCACCCAGCACCAAGTCCGCAGCACCTGGCTTAGCTGAGATAGGCTATGCTGCAGATCCCCATCAGTGCCAGTGTATGATAGGTAGTCCTTGTATACACACCTAGGATACACCTGTGTCAATCTGTATTTCTCAGTACCGTCTAGCCCTTGTGGACTATGATGCACCCAGAATAGTGCATATCCTGTGTGGGTGCCATGGTCACATGTTATAGGTGAATGGGGGCTGTTTGGACCCAAAAGCGAATTATGTATCACCACCCAACCCACCCTCTGTGTCTCAGGGTGGGGGGCCAGGATCTCCCACCAACAGATTCACATTGTACATCTCTGCAATGATGGCAGTAGAGAGGACCATCAACCCCAGTCCTGCTGGGGAACAGGCACCCTACAGGGCAGTTGATGCAGATCTGTACGCATTACATAAGGCAATGGCAGACAGGCAGAACACTGGAGAAGCTCAGCTGCCCCCCACCACTATATGACATTCACCAGCAGAGGGCACAGTCAGTCTCCACCCACTGCACCCTGCAAGGTGTTCCAGCTATAAACATGCTAACTGCAGACAGTCTGCTAACTAGTACATAGTGCATGTTTCTGGAGGAAATGTGTGCACCCCAAAATGGGATGCAAGCACATACACCAAGCAGATATGTCAGCAATTAGCCCCCAGAAAAGAGAACCCATAAATATCACTTGAGAGAAATACTGTATAGCACTATGGGGGAACCTAGCCATGCCGTGGTCACTGCTCAGTCAGGGTGAGAGTGACCTCCCAGCATGACATGCTGTGGCCACCCTGTCCGTGTAGGTGGTGGTTTGGCACTACAATGTCCCAGCCATTGCCCTATACCCTGTGCAGATGCATCCTGCCCAGGCCACCCTGTCCGGGCCATACCCACAGTACCTTGCTCCTCATTATGCACATTGGCAGGCTAAAATTGGAAACAGTGCAAGCAGTGTGAGCTCAGTAAGGTGTAGGCAGCCACAACACACTGGATAGACATACACACACTCCCACATCTATGCCAGCATTGTGCAAATATGGAGGTTTGTGGCAGCCCTGGCCGCCACACCAGTCCTGGGCATAGTGCGGGCATTGTTATGGTACGCAATATTGTTGGGGTCACTCCCCGGGGTGGTAAACACTATCAGAAGCAATAACTGAAACACACTCCACAGATATCAGAAAGGTTGCTGTGATGAATCTCTATCAACAAATCGTGTTTAACTTAGGATTTATTAGCTGACATTAATCATAGCAACCTTTTGATATATGTGGAACGTGTTCCCAAGTTTAGGATGGCATTGCTAAGGTATGCAGGTGCCAGTATTGGGAGATTCTGCTCCGCGCAGGGTCCAACAGCCTGACTCTCCATGAGGCTTTGGATAGTGGAACCTGTGGGTGTGGGTGTTTCTGCTCCTGTTGGCCACTGCTCTAGGGCAGAGTTTCCCAACTCCGGTCCTGGTGGGCCAAACACTGTTCAGGTTTTCATGCGGTCCCTAATGAATATGCATGAGATACATTTGCATATAATGGGGGTGATGCATACAAATGCAGCACAGGCATATTTATTAGGGACAGCATGAAACCTGAATGGTGTTTGGCTCTCCAGGACTGCAGTTGGGAAACTCTGCTCTAGGGATTGCACATGTTTATGGTGTCTGTGCTTTGTAGGGTAAAATATAGGCGTTTCAGGCATGTTTAATTTATCTGCAATAAAGGTTCCGTCTTTATTACCATGGTTTAGTACCGGATAAAATACGGGGACAAGGTTGGCAGGAGCCACAGCTGGGACTTGAACTTGTGACCTTCTGCCCCTGAACACATTGGCTGTGTGTACTGCACCAAACTATTACCACAGGGATAGATCATTCCCTGGGGATACCATGACTGTTCGTCAGACAGACCTTGTCTGTTGCAGTGCACGGCACCCACCTAAATGGGGCTTGGCTGTGGTCTGCTGTGGGCAGATGCCGCTGCCCCCTCAGCCACCAGCACCCCTCCGCCACCATGCTGACATGCCCTTATGCCGGTGGTGCTGGTGGTGCGCAGTCTCAGGCCGTCCAGTTTGCCGGTAGGCAGCTGCCTATGGTGTGGGTTCTCAGGTAGAGGTGCCTACATGGATATACGCACTTCCCCCGGCACCGCCTGCCAATGTTATGTGCCATTGGGGGTACCTGCTGGGTAATATTCCCTGTGACACTGTGGGACACACACTCATACCCATGTTGGTCTCTCATCAGTTGCTGTCTTGCTGCTTTACAGTTTTGGCATTCCTATGTGCCACCTAGGCATCTGCCTAGTTCGTACTGTGCCCCAGCTGGACCACAGCATGTGCCTCCTGCAGCCCCCTGTATCCCATTTACAGCATCAGTACAGTTGCCCTTTCCTATGTGCCCACTCTGCTGTTGCTGCACATGTGCACGCCCTAACAAACCTGCCCAATATAAATGACAAAAACCCTGATCAGCGCGATTTCAATGTGGGATCATTCACTTTGTAGGGGGACAGAGAATAGACCCTTCCTTTTTATGCTTTGTCAGTAGTGTTGCTTTATTTTTATCATTAATATCACTATTGGCCAGCTTGGTTATTGGGATTTCAGATGTGGTTCTGGTCATTTTATATGTTTATTTGCCTTTTTGGTTCCTGCACATGTATCACTGCTATCACTTTTTTAGGTTTCCCTGCCTTTGCTGTACATTGCTGACTGAAATGGTTTCTCTCTCCTGCAAATGTGCCTCTAACGCGAGGGTTTCACTGGCGTTAGTGTTCAGACCCGGATTTCACAGCGTTAGTGTGCCTGGAGCCTCTCCCTGCCCACTCTCCGCCCATTGACCCCTATCTCCGCCCTATGGGAGGCCTTGCTCCACTCTTCAGAGCCTGATTTCACAGCGTTAGTGTGCCTTAATGCCGCTGCCGATGTTATCGCGCGTACCGCCGCTGCTACATTAAGACGGTTTAGTAAACATACCCCTTAGTAATCTGTGAACTATCATTAAAATCATCTGTAATACCTGAAGATTGGAGGATAGATAATGTAACACCAATTTTTAAAAAGGAATCCAGAGGTGATCCGGGAAACTACAGACCGGTGAGTCTGACATCAGTACAGGGAAAAATGGTAGAAACCACCCTAAAGAACAAAATTATTGAATATGTGGATAGTCATGGTTTAATGTGAGACAGCCAGCATGGTTTTAGCCAAAGAAGGTCTTGTTTTACTAATCTCTTATGGTTTTTTGAAGGTGTGAATAAACAGGTAGACAAAGGTGAGTCAGTTGATATAGTGTATCTAGGCTTTAAGAAAGCCTTTGACAAGGTCCCTCATGAGAAACCTTTGGTAAAACTAAAAAGTCAAGGGATAGGAGGCAGTGTACTATTGTGCATCAAGAACTAGTTAAAAGATAGAAAGCAGAGGGTACAGCTAAATGGTCAATTTTCCAAATTGAGAAAGGTGAAGAGTGGAGTTCCCCAGGGATCTGTACTGGGTCCACTGCTTTTTAACATATTCATAAATGAGCTGGAAATGGGAATAACGAGTGAAGTAATAAAATTTGCAGATGACACAAAACTATTCAAAGCTGTTAAACCCATGAGGATTGTGGAAAATTGCAAGAGGATCTTGACAAATTGGAAGACTGGGCATCCAAATGGCAGATGAAATTTAATGTGGACAAGTGCAAAGTTATGCACCTAGGAAAGAAAAACCCTAACTATGGTTACACAATGCAAGGTTCCACATTAGGAACCAGCATCCAAGAAAAAGATTTAGGCATCATCATGGATAACATGTTAAAACCCTCCACCCAGTATACAATGGCAGCCAAGAGAGCCAATAGAATGCTATGTATCATAAGGAAAGGAATGTAAAATAAAACAAAGGCTATTTTAACGCCTCTGTACGTGTCCATGGTTGACGCACAGGGGTCAGCAACCAGGGGCGACACCCATATCCTGAATCACCTGCAGAAAGAAATGTGGGACATTAAAGCAGGAGCTGATGTCTACCCAAATGGACACAAGTATGTATGTGCAAACCAAATGCACAAAACATCCTGATAGAAACATATCACATCACATGATGGGACACCACAATTATGCATCAGCGTGTGAAGTTATGACACACAAAACAAGGGGTAGGTGTACGGATTGCAAACAACATAATCTGTAACCACGACACAAATGCTAGCGTCCATTCTACCATCATCACACAGCATCGTAGCAAGGTACAGCTGGAGGACACTACCCCCCCCCCCAACGTTAGGTCACACACAGACAGATGAGACACACACACAACTAGGGATATGCCTCAAAGACAGACATGTGCACATATGGTTAGTCACAGGATTACCATGTGCATGTCAGAGATGAGAAATACACACCCAGCAGTATACAGTCTTAAATTGTCTGAATAGTGCCGAGTGATGCAGGATATAGGAGTCATGGGTGGACCCTGCAAACCTAGGTACCACATTCAGAATATGCATATTTGCATCACATACAACCTGAACATTCAGGGAATGGTAGTGTTGTGGTTACGGAACACTACCTCCCTGTCTCTGGGCGGGACCAGGGCAACATGTGTGCAATCAATAGCTCCCATTAAATGTGGCATCCCAGCAAACGCCTGAAAGGCCTGGTTCAGGGTCCTCCACTGTTGCCTAGTGTTGGGAATGGCAATGTAATTCCCCAACCGGCTGATCATGGCATGCAGTACCTGGTGGAGACAGCGTGAGAAGGTGGGGCGACTCATGCCACCCACTGTGTCCACAGATGACTGGAAATAGCCAGAGACAAAAAAATGTAGGGCACCAAGGAGCTTAACCAAACCCGGTATGGCATGTGACCGACCAGTCAGGTGCTCTAGGTCAGGTCATAGATCCTTATAGAACTCCCTAATAGCCCCTGCGCTCAGGTAGAGGGAGATGACCTGGTCCTCATGCATGCCCTGGAGCTGGGCCCTGAGCCTGTAGAGGCGAGGCTGGTGAGCTTGCAACTCTGCATGCCTTCTGCACCGTGCCGGCACAGCCCCTGCCAGGCCTGCCCAGCCCCTGCCTGGCCTGCCCCCACAGCTGCAGGTCTGTGTTGCAGAGCGTCTACACCCATGCCCTGTACCTCAGCCCCATGGACACCATCTCCCCCATCAGGCAACTGCAGCCCCTGCTCACCTCCCATTGCACATGCAGCAACCACAAAGCCTGACATAAACTCCACCCCCTCAACTCCTCTAACTCACTCAAACTCAGACACCCACCTCACCAACCTAGCCACACACCTCCCCCACCACACACCAACCCAGCCACACAACCCCACCACCACTCACTAACCCAGCCACTCCCCACGTCACACCTGCCTCTGACACTCTCCTTACTTCACCAACAACCAACAGTGCACACCTTCTCTCCCTTGCCTACACAAACCCCTCAACATGTACCAGGTGTGCATGTGTATTTATGTGTTTTTTTACGTTGCGCACGTTGTGCATGCACAGTGGTGTGAGCGCATCGGCCTCATGCATTGCGCATGCGCTGTGGAGATGCGTAAGGTGCGTGTGCAGGACACCATGTTGCGCATGCGCTGTGCTTGAGCATGAGGCTTGGCGCATCCGCTGCATGATGTTATGCATGTGCGCCAAGCCTCACGCTCACACACAGCACATGCTTAACTTGGTGTCCCATGCAAGCACCTTTCACGTCTCTGCAGCGAATGCACAATGCGTGCAGACAACGCGCTCGCGTCACTGTGCATGTGCAATGCGTGCAACATAAAAAAAACTATAAATACACATGCACACCTGGTACACGTTGAGGGGCTTGTGTAGGCGAGGGAGAGAAGGCATGCGCTGTTGGTTGTTGTTGGTGAAAAGTGTCAGAAGCAGGTGTGTCGTGGAGAGTGGCTGGGTTGGTGAGTGGTGGTAGAGAGTGTCAGAGGCAGGTTTGGTGTGGAGAGGTGTGTGGCAAAGCAGGCCAGAGAGAGAGGAGGGGAGGCCAGGAGCAGCCAAGAGAGACAGGAGCTGAGTTGAGGAGCAGGCAGCAGGGAGAGAAGGTGGGGCGAGGAGCAGGTGTGAGGTATAGCAGAGGAGCCGAGGAGCCAAGGAGCAGGGATGTGTGACAGGGAGGGAGAGGGCACAGGGAGATGGAGTGACAGGACATGGCAGGAGGGGAGGAGGGGGGAACCTGTTCAGCAGGACCCAGAGCCGGCAGGGCGTGTTGGGCCTGTGGTGGTGGCTGCAAGCCCATCGGGTATGTCGCAACCCACACAGGGGCCATCCAGTGCCAAACGAAGGCGTATACCGGTGCCAGATGAGGAACGGAGGAGGGCTGTGAGATTCAGTTAGCAAGAAAACCATATCCTGTTGGCCAGTGTGTTGGAGCGGTATGAGGTGCTCTATGGCCGGATGAGCAACAGCACCACTGTGGCAACACGTACACACGTGTGGGAGGAGGTACAGGAGGCCGTAGCCCAGGCAGGGGGACCAACCAGGGACCTGGACAGCCTGAGAAAGAGATTCAATGACATTAAGCGTGGTGTCCATTTGCACATGGTGGCGGAGAGGCAACATGCCATGGGTACGGGTGGGGGTGCCCTCTTTGCCCCAACTCTCACACCCCTGGAGCAGGAGCTTGCAGACCATCTTGAGCCCATCTTCCTGCGTGGACTGCCAGAAGCACTGGACACCATCCATCCTCAGGCAGGTGGGTATGCACCTTACACCTTTCTGCTCCATACGCTTGGAATAAATGTCCTTTGTCTATGTGTCAGGCATCTTCTTTGCCCCTCCTCACACTTGAGTTCACAGCTCATATATTTGCCTCTGCCTTTGGCTCATGAGTGTGCTGTTCTCCATTCCTCCCCTTTTTCATTTCACCTTTCTGTCTTCCTCTCACACTTGTTCCTACCTTCTTCCTTTGTCCTGTCCCCCCTGCTCTTGTCTCTTTGCTCCTGTTCCAAACCTATTTCCACACTTGTTAGTGCTCTGTCTTTATAGATTATAAGCTCCACTGAGCAGGGATTGTCTTTTTGTGTTTTCACATTTACAGTGCTGTGTGCACTTGGTAGTGCCCTATAAATGCTTATTAGTAATAGTAGGAGTAGGAGTAGTAGATATACAGCACATGTACAGGGCACGCCCAAGCACATGTGGCACATGGAGGGGATTGGTGGGGGACCATGTCCTGAAAGCAGGTGTGCCCTAACACAGGCAACTGTGGGGTGATGACACAGCAACACATGGCAGGGAAGGTACAGGGTGTGTGTGACAGGTACCTGGGCCTGTGTGCATGATAGACACAGTCCTGAACATAGTTGAGGACCGCAAAGCAGTGGAGAAGCAGGGGGCGAGGCAGACAAGGCCCATATCTGATTGAACACTGCATACATCAATGGTCCAGAAAACACATGCAAAGCCCAGAGGGTTAAGCTGCATAGCAACAATTCACAGCACTACAGATCAGCAATGTAACAGTGATGTAAAGGAACTATCTGAGGAGTGGCTAATGATATTCCACTGTAATCAAAGAGCATCACAGCATACACGAGCAACAATGTAACAGTAAAGAGCCACATTGGGATATCATTTGACAGTATTCAGATAACCTCCTTGTATCACATTTACATTGTTGCTCTCTAGTGCTGTGAAGTTTGGCTGTGCTGCTGGACCCTCTGGGCCTTTCATATAGGTGTGTTTGGCCACTGATGTATGCAGAGTTCATGCAATTACAGAGCTTGTCTGTCCTTCGAAGTATTCCTCCTCCTAAGGATATGTTGTTGGGGGACTAACTGAGGTCTGATTCCTCTACTATTGGAGTTATCCTACCCAGATTGGTCTAGCATTCCTTCCTCATGTATGGCTTATGAGGGATTACATTTAGTTATTTTTTTGTGCCTACTCCTTTTGGGGTGTGTTCATCATTACCAGCCTGTGTTCTCTGTCCCCCTGAGGTCTACTTGCTAAAATAGTACCTAGCATATAGATCACAGCCAGTCATCATACCTCTGCAGCCAGTCATCAAGCACACTGTGACAGGGCGATACATACAAGAGGGACATACAACTAGCCCAGAACACAGTGGCCTGTGGGTACCCACACACACCACCAAAACACATATGACGTCTGTATGCACCTACCTATCCAGGGACATATCCCAGACCACTGACAGGGAAGGGCCTAACACATGGGGATGATGACGTAGATGCAAACAAACGGCAGCAAACATATCACACACATGTCACACACTTAACACTCTGTCGGGGCCCACATACAGTGGGGATACCCCACCCACCCTCACCAGACATTGGAAGGCACATTGCCACACCCATACCAAATGCACATAGCACAACCCCCACAACACCTGGGATCAGCCCTTATACACGTCTCGCAGTGCTACATACACATTCCCATACCCCCACACACGGTGCAACCCCATACCCAGCAATGTTCCACCCATCCCCCCAGACACCCCACCACACCCATGGGGTATGGGATAGCTGTCCACCCACACCGCACAGTGTCTTGCAAAGTGGAGGGCCCCCACACACGTCTGGCTGACACGGACACATCCTGCAACACCTAACGTGCATACCACTCAGGGCAATGCAAGCACATCACTCACACACACAATGATGGCACACAATCCCACTCAGGACTCCCATATGCGCCATGGCCACATGTATTGCTGAGGCCACATCCAAGGTCAGGCAGCCAGTCCATACCTGATACCGCAGATAGGGGGTGCGGCACTCAGCACACCATCACCCACACACCGCATCCCATGTGGCACAGCTAAACCAGGGAATAAGGCTGTTACTCCCCCACTCCTTGCCAGGCACAGCACACTGTAGGCACCTGTGCTGTCCCTATTGTAGGCACAGCAGGCACAGGCAGACAACACATTGTTTTTGGAAGGGATGTACTACACAGGTGTACAGAAGTGCACTGTGCAAAATCATCTGTGCTGTGTACCCTTTTCCAACCCCCAAGTGACTACAGGACCATGGAGGCACATGAGGAGGAAGATGTGGCAGGGCCTCAGTATGGTGAGGGGCCAGAGGCCGCAATGTATGGGGACACCGTCAGCAATGTCAAGGGCATAACAGGAAACAATGTACTGTCCGATTCAGAGGACACGCCACCGGATGTCAATGCTATAGTGGGGGCCAGTAGCAGCAACTCACAGGCTCTAGAGGATACGAAGATGGAGGGGAGTCACCACACCGTGCAGGCGCCAGGGACATCAGCCACCCCTCCCACAAGCATGGCTATGATCTTGGCAGAGCTGCGGGCCCACAGTGCCTCAGCAAGGTATGATGCCAAAGGTGGGTAACAGCATACACAACAATCCCCATGGGGGTTGCCGCAACATCCACAATGAGATTGCATGTGCACCACAATATGTTGGCAACAAAGCAGATCGTCTCATATGTGTGTGTGGAGGGGGTCTGTGCCATGTGCATTCCCCCCTCTTGTAGCTTGTCAGGTTTCAGCATGTGTGAGGGGCTCAAACACACACACACTATTCACGGCCATATACCCCAAGGAAAGCGCACAGCAGTAAACACCTATCCCAGGTCACCTAGACAGCTTACATGACTGACCCCTCCCCATGGGTACTGGTACCTAGCATAGTTTGTCAGCGTAATCTGTACTGTGTGCCAGCATTATAGAAAACAGGGCCCCCCAGATATATGTATGTGTGTGCCATGACTCCTCATGTCATCTGGCTTATCTCATACGACCAGTGCAATCAAACATTGCCACATTGAACTGAGACACTGTACCATGTGTGAGATCTGTGATTTACATGACCCCTCATCAGGACCCTTTCCTGGCATGAGAATGGCTCATGGGATACACAGATGCAAACATGGTCATGTGTTGCTAGTTGTTGCATGCATGATTTATCTGCAGACTGATCTGGTATGATATGCCTGACATGTGCATGTGTCACAGTGGGGGTTGTAACAGGTATCTCACACATCACCTTGTGTCCCACCCACAGGCACTCATCAGGCTCTGTTGGCCATTCACCAGGAGATCCACCAGCTGCATGTCACAGTGGACACAATGGCAGGGGTGCTCCTCTGTATTGCAGATGCCCAGGAGGCCATGGATGCCCGTACACAGCAGCCAGCACCGGCACCAGAGGCGGCACCAGCAGTCCCAGGACAGAGGGGTGGGTTGGGCCATGGTCGCCGTGGCCAGCCACAGAGGATGTGATCATTATAAATAAAGATATCACAACCTATTACAACCTATGTGTTTCTTTCCAATGTGTGGCACTGTGATCTCCTACGTACCCTGCACCCCATGTTGTCACCCTGGCCATATCTGCCTATCCATATCCCTCATGGGTGTGGTGTCTGTACTGCCACAAATAATCGCACATAGGTTATACCATGCCCTGTGTGCCATGGACTGTGGCAGGTGGTCACCCTCCTACCTATGCGTGGATGTATACCCAACCTCACCTGTTGCCCAGCAAGATGCTCACGGTGGTATATGTCTGTTGTAAGGATCTGTCACCCTCTCCCACCCCATATGCTCTCCATCATTAGACACACATGTGTGACCATCCTCCCTGCCCACACCAGGGACTACATGGCTATCTACCCACATAGGCTTGCATGCGGCACAGGCAGACAAAAATAGCTCGCTTCGGTCAGCTGATCACTGTTCACCAGCACTTGTAGTCCCCCACCGCTCATCCTCAGGACATGCATCGACCTGTCTCTCCCTCACCAGCTATCCCCCTGTGCAGCTCCTGGGTACAGCATTCCCTCTTACCCTTCCTGCCACATACCTGCTGCTAGCCTTTACCCTTATTGCCCCACAAGCATGGTGCATCAAATATGGTGCCCACACATCACAGGCAGCATGCTTGTGACCATAGCTGTTGGGACACACTGCACATTGGCACATCACAGGGGCACCATGGGACACAGACGCCTACATGGGCAGCCCCCACACCTGCATGTGGAGTTGGTCCATGTATGTTACCTATGTCTACCACGCATACACATAGGGATCTACACACGTGTCCCATGCTCACTTCCACAGTCTGTCTGTAGGGGAGACACGTGACCATTGTTCTGTACATACAATTTTTTTTTTTTACATATTTACATTTGTACATATTTAAAGATGTACCAACGAGACTGAGGGCATTATATGACCTCACAGACTTACGCAAAGACCTCAAAACATTGTTATTTATGGAAACCTATGAGCATTCAGGCAACATCCCCTACCAAAGCAGTAACACTACTACCTCCGCAAACTAGACACACACCCATCCCATCCACACACACATATCTATCATACCATGTTATAGAATACCTTTATGTTAACTGTTACCTCCATTGTACTGTCTAAGCACTGGTAAGTAACTGTACACATGTTTAAACTGTACACATGTTTACATGTACCCTAATGTTAAATGTAAACCTCCAATTGTGGTGTGACGTGACCACCTTGATTGGAGGAAAAGGTGCCATACAAACTTTTCAACATAAAAACAAAAAAAACGCCCCATGTTCTGTGCCGGGTGACAGGACAGCACAGGGCATGTGTGGGCGCCCCTGTGCCCCTTAAATGCTCCAGGGATGCCCATCAGGGGATGGCTGTCGAGATGCACCACCCATAGCAGCTGCACGCTGCATGTGTATCTTGGCAGCCAACCACTGAATGGCATCTGCCAGCCTCCATATGGTGCGGTCCTGGGTCCGCTGCTGTTGCAGCACACCACCCACTGCCACATACAGGTCCTGCACACACCTGCCACCACATCCACCCCAGGTGCCCAGTGTCTGTGTGGTGGCATGAGCATGGGTCCTGTCTGTGGCAATGGGTGGGGATGCTACTCCCAGGCAGACACCATTGCTGCAAACATGTGGCAGCTGGCAGGGACTCACAGTGCCCTGTGCTGTCCTGTGTCCCCTCCCACCCACAGAGACACCCTCCCCCCTCCTCCCCGACCCCTCCCACCCACCCTCTCTGTCGCCCCCCTTCATGCTCTCCTTCTCCTCCTCCACATCCTCCACCTCCCCCTTGCCCTCCTCACCCCCTGTCACATACATCTCCCCCTCCCTCTCCTCTCCCTCCCACACCACCCCACACTCTGCCCCCTCCATGTTGTCCTCTTCCTCCTCGCCCTCTGCCTCCTCCTCCTCCTCTCTGGCTGGACTTGTGCTGTGGGGCCTGTACTGGGGTGCCCCAATGTGGATGGGCCCTCACCAGCAGCAGCATCCTCTGTGGGGGAAGACAGTCATTAGCACACCTTTATGTGAGTCACAAACCACATGTACAAAGTTTGGCCTCCCACAGGCTGGTGGGCCACTGTACTGCTGTACTGCACTGCAGAGGCCGCAACATTCACCGCCACTTTGTTCCATCGTCCCCCCCCCCTTTGGAGGCGGGCAAGGACCTCTGGGCAGTGCAGCCGCAACTCCTGACCCTTTTTCCATAGATCCTCTAAGTGGGGGGGAACGCAATGGGTGGGAGCATTAGGGGCCATATATCTCTGCTGGGTGCCCAACACATATCACACATCTCTGTGAACAGCGTCATGCTGCTCTTGCTCCTCTGGCCAGTGTGTCCTCTATTACCTGTTGCCAGCACCCCCTGCATGTGTGGCTGTGGGTCTGGGCATGTGTCAGGTGCCACCTATGTGTACTGTGCATAACCCCCCAGACATCCCATACCCTGTTCTTACACTCTCCTTGCATGGCATGGCAGACACATGCCATGTGTGGTTTGGCCATGCTGGTGTCCAGGGGAGGTCTTCACTAACTCCCTGTGTGGTCCGGCAAACACCTGTGTGTTTGTCTGACCTACACACATCATCCAACACACCCACCATGGCACCATGATATCCTTACAACACATGGATGATGTGTTCTGAGATAGACCGGGAGGTGGGTGACCCTGTACACATTGCCAGGCGCCACTACCATGACACTAGGCTTTCTACAATACCTCTATGGTCACAACTAAGGCCTCCTGTGAATAGGGCAGTTGTGGGCAACTGCAACAGGAGCATGGTCCACCACACCTAGCTGAGCTATTAACATCTCGACGGGGGTGAGAGCAGGAGCTCCCCCTTCCTCCATAAGCCGCCAATCAGCTGCCATGAATAACGGCATAAAAACCGCCTTTTCAGGGGCTTCGGGAGAGCAGTGATTCTCGACGGGGGTGAGAGCAGGAGCTCCCCCTTCCTCCATAAGCCGCCAATCAGCTGCCATGAATAACGGCATAAAAACCGCCGTTTCAGGGGCTTCGGGAGAGCAGTGATTCTTGACGGGGGTGAGAGCAGGAGCTCCCCCTTCCTCCATAAGCTGCCAATCAGCTGCCATGAATAAGGGCCTCGCCAGAGGGCCCTTTGGCGTGGCCCTTAGCATTGGTCCGTGGCGTCTGTTTCTGGAGTTTCACTGATGGCATGGTCTGGGTTGTCGTGTCTATATATCATGGTAACTTGCTGTTCTGTGTTCTTCTCTCTCTTATCTGTTTGACTATCTCTGTCCCCTATTCTGTCCTATCAAATAAATGGCGTTCTTTTCTTATTTCCTTGAATGATATAGTATTGTAAACCGCTCTAATGCCTTTTTGGCCTGAGTGGTATATCAAATTTAAATAAACATAAACATAAACATCTGTGATCTGGTCTGGGCCCTCCTGGAGTTAGAGCTGTGAAACCCCAACAGGTGCTTAAACCAGCATCTATAAACCAGCATCTATAATGTTCCTCTGCGATCAGGTACGTGCCTCCTGGGGAGAGGGTAGATGTGTGACCTGAAACTGCATATACTACCATGATATCTGGATTTCATACCAACCTTTGTAATCAGGTCTCAGGACTCCTGGCGGTAGAGTGGATTAGAACACTTCATCAGCAACATACACCATAACACCAGGGTGACTGACAGATCATTTTAATCGGGTCACAGGACTCCTGGGGGTAGGGTGGATTAGTACACTTCATCAGCAGCACATACCATAACACCAGGGTGACTGACAGACCACTTTGATCAGGTCACAGGACTCCTGGCGGTACGGTGAATTAGAACACTTCATCAGGGGTGAGAGAGCAGGTTCGGGAGCAGCCCTTCTGACGTCATCTCTTGGCCCCACTAAAAAGAACTGCGCATGCATGGTGCTTCAATTTGGGAGCGTTTACTTACAGCCTGATTCCCGCGGAGGGGTGAGAGAGCAGGTTCAGGAGCAGCCCTTCTGACGTCATCTATTGGCCCCGATAAAAAGAACTGCGCAGGGTGCTTCAATCTCTTCTACCACCAACTGAGCTGCTGACCTGTGTGTGGCAGCCCTTCCAACGTCATCTCTGGGCCCCGATAAAAAGAACTGTGCAGGGTGCTTCAATTGGGAGCTTTTACTTACAGCCTGATTCAGGTAGTCCACAGTATACACAGTATTCTTTGCCACCACCATAATTTGAAGGCAGGGTGCTTCAATTTGGGAGCGTTTAGTCTGAATTAAAAACTGAATTATGTCAAAGTGCATCAATGATGTCAATAATGAAGAATGCTGCACATGTCTCTTGTGCAGAACGAGCTAAGCAGTATCCAAAGGGAACTTTACATGCCGATTCTGGAAAATTATTTTGTTCGTACTGTAACATTACTGTTGATCACACCAGGAAAGGAAGTATTGACAGGCACTTGGAATCGTCAGTTCATGCTTCCAAAAGAAAAGCAGCAGAAGAAGCACTGGATAGAAAGGCAAAAAAGCAGGCAACGGTTACGGGAATGTTTTCACGTAGCACGGAAGCAAGGGACACGCGCAATATGGCTGTATTTGAATTGGTTGAAGCATTTACTGAAGCTAACATTCCTTTGGAAAAACTAGATATCCCACATTGCGCTCCTGCCTACAAAACCACATCTGTCACATCATTGTGGTTTGCAAGCACTGGCAGATTCCCTCTGTTGAGCCAGTTTTGTGCTATGATACTTATCTGTGCCCACAAACAATGTTGATGCCGAAAGGAGTGTGAGCCAATACACGACTGTCAGTGCACCGCAGTGCCAGAGACTGTTGACGAGCAATTTGACAAAGAACTCAAAACTGTGAATGCCTGTTGTTTAATTGTGTCTTCTTCAATAAAGTTCTTTTTGGATATTCCTTGTGTTGGCCGTGGTTTTTGTCCTCCATTCTGACAGTTGACAACAATTAGTTGAAATAGACACTATAACTGCTAGATAAGGTTTGCATAAAACGTTGAAATAAAGGCCCGTGAATTTTCTGTGAAATATGTTGAATTTTCAAAGACCTCCCGTGAATTTTCCATGAAATATGTTGAATTTTCAAAGACCTCCTGTGAAATAGCGCATTTTTTCCCGTGAATTTGGTTGGTCCCTAATCATAAGGAAAGGAATGGAGAATAAAACAAAGGATATTATAATGCCTCTGTATCGCTCCATGGTGTGACTGCACCTTGAATATTGTGTGCAATTCTGGTCACCGTATCTTAAAAAGGATATAGCGTTATTAGAAAAGGTACAGAGATGAGCCATCAAAATGGTAAAGGGAATGGAAGGATACCCCTATGAAGAGAGGCTAAAAAGGTTAAGACCGAAGCAAAGAATTCATTCATTCAGTCTTTGCTATGGCCTTGTCCACTCTTATTGCCCCTTTTACCCCTCTATCATCTAATGGTCCAAATAAACTTGAAAAGTCTTTATTATGCATTTTTACTTCCACAGAAAACTTCTTCTCAGATTCTCTTTTTGCCTGCCTTATCAATGCCTTGCATCTAACTTTCCAGTGTTTATGTTATTTCCAGTTTTCGTCATTTGGCTCCTTTTTCCATTTCCTGAAAGATGCATTTTTGGCAACAACAGCCTCTTTGACCCTAACTTTAAACCATGCTGGCACTTTTTTGGACTTCCTTCCACTTTTCTTAAAGCGTGTAATACAGCTGGTCTGGGCTTCCAAGATAGTATTTTTAAACAACACCAGTGGTTGATGTAAATCTTTAATTTTTGCAACTGCTCCTTTTAGTTTTTTCTTAACTATTTTCCTCGTTTTATCATAGTCGCCCTTTCAAAAGTTAAAAGGTAGTACTGTGGATTTCCTTACTGTCCTTCCTCCATTTATTAAATCAAATGCAATCATGCTATGATCACTATTGCCAAGTGGCCTCCACACCCTTATCACTTGCACCAGATCTTGTGTTCTACTAAGGACTAGGTCCAAAACATCTTCCCCTTTGGTCGGTTCATGAACCAACTGCTCCAAGAAGCAGTCATTTATTTCATCTAGAAACTCTATCTCTCTAGCATGTCCTGCCATGACATTGACTCAGTCGATATCGGGGTAATTAAAATCACCCATTATTATTACTGTTCTGTAACTTTTGTTAGCTTCCCTGATTTCTTTGAGCATTTCATCATCTATTTGTTCACTCTGGCCAGGTGATCGATAGTACACCACCACTGCCATCGCCTCCCATCTCCCTCTTTTCTCCCTCTCTGTCCCCCTCCCCCTCTTCCCTTCCCCCCCCCCCTCCTTCCCCTCTCCCCTCTCCCTTCCCCTGTCTCCCTCTTTTTGCCTCCTCTCTGCCCTCCACCTCTTCTCCCCCCTTCCCCTCTTTCCCCTTTCCCCCTTTCCCCTTCTCCCCTCCCCCACTGCTTTCCTCTACCCACCCCTTTTCCCCCTTCCTCCCCCTCCCACCTTTTCTCCCTTTCCTTTCCCCTTCACCTCCTTCCCTCCTTCCCCCACTCCCCTCCCTACGCCTTCCCCTTCCCCTCCCCCTCTCCTCCCTCCTCCCTCTTCCTCCTCCTATTACTCCTTTTTCTTCCCCCTTCCTTTTTCTTCTTTTTCTTTTCTTTCTTTCCTTTCCTTCTCCTTGGTTCCGCCCTTTCTCCCCTTCATCCCACCCGTTCTCTTCCTTTTGTTTCCCATCCCTCTCTCTTCCCTTCCCCTCCTGTTCCCCTTCCCTTCCCCTTTCCCCCTTCCCCTTCACCCTCCTCTACCTCTTCCCCCTCCTTCCTCTCCCCCTTCCACCCTTCCCTTTCCCCCTCCTTCCTTTTCCTCCCCCTTCCCCTACCCCTACCCCTTCCCCCATTTCTCCCATTTCCCCTTTTTCCTTTCCCTTTCCCCCTTTCCCTCCCTCCTTCCCCCTTCTTCCTCCTCCCTCCCTCGTCCCATTTTTCCCCTCTCTTCCATCTCCCGTTCCCCCGTTCCCCTCCTTACCCAGCCCTCCCTTTCCTTCCGCCTCTTCCCCCTCCCCCACCCCACATTTACCATACACCCAGTTTTATAGCAGTGCTCCTTAGCGGTTTTATTTGGTTCTATTTTCATTATTTATTACTCTTTTTATATTATTTATTCAGTATTTATTAATTATTCTCCTTAATATTTATGTTTGGTTTTAATATATTTGATACATCATGATTATTATTTATTATTTTAGGTATTGTTTTCAGTTTATCAAATTAATTGGTTTAAGGTTTGCCAATAGTATCTTTTGGGTGTGCGCCTATTGATATGTATCATTTTCTGGTCCACTGAGTTTTCATAAGCTGTTTCTGAATTGATACACTTAAGTAGTAGGGAACAGTTTGTATGGTCCAGTGCTTATGTTCTTGATTTTAATTTTTTAATGTGTTTTATTTATTCATTTATTTGTTTCTTTATTTGTAGGATCCCCCTTTAAAAAAAACAGTTCCTTGGTCACTTTGTTTATTATTAATCAGTTTATTGCATATTATTCCTGTTTGGTAAGAATAGGTAGAGATACCTTTGTAGCAAACACTTCCATTTTCCTAGAAGTATATAAGGTTTCATTTTGTGGTTTGAATAAAGGTGCAGAGTGCCATTATATTTCATTATTCCGGAATGATATTTATTTTATAAGTGCTTCATATCTGATAAATCAGCTGCCGACATCTATATTTATAACAAACAATGGGCGGTAGGGGAACCAATGGCAGAGATTTTCTTCTTTTCACCCTTTTTGCTGTATTTTGGTCTTTATAATAGTTCTTACTAGTTTTTATTCATCCATTTTATTCATCCTACTTGATGCTCTATTTATAAGTTTATATTTATATTCATTTTTATTCGCGGATTTGGTTTTTACCTTTTATCTCTCTCAATGACTGGTAAAGATGTATCCATGTTCACTAAAGTTGTCACACTATTCTTTTAAAAGTAGGATACAGTGGACCATTAGTTTTTACCTCTCCATATTTTTGTCCTTCGAATATCCTTTATGGAAATTACCTAAAAATTCAGTTGAGGGTGAGTAGATATATGAGAGACAATTTATGGATAGATTTCTCTTGGGGATCGTGCTGCTTTAACCTCTATAAGAGTTTAAGTGGTAATTCATATGACTGATTTTTAACTCTTAATTGATACCACTCCTGTCTTAATACATTTTATTACTTTATTTTTGCAATTAGGGATGTATTACACCTATAAAGGATGTAGCAAGGTCTCAAGACAGTTCACGGAGATTACTTCCCTCGGTGCCGGCGTCATCTTATTATATAAATAACTCTATTTTTTAGTGTAAGTTAAATATGATCAGGGATGAGATTCTGTATTTTAAAACATAGAAGAGGTTTCCATAGACACTTTTTTACACATAAGTTACGGTCAAGGGTTGATTGCTTTGTGTCATACAAAAGGTAACCACAGCGCAAACGCTTTCATCTTTATTCTGGTTGCGCGTCGAGGAGGTAAAATTGTTATTGATGATTTGTTTTTAAATTGATATTAATATGTCTACCCTGAAATTCTATTATTTAGCTCTAAATTATGCCTTTAAAGATTATAGTTATTTTTAAATGGTATGAGTTAGTGATTACATAGAGTGCGGAATGACAATGAGATTACACAGAAAGGTCCATTTCTCCTGTCGTATATGGGTTCCATTTCTACCTTGAATAAGGCAGTTTTTGTAAATGTGGGTACAATACATGCACATTCCAATAATAAAGTTCTTTGTGAGAGATTACTGCTCCTATCACCCATCCCTTGTCCCCTTTATTATTTTTTTTATATGTTCCTGATTTAAGCAATGTTTTCCTTACCCCCCTTTCTCTACTGGTTCAACAGCACGGGATTTCTGCCTTCTACTACGCTGACGACCTCCTTCTTCTTTACCATACCTCTCCCCTTTCCCCTGACCTCTCCCCACTGAACACCTGTCTCACAGCTGTAGCCCACTGCTTACCACTCACTGCTTACATCTTAATCTTGCAAAGACTCTGGCCATCTGGTTCTCACGTGACGGTACCCCTCCCTTTGGTTTCCCCCTCCTTTTCTGGCTCCCCCATTCCCTTAGTCTCCTCCTTCCGTTACTTGGGTGTCCTTTTTGACCCTGGCCTCACCTTTCGGGATCAACATTGCCTCACATCTCTAAGACCCTCATTCTACTTTCTACGTCAGATCCGTGCTATTCGTCCCTTTCTTCTCTCTCCCCACAGGCTCTTTCTACCCTCCTTCTCTCCCTGGTTATATCTCGCATCGATTTTGCAATTCCGTCATGTCTGGTCTCCCTGCCTCCCAACTACAATGCCTCCAACGCCATCCAAACACAGCTGCCCACTCATCTTTCATGCATCTATCCGTGATCATATCACTCCTCTCCACATTCCGTCTCCACTGGTCTCCCTGTCAAGTTCCGCAGTCATTTCAAGATTCTGGTCCTTCTCCACCATGTCCTCCACACCCACTCCCCTCAGTATCTAGCTGACCTGGTTCACTTCCATAACCCAACCCGTTCCCTATGCTCCTTTCACCTAAATCGTCTGCATCTCCCCTCACCCACTTGTGCTCGCCTCCAATCCACCTGTTCCTCTGCATTCTTCTTCCTTGCTCCCGCCCTCTGGAACTCTCTCCCCTCTACTATCCGCCTCGAACAGGACCATGCCACCTTTAAGACCCGCCTTAAAACTCACCTCTTTACCCTTGCCTTCGACCTTCCTGAACCTCCCACATGATTTGTCTTCCCCTCCCCCTCCCCTCACTTTCCTTTCTACTGTCCTGTTGTATGAATCTGCCTAGTTTGCTTTCCTATCAATTGATGCAACTTCTTTTCCTTTCTCTTCCCACCTTTTGGTGACTGTTTTGATTTGAACTCTGTAAACCGCTATGATGTACATTGCGTTTAGCGGTATATTAAGATAATAAACCATAAACCATAAGTAGAGATTTACTATGGGGGTTATTCCGAGGCACGAATAGCAGGGATGGATGTCCCAATGGAACGTCCATCCCCGCTATTCATGGCGGCTGCTGCCCCCCGACTAACTTCCTCACCGGTTGTGTGAGGAAGTTAGTCGGAGGTGGGAAGAGATGGCCCGGGGCGGAGAGTGGGTGGGCAGTGGGTGGTCACCGACCCTGGATGTCCAGGGCCAATTCTGATGTTGGCCCTGTACGTCCAGGGCCAGCAAAATGTCCGGGGAAGTTATTACATCCCTTGGGTGGAATAACTTTCCTGGATGTGTCTTTTCAGCAACTCCGGAGTACAGAAGGGGCCGGGGGGGGGGGGGAAGCTAATTCTCCACATCCCAACCCTGGCCTTAGGAGGCTGGATTGGGGATAGTGCTGTGGGAAATTAGCTTTTTGTGTGATGGCTAGCATTGCGGTAATTAAATGGAGCCACAGTATCATGGCAATGCGACGCCATGGTGCCGCAGCTCTATTTCAATGCCCTGACTGAGTTAGTCAGGCTTTGCTGTATGTGCAGGCCAGGACTGAATAGTAGTCCCGGCCTGCACATACAGTGCTGTTCGCGATTTTGATCCCGTGGGGCTGAACGTGCTCTGTAGGATCAGAATTGTGATCTCCTTTGTAAGTCTGGCTCAGCCCGGGCATACAAAGGAGATCTACATCCGGGACAGAATCGCAACCTATATGATAATATTCTCTTGATCGGGACAACACTCCTACTCCTTTTACAGTTTTTAGGAATAGAATACATGGTGTAATAGGTATAAAGATTGAATTTATGTTCTTCTCCTTTTCCCCTCAGTTTTTAGTGACAACACAAGGGTTGCACCAGACAGGTCATTAATAACCTTTGGTTATAAGGTGGGATTTTATTCTTGATACGTCACATCCCTTAATGAGAATGACATGGTCAATTTTATTTTAATTTTTATTGTTTGTTAACATTATTTATTTATTAATTATGCGAAGGGGTTTGACAGTTTGGTTCTTCTGTGGGACTGATTTAGAATACCCTGTGTTAATTCCTCTGAATAAAGTTCTTCTTAT